>JAAXCT010000657.1:0-382906 GCA_012490785.1 Eragrostis nindensis | reverse complement strand
GTCTGGCAAAATAAATTGTGGAGCTGACGCTGCAGTTTCCAGAAAAGATTGTATTATGCAAGTCATCACAAGAACTTTAGAACACTGATTGAGTCGATATTATTGCTACCTAAATTGTCTGGGGTTCTAAATGTATTTATGGGAGAGTATGAAGACTTCAAACCGAAGCCTTGAAATACAACATTGCCGAAAATAAACAGGTCGTGCTTTAATTGATTGAAAGGATGCGATTCTTCCTTTTTCCTCCAAGAACACTGCTCTTCTTTGGACAGTCGCTTAGAACGTACTAAAACTGGTATGCAATTTACCTTGGTTCCAAAAAGAAGCAAACTATCTTAACTTTGAGCAAGCTTATAGAAAAAAAAATATCGATATTGTGACATCAAAATAGTATTACGGATTCATAGGGAATATATTTTCATAGTGTACTTATTTATATGTCATAGATATTTATACTCTTTTCTATAAAATTGGCCAAACTTAAGTTTGACATAGAGAGAGTATCTTGGAAGAGATAGATAGTCATCACAGTTTGAAGTTTAAGCAAACTTCGAGTATCAGTGAATACGGAATTACTCTATCCATCCTAGCTGTAGACATAAAACTTTATGCCTTTATTTTAAAATGATAAAACTTTATGCTAATCCTAAATAGAACCACAAAATTTAGTAGAGCTATCCAGTTGGGCCGGCCGTCCAGTTGCCGGAGTATCCAATCCAATCCAGCCGCCCATCTCTTACCAACGGCGCAGATTCAGCTCTTGCCTTCTTCCCCCGCAACCTCCTCTCTCTCCTGCTGAAAACCGGCCGGCGGCGGCGGCCCTCCCTCCGGCGACCACCTCACCGCTGCCCCCATCCCAAACCCGTCCCCTCCGCAACCGCCTCACCCTTCGCAAATGCAAGAGGCGAAGGCGGCGGAGCTGGCCGGTCCGCTCCGCGACCTCCTCCCGCCGGTGGACTTCTGCTGCGCGTACGGCTCCACGCTCCTCCACGCGCGCCCCGACCCGTCCTCCATGGTCGACTACATCCTCGGCGTCGCCGACCCCGTCCAGTGGCACTCCGAGGTGCGACGAACCCAGCATTCACCTCCCCTCCCTTCTTCTACCACGGGCCGTCCATCAAGATGTTCTCTCTTTTTCTTGATTGACGCAATCCTAGATGGATTTTGTTCTTGGTTGGCACAGAACTTGCAGAGGAACCCCGGGCACTACTCCAGCTGGATGGCGCGCCTCGGCGCCGGCGCAGTACGCTCCCTCCTATCCCATCCCCACAGTATAATCTCTGTGGTTGCTTGTTTGGTTGTTGGCTGGTTGTGATTTATTTGCCGATTGGTTCTTGCTCGTGGAAGCTCAGGTCACTGGACTGGCGGACAATGTCGGCGTCGGGGTGCACTTCAACCCGTTCGTGGAGTGGAGGGACAAGGTAGCACTTCAAGCTTGTGATCAGTTGCACTGACACTCCTCTATTGATTCAGTGTTTGTGGATTGAGATTTTAGTAAGGAGTGTATATCCTCTTGGTGCAGAGAATAAAGTATGGGGTGGTGAGCATGAAGGACCTGGCATTGGATGTCTTGACCTGGGACAAGTTCTACCTCAGTGGTCGGCTGCAGAAACCTGTATGAACATCATGTTCTTTATTTTCCTACCTGTGATGTGATTCCTGGGCAACAATTTCTTCTTCTGCTGCGGACTCCTATTGTCTCTATCGGTTGTAAATTATGACTCTGCTGTATACATGCTTTGCCTGGTTTGAACTGTACTGTCTTACCTCTTTTTTTCAGTTGTTCAGATTATATCAGCATCGACTTTAGTTCACTATTTGTAAAGCTGAAACTTTCCTTATGGGTACATTGCAGTGCGAAGCTAATATCTTCTCATGTATGCCTGTAGGTTAATGTTCTTGTTGATAACTGGGATATAAGGAAGGTTAACACAGTTAATCTTGAAATGGCAACTTCAGCTTCTTTACTCCTTTTGCCAGCGGAGTTCACTGAGGTTTAAAGTCAATTTTGATATCCGCAACTATGAATTGTTCAGTTTATTCTCTGTTGTTCTGACCTTCCCTCTTTACCCCCTGTTTGTGCAGAATGACCTATATGCCAAAATCTGTAGCCTATCATATATGGGTGATTTGAGAATGCTCTTCGCAGAAGACAAAGATAGGTATTACTGAAAAAATTGCATGTTTAGCTTATTAGTCCTAGTCATTTAAGTTAATCCAGAAGACAACTTAGTCATCTGCTTATGTCTATTAATATTAGGTAAGGAAGATCGTCGAGGGTAGTTTCAATCATTTCAAGTGATGTACAGATCCCTCTTGCAAGAGTACATTTCTGAAGGGCTATTGAAGACATCATCTCTCGGACAACAGAAGGTTTTCCAACAGGTATACCCGTTTGCTCCTACACATGGTTTTTTCTTAGGGAGATAAAAGTGCTTACCTCTTAGGTATATACCCGTTTGATCTTTGTGGAGTAACATTGCCTCATCGCTAATAAATGATGCTACCACATGGCTTGACATGACGAAGATCATCACATTCTCTGGACTAGAATTCTTCTCCTTATGTCAGTAACTTTTTAAAAAAAACTTTGATGAGACTTTCCTTTCTACTTATAAATCGATTTATGTAGGCTCCCAGTAGCATATGTCAGCATCTATACTTTGTAATATGTTTAAATCATGCTAAATATATCTCTTCAGTAAAAAATTTTTATCTGCTTGGTTATTTTATGGCTGTTAAATTTACATATATGCAGGATTTGCAGCCCACAGCACACAAATGAACTGTTTTCTGTCCTTTCGTGGACAATCCAAAGGCAAGTGCAAGGGAAGCACACGTTGAGTAGCAAAGGTAGTGATCCTAGCACTGCTAGGTCTTGTAGGCTTTTTATGTTCTGGACATTCTGTGACTCACAAATATTTCTTTCAAGAAACGCCTACGCGTTTTGCAGTTTCTTCGAAGGACATGGCAGCTAGCTTCGTTGCGAAGGGCTTTGCGGCGCCGGGTAATGGTTTCTAGTGCACGTCAAGCTGTGTCTGGACTGCTTGCTTCTGGTGGTGCGATTGCTGCTCAATATCTGGGGAAGAAGATGGCTAAGGCTTGGAAATCGAGAACAGTTTAAGCTTCAGCAAACATATTATTTATTTGTCTTGCTTCAGAATACTAGACCCTTTTAGTTAACGACATATGTAAAATATAATGGACAATATTTGGTCAATCTTGTATATCTTCACTGATTACAATTGAGATAATGACTTAGATTCTGACATCATACTGAGATAACCATCCTTTACTTTTTTGGCTAGTGCACTGTTGTCAAACACAATTCCCTTGATAAACATTCTTGTCGGTCCAATACTTTTATTTGATAAAATTCATTAAAATATAGGCACATGGAGCCCATTTTCAGAGATTTCGTCGCAAGCAACACAAATTTGAACGCTCTGTTTAGAACCTATGACTTTTTAAAGTTTTGCAATTTAGTCTGGATACAAGGATATCAACAAGTCTATCCTTTTTCTAGTCACATGCTAAGATGTGAACACATTTAAAAAGGGATTATAAGTGCTACCAAATTGGAACCTAAAAAAAAGCAGTTTAACGAGGTTGGGTGACCGGAATTTCCTTTACCTCCTGTGACCGAAGTCAGGCCCCCTTTGGGGTTGAACTGACAGCTGAATCGAAAATTCACAGGTGCATCATGCGGCGGAATCACTACATTGTTCGCGAAATTCACAGGCGCATCATGTGGCGGAATCACTACATTGTTCACGTGTACTAGTACTAGTACTACCTCTGTTTTTTTAGTTGATGTCATTAAGTCACGTAAATTAGTGTGAATTTGTACTAATTAGAATGTCATAACGACCTAAAAAATATGGAGGGACTACTTTGGTGTGTTTTGACCACGGACCATTGGACTGCTTAAAACCTTTTAAAGTAGTCCAGTGAGGAAAATTAATGAATTAACACTACACACCCAACGAACACCAGAGGCAGTTTTTGTGCCAAGTTTTATTTTCCCCTTTGAGACCGTTTTTGTGCCAAGTTTTTCTACAAGACTGCACCAATGTCATTGGGCTTACGAACAAACTGAAACATAAGGACTAGAACCGTGCGGTGGTGGGATGAGAACATGGCGAAAGCCAGCACGGCTTTGCCGGTGCCGATAATGGTGACGTCTTCGGGCGCCACACACCTCCTTGGAGGCGTTGTCAAGAATTTCATCCACACACATTTGAGAATCTTCCGGTGAAAATCTGAATTCGAATTTTCGGATGGGCGTCTGCAGCTTTTTGACGTTGTATCCTCGTTGAAGGCGTCGCTTTGAAGATTCTCCCCGCCTTTCGGTGATGGTCGTTTGGCCTGGTTCGTCTTCTTTAGTCACGGTCTCCTGCAGCTTTCGATAATTCTAATGTCGTCTTGGATGTTCCCAACTTCTACTAGTTTGGGTGGTGCTTGGGAATTCCTTTCTCCGGTTGATGCGGTTTGCGTGGTTCTTGCTTCAATGAAAAGATGCTATTCATCATGATCATCGACATACTCGAGTGTTCCTATGCCCTGAAGATGGGAAGATTGGACCTATGGAGGTAGCCTTACCCAAAGGACTACATTGGAAGATTACAGAAGCTGTATAAAGGAGATGTTCTTTTTTTTTTTTTTTTGCTTATTTCTCAGTGTAGCAATTTTGTACTACTGATGATGGCCGACTTTAGTCGGTGATTACAATTGGCTGTAACTTTCTTAGAAGTCAAAGCCAGTGCGGCTGTAGCTTTTTTGAGAGCCAAGGCTGGGATTATTGTAATCTTCCCATTATCTAAAAAAAGAACCGCATGAAGAAACATGGATGATACCATCCTTTGATCTATGTAAAGAAAAACGGAGTCTTTCATTTTTTTTAAAAAAGGCAAGACCCAGGGAAGCCGAGTCAGTCTACAATAAGCATCGCCCTGCAAATATAGATCCATTGCAAGCTGAAAGTTGAATGGTTTCGTTCAGTTTTTTTTCTCAAACCCAGGGAATTTCGATGAAGTTTGTGTCCTGTGGGATACAAATGTCTCTCATTTCTCTGTCTCCCAACCGTTCCACTCAAGACCTGGACACTGCATCGTGGATTAGTCTGTTGCAATTTCTTTCGAGAGTCCCATTACGCTGTCGCTGGAACCAACCTACAGATTCAGGTATATGCCATGTTTGAAATGAGACGATAGTGCTTGAAGATAAGAAATAGGGTGAAAGAGAAACTGACCACCGCTTCAACAAATGGAAGTGTCAATGGATGCTCCAGTAGTAAGCCACCAGCAACCCTAAACACTACCCCTCATCAATCTGCAACAGGATGGCGATGGAAAGTGACTCAGTGAAATATTAGTGTTTCAATTTTGCAAATATTAAATATTTTGGTAGTGATCTAAATATTATTTTTGAGCTGCCACTGCAACTGTTATTGTTAGCTAGATTGTAGACATGTGTGCTGCCACTGTAACTGTTGGATTGTAGGCATGCAACTAAAATAAAAAAGGGAACATACCAGGTTCTCAATAACCTCATCTGGTATATCATGGAAATAAACCTGCAGAATTGTGACGAGAAACAACCTGGTCAATTGCCAACCTTATAAAGTACACTCAATATAGTAAATCACATGCTCAATGAAAAAGCTAGTTTCCCTTGTACATGATAGGAAGGCTTAGTGAAATAATCTCATTTATTAGTTTGTGAATGAAACGTGAAATACCTCAGCTTTGTCCAAGCTTCCAGTCCGCTTCCCGGTTGTAAGATTAGTTACAACTACAGATCCAACAGTTGACACATGACCACCAGAATAACCTGAAGAAGATAAGGCTTTAATTAATATACTTTTGCATCAAAACCTTGGGAATCAGATGATCTGTCGACAAACCTTCAGGAATTGACGTGCTTCTTCTTGGTGGTTGGCTTTTCTCTGATAATCCCCTCATGGACCACCACCTCAAAGCCAACTACAGTTCAGTATGCATACAAATGACAACATTCTAGTAAAAACATAAATGAAGATACGTTCAACTACACTAGCAACACTGAGAAACTTCATGCTTAAGAACTTATGAACATATGAATGATTTATGCAATGCATAATGATTATACGAGGCAAGTGTTACCCCTGCAATGTGCAATGCAGAAAGGTTACGTCGAACACAGGACCTCTTCGCACAAGTGGAGAGACTTAACCACTGTGCCAGGCCTGTATGCATCATCAATAAAATTGGATTTACACAAGGGTCGTACTAATAAAGAATTTTAGAAGAGAAAAGGTGATAATGGATCATTGCTGCTTCAGTGGATTTTCTTTTTGTTCAGAAATGGGATCATTTCTATGAATGTAGTACAATGAGTGAGAGCCAACCTGAGCAGCATCATGCCATGAACACTCAAGTAATAACAAATGTTAAAATAATAAGAGAAAGAGGATCTGGCATTTAAGGGTCTGATACATGGTATATGAAACTACTCCAAGCTACTCCGACACCTACAAATGCTGATTGCTCATATACATGCAACAATGAACTACTAGAGACTGATCCATAAAGGAGTAGGAAAGACAAGCAATAAGGTATTATCACAAATATTTCAAAATAATAAATTTATAAATTTAGTTTGTCAACAATTATTGGATGAAGCTCAGTTCTACAATGTATTTTATCCAGTACACATTAGAATGATATTTGGATCCGATATCAAATAAGATGATCTGCACAGGTGCGAAACAAACAATAATGCAAGAAAAGTAGTATTTCTTCATTGAAGTAGAAGCCATGTAATTTCTAGCTGAATAGCACACATCAAGGAGAAGCTGAATGTTGCTTTTGTAATCCACGTCCATTCCATTACATTGCGCCAAGCATGAGAGCATAGGTTATCAAAACACTATGTCAGAAGTAATGAGAAGTGTTGGTTGATCGCCTTCTTTCTGGTAATCAGCAATGTTCAATCTGGACATGATAGCGTCAGCCTGAAAGATTTCACTCCCGTGAGTGTACTTGCGACTACAAAAGTTACATATTGTGGAAAATCAATCCACTCTCCACCCAAAACATGTATTTATCAAATAGTGGGTATAAATATGGATTAGACTACCTAGCAACCATCTTCTTGAGGCCAATGAGAAAGAACAAAAATGTCACAAAAGGTAGTTTCATCAAGATCTTATCTTTGAAAAGTTTATCAGAGAATGCCTTCAAGAAAATTATGAAATGCCATACATGATTCTTTCCATTAATCTCTAAAATAAAATAAAAAAGGATCTTTTAATAAATTATAAACACTTCAGTTCAGATAAGCAATCCATTATATTACATTTCAAGCATGTCCAGGCTAACCTCGGCAGCAACTCGTACAAAGGCAAAAGAACAATATGTGTGCTATCAGTTTCATCAATTCAATTGTAGAAAAAAAAGTTGAAGCTTTTTCATCATTGTTTCATATGCACATACTACAATGCTTCATGGCAACTCCTAATTTTTAACTTCAGCTGAGCATGTGAAATGGTAACAGAGGCTGAGTATTCAGTGTTTTAGGAGCAACAGAAATGTTGTTACAAGAATAATCAACTTGACATACATCCCTAGTTGACTTAAAGTTATAATATAGCATCAAAACTTGACTCATTCACGTAAGACGTGAACATTCCCTATTTTTAACTAAATGTCGTCGACATGCTAAAATTGAAATGGCAAACAGGCAACTTCCACAGCCACTAAGCTTTGTGAAGTGTTTTCAATAGTCTGTACCGTGTAAGTGTTCAATAGTCTGTACCATGTAGACTTTCCAATTGCTCTGGAAGCTACCTTACTTGTCCTCAAGGCATTTATGAATTCACTGCAGAAAACTATTCCTGGCTCGTTGCAAATGGGCAAAAAAAAAAAAAAAAAAAAAAAAGAGAGAGAGAGAGAGAGGAAAGGGTAGCTTCTGGCGAGTGTAGGTATGTCTCTTCACCACCTAAACGCCGAATGTGAAAGGGGTCTTGGCCTAATGGTTAAGACATCAGAGTAACACCTCTTAGGTCCTGAGTTCGACTCCCAGTGGGAGCGAATTTTCAAGGATTTAACGGCATTGTGCTTTCAGTGGTAGGCGACGCTCCCGTCGACAGCGAGGCGCCAGCGGTGACTTCGTATCTCTAGATTTGCCGGCTCAGTCTTCAAAGATGCTCATAGGGGTAGGGTTTGCGTACGTGTGTTCATAGGGGTGAGTGTGCGTGCGTTGTGAGTGTCTGAGTTGTACTGTGTAATCTCAAAAAAAAAAAAAAAACCTAAACGCCGAATGAGAAACAACATTTCTTTTCCTATAAAAACGTTGTATATAAAGTCGACCTGGCAGTTTCCCCGACGGGGACGGGCCCCGCGGGGCGCGCACCCGAACGGGGCGGGGACGGGGCTGAATTCAGCCCCGCGGGGCTGACGGGGCGGGGCCCCGATTGCTAACGGGGCGGGGATGGGGAATGGATTTCCCCGTGGGCCTCCGCGGGGACCCGAAATGAAAGGAAAATTTGGCCCATCTTCAAACATTCAGGCCATTATCTCTACAAACCCTAACTCCAAGACTCCACGTACCTCTTCGACTCTTCTCTATCGTGCAATTCAGCCGCCATCGCTCATCTCTCTCTCCAGTCACGCCTATCTGCCCCGCTCGCTCTCTCCCGTAGCCCCATCTACCATCTCTCTCTCTCTCTCTCTCTCTCTCCCCACACCAGCCCACCGCGCCACCGCCGAGCCGATTCGTCGCGCGCCGCCGCCTAGCCGACTTGTCGCGCGCCGCCGCAGCTTCATCTCCAACCACCACGGCGCCATCGGCTTCAACGTCGCCAGCCCTCGTCCAATCCCCGTCGCATGCCACGCCGGCGCGCCCTCATCGCCGTCCCCGCGGGGCCCAACGGGGATCGGGGATCCGCCGGGGGCGGGGACGGGGGAGACATTTGCCCCGTTAAGCTATCGGGGACGGGGCGGATTCGGGGGTGAGGCTTAACGGGGCGGGGACGGAGGCCTTCCCCCCGCGGGGATCATCCCCGTTGCCAGGCCGAATATAAAGGGAACGTGGGAGTTTACCATCTCGGAAGAAAAAGCTGACTGTTTTACTACAAGTAACATGAAAACAAACTTCCACCAGCCGTCACACATTGTACAATTGAAACATATAGAACGTCACCATACCAACTGAATGAAACTGAAAAATCTCTGACTTTATAGTACTGAGGCTATAATGTACTTCAATCTACATTTTTTTAGAGGAAAGCAACCTACATTCTCACACAAGAGAAAGGGGAAATTCGTGGCTTACCTTGGCCTCGGCAAGAACCATGACCAATTCGTCCGGATTCTCCCTCCTGATACTCTTCTCGTCGATGTCTGCAGTCTGAAAGAAGCCACACAATCAGAAACAATCTCAAAAGGAGTTCACGGGAGAACCAGGACGACAGCGCCAAGACCACCACCATGACTTCGAACTCGAGCCCCATCTCCTCCAGGATGTGCTTCCGCGCCACCGACGACGAACCCAGGATCAGCTGCAAAGCGAAGAACACCAACGACTGTCACCACAAAGGAGGGATGCAGTAGTTTCACTAGTACAATTGAGGCCTGCAGTGACGCAGGCCTCAAATAGCAGCGGCGGGCATCAATGGTTCGTCACTGCTAGCAATAGCAGTGGCGGACTGTGCTGACGTCATCAGAAAACGCTAGCAGTGGCGGGCAATCTGATGTCATCACGGCCCGTCGTTGCTATTTTTTACCAGTGGCGGGCTTGTTTACGTCAGCCACGTTGTAGTGTCATCTGTAACACTTGTGGCCCATTTGAGCCCACCATAGCCGACTCCGTATATAATGTAATCCTAGGGTTCGCCGCCGCCCCTCTCTCTCTTCTCTCCCTCACACTTCTCTTCTCAGATCCGCCGCCTCCTCTCTCTTCTCAGATCCGCCGCCCTCATCCCCTTCTCGACACAGCGCTCTCCACTTCTCCACACGGCGCGGCGGCGCTCCACCTTCTACCAGCGGCGGCGCTCCACCTCTCTCCTTCCCTTTCCCACCGGACGGCAGCCATGGAGGCACCTCTCGCCGGCGCGCGCGTGCGACGTGGTCGCGCGCGGCTCCGTCGAGAGGCCCCTCCGCGGCGCCATAAGTCGAGGTGGCCGGGGTGATGGCAAGCTCCAAGGCGGGTCCGCGACGGCGAGCTCCAAGGCGGGTCCGCGACGGCGAGCTCCAAGGCGCCTCGTTGGCTCTGCGACGGCGAGTGCGAGTTCCTCCCCGACGACGAGCTCCAAGTGGACCGCGAGATCCGGTGACGACGGGTACAGTCCTCGCTCCCTCTCCCTTTACCTCACTCTTCTCTCATCCTCACAGATCTGGACGCGATCCACGGTGGCGTGGCGACGGCAGAGAGGCAGCGCGGATGCGGGGAGCGCGGTTCGGCGGGGTCCACGACGGCAGCATCGACGGCGGCGCGGCGGGATCCACGACGGAGGCGCGGCGGGGTCCATGACGGCAGCATCGACGGCGGCGCGGCGGGATCACGACGACAGCACGACGGCTCGGCGGTCCACGACGGCACATCGACGGCGGCGCGGCGGGAGCCGAGGCGGCGGTGACGGCGTCCACGGTGGGGTGGCGACGGCAGCATCGACGGCTCGGCGGCGGCGGGGCCGGCAGGGCGGGCCGGGCGCCTGGTGGGCCCTGCAGGGCTCGCGCGGCCGTGGGGCCCATCTTTTTTTTACTTTTTAATCGATTCCAGTGGCGGGCCGCACCGTCCGTCACTGCATTTTTTGCTTCCAGCGGAAGCGCAGTGGCGCACCCGCACGCCACTGCAAGCTTGAAACGACCGCCACCACAGGCCTCTTTGTATAGTGTTTCTGTACTGAAAAGGAGAAGCGAACCTAAAGGTTTGCTGGCCGGCCGGAGGTAAGGAGCCCGTGGCCATGGCCTTCCTTAGCGCCGCGACGCGAGGGAAGAGGGGGAGCAGAAGCGCTGCCGCGTCGTCGGCCGGGGTTCCGGGAAGATGGGGAGCCGGAGGCGCCGCTGCTGGTTGGAACAAGAGCGGCAGCCACAACCGGGAAAGGATGTGTTAGGAAAATTGCGGTTACGTCCACGTGCCAAACCAAATTCTTAGCTCCTCCCTCTGTAGTCTCAACAGAAGTTTCATCTCATCGTTTCTAGGAGTAACACGTCAGCTTTGTGGTCTTGTTCTGTTAAATAAAACTGCATCTCTTGGTGCTTATTTTTGGCACACTTTCATATGTTTGTCAAAGCATTAAATTATTGCTAGGTAGCACTCAGTCATTGGCTAGAGATAAAGAAAGACCCTCAATGCAGTTTCATTGGCTTTCATCATGTTAGAAAGAGCTCCCACATCTTTTTATAGGGATAAAAGGCATCTCTCTCTTTCTAATCAAATTCCTTGCTATGTCACCATCTGTGCTGATGTGGCATCTAATTAATTGCAAATGAAAGAGCCATTGAGAATAGCCTAATGAGAATTAATCAGAAGTGAAAAATATAGGTGCACATGAATCGAGGAGGAGACATATAAGGTGTATTGGAAAGAAATAAAGGTGCATTGAGAAGTGAGAATGACATGTAATTGAGAAGAAAAGTAGAGGAAGTGTAGAATAACATCTATTTTGTCAACGAAGGAGTAGACTGTTCTTAATGGAAGTTTCGTTTCTATTAAATAGCTTGCCATGTCATTAATTTTGAAGATGTGGTAGGAGATTAATGAAGAAAAAAATAAAATGAATTTATGTTCATCTAGATGAAAACTGTTTCCATGTCTTGTATGTACTTTTTGAAAACACAAAAAGTGAAACAATACATTGTAAATGCTATTTCAATCATCAATTAAAGAGTAAATTTCATAAACCCTTGGGTTTTGTGGTTCTTGTTGCACAAAACTCCAGGCATTTTAGCTCATGTCACTTAACCTCGGGTAGTCTAGTCAAATTGTTTCATAAAAACCCCACTCATATCAAAATAATATGTTACCTATGGATTCTAATTATTTTTTGAAGACTACAAGGTTGTGCATTCAACTAAACGGTTGTGTTAATCAAATTGAGGAAAAAATTACATTGTGCATTCAACTAAACGGTTGTGTTAATCAAATTGATGAAAAAATTACATCATGCAGGTACAAAGATATAGTTCCTATGTCATATTCATGCTGTTTTTGAAAGAAGTGGAGGTTTGTGAAACAGTATGGCCAACATACGGTTAAGTGACACAAACCAAAATACATGTGGTTTTGTGAGACAAGAGCCATAAAAATCAAATCGGAGTTTTACAAAATTTACTCTCAATTAAATGACTTTTTTGCTTAT
The DNA here is from genome assembly GCA_012490785.1 of Eragrostis nindensis. Taxonomy (NCBI): domain Eukaryota; kingdom Viridiplantae; phylum Streptophyta; class Magnoliopsida; order Poales; family Poaceae; genus Eragrostis; species Eragrostis nindensis. The sequence continues at coordinate 370,563 of JAAXCT010000657.1, read as the reverse complement.
ATGATATCTTTGAAAAAAAACAAAATGAAAACCTTCCATTGAGAGCCTCGGGCCAGTGGCGTATCTAGAGGGTGGGCTAGGGGGCCGGCCCACCCCAGATTCGGCGAAGACCCAAGAGAAGATTCAGCCTTCCCCGTCGCGTCCTATCGGGAAAAAGGAAAAAAAAAAAAAGAGAAAGTTCCTTATTTGATCCTGGTTCCTTCCTTGATTGTTTCTTGAAAAAAATTGCCTATATGACCCAAAATGCAAATTTGTTTCTTTTTCTTGGCCCTTTCGTGGGTTTGAGGTAGTAACAGTGTCAAATGAGAGGTGAAATCACTTTTGTATCCCTGAAGTGAATGAAAGTGTCAAATTCAATTTCGGAAGTATCTATTTGTTCTAAAATTCTAGAATAATATAACTGAATAGAGAAAAATAATTCCAACATTTGGCATTATTTTTTTCTAGTTAGTGTGAGAGAATGAGAGGAAGCACTATATTGAATTCATCAATGGTGATGCCTTATATAGGCTTACATGAGCGCCGTGTGTGCTGGCTAAACTATCGGCCGAGAAGGCCGGCATTACAATCCGATGAGAAGGGGCATACCCGGTCATGCGTTGGTGAGTCAGTTACATGCACTTGAGACTCGGCCAGTGCAGTTACAACAGGATTGGTGATCACGCTTGCTAACAGTTAGGTTCAGTTTGGCATTGAACGAGGTCGAGCTAAGAGGTCGTCGATCACTAACGAATGGTCTTGAGATAGCTCACGACCCTAGTTAATTCTGTTTTTATAGAGCAACTGAAGGAAAAAAGAAATGCATACAGTCCATCAAATAGAGCAAAGCGATGAGATTTGAGGGAAGAGGGAACAGACGAACCAGCACCCTGTACCGCCACATAAGATTGAGGACCGCCGCCGCTGCCGTGCATTATGCGATCCTTTGAAACCTGATCAAATCAAACGAAACCAATGATTATGCGGAGGCAAAGAGATTGATCAATGTGGGAGAAAGTAGTGATGATACGTGAACCCAAAAGAGGGGCACCCCGTCCATGATTGAACCCTAGGTAAAAGATTGGTGCGGCAGTTCTGCGGCTTCTGCCCCTTCATTTCGTGGAGGTGGGAGAGACGGGGAGGGGGCGCGTGCACCTGGCTGATGCTGATGGGGTGAAGGGAGGTTTGTGTTGTAGTGCTGCCTTTTTTGGCCATAACAATGTTAGTAGGATTCGGTAAGAGATGACCATGTATATTCTATCATGACATTGTTTAACACTTGAACAATGGAAAAGCTGTCAACTTAGGGCAGTCAATAATTTGCAAATGCATCAAGCAATAATGGAAAGGTCACTGATGAGACTCCCCTGATGTCAGTTTGCTCCAACATCTCCAAGAGTTCCATCTTATTTAGTGATCCAACATTTTCATGCATTTGGGTAGAAAATTCTAACAACAACAACAATAATATAGATTCAGTGTCTCTAAATTGTATAATGCATTTACCTCTTATTATAGGGCTGCAAGAAAGATCAAGGTATATTAAATGCTTCTTGAATTTCATCTCAAAAGAAAACTCTTTGGCGATACACATGTGAAGGCTAAGAATCTGCAAAGTGGAAATTGTGATATTATGAGACACCCAACAGGTTTCATATCCTTGTGCTGCAGAGCAAATATACTACGGATAGTTTGGCAAGGATTCATGATGGAACCAATCTTGTGAGGAAGAGTACAAGCCACATCTTATTGTATTTGTTTATTTTAGAAAGTTTCTGCAAATAAAAACATTCGATGCCACTTATGACTACAGCAAGATCATGGACGAGATCATGAATTTTGCTAGTTGTCACATCACGGTATCCATCGTGTCTCATGTAGTCATGTTCTAGGAAGTTGTTGTTTGAACATCTTGGAGAAACGATCTCCAAACTAGTCGTGAAAGGATTTCATTGTCGGTTGCTTTCAGCTCATGATCCTTGGAGAATACAACACAGAAAGCAAAAACAACAACGTTTCATGTAAGACGGCAAATGTTTATAGGTCATCATTAGCGATGGAGCTTGACCTGGATCCAAAGGTGACCAATTGAGAAGCTCCATCGGAATCCAAAGGTGGCCAATTAAGAAGCTCCGTCAGTGGCCGGAAGCATTTCAGGTCGAATTCAAAGTAGAGGACAAATGCCCCATATATCCAGAAATCTTGACATCGGACAATTGGGATGAATATCTTCTACAAAAATACACTCAATTGTTGACTTATTTCTTCCTGATCAATTTTAAGTCCTTGCATACTGTTTATCATACTATGTTGAGGTTTAAGAGCTTCAAAGACCTGTTCGGATTGAAAATCGTGGTTGCATATCTTTATTTATTTAGAGTTGTTACTGCATATATGTCCTAGTTTAACTGGGCATTCTAGATACGTTTTTAGATGTTCAGTTTCATAGAATGTTGTATGAATCTAAACAGATACTTTAGCCAGATTCATAACATTTTCTATGAACATGAGAATATCAATTATTTTAGGATAGAGGGAGTAGCACTCAGATCTGGCCCAACAAAATACCAGGTATCCAATATGTTGATTCATTTAAAGATCAGCATTCTTATGTGTTTGTTTGATGCATCCATTTTACTAAATAAATTTGCATTGAGTGGTAATGTTGCCTCACATTTTGAGCACACCAAAATTTTGCCAATTTTAAAGCAGCGTCAATTTTAATTTTTCATCACCTTTGAGAACAATTAAATTCTTATCTAGCAAGCCAGGCAAGTTTAGTGTTTGGACCAGCTAGCCTGTCGGGGCCAGAGAAACCTCCCTCTCGAGAGCGAGCCAATTTGAGTAACCTTTGATGGCAAAACGCGCCCGCGCATTAAAATAAACAATTGCCGTAAACTAGGCAAACGAACCAAACTTGTTGTGCGTTTGCAAGCTGCGTGCGTAGCTGGGTTCGGCAAAGATGCCCAGCTGAGCAATAGCTTCAGGAAGCAAGAGTACCAAACACACCTGTAGTTTTAGCATTCAAATTTTTTATCAAAATATATGCAGTTCTCGCTTTCTAATGCATCCATCTCTCATCATTTCTACTTTTCAATGTATCTTTTTCTAATGCCTATCTCTCTCTCATCTTTAACAGCTCACCATTTTCCTCTCCTATCACCTTTTTCGCATCTTCTTAATTTTGGTGTACAAATTCAGGACTGCATATATTTTGAAAATGATGGAGTCTAGGATTGGAAGTGGGGGTGGGGCGGAAATTTTTTCTCCCGCCGCACAACAAGTTTAACATGACATATCTCAATAAAAATTAAAAAATAATAAAATATATTTGAAACATAGTAAAATGTTGTGTAGAGCCGTCTCTCCTCATTATCAACGGATGAAGAAGGTGTCTTCATATTTCATTAGTTTGTGATACAACATTCCAATTGAAAAGAAAATATTACTAATTCCATATTCCTAGGACTCTAGGACGCTAATTGAGGAATGAGTACAAGTGTACAACGAATTGTTACCTCTCGCTACTGGCTGCCTAGCTTCTCATTGTTCCGCTCTTGCTCGTCTGGCAGCACGGAGAAAGAGAGCTGAGCAGAGGAACATGGTCCGTGCCTTCGGCCGTGAAACGCAAGCCCCCCGGCGCCCCGCAGCCTGCCCCCGTGCGGGCCGTGCCCCGCGGCCGCCCCTTGCCGCCGCCACCGCCGCGCGCAGCGCAAGAGAAGTCGCACCGCGCGCGCAGGTCGCGGCCCGCCTGCAGTCGCTCGCCGGAATACTAGCTTCTTCGCTCTCCTTCACTCTCGGATGAATCAAATTTTTTTTGAGAAAAATCCTTATTTTGGCGCTGTTAAAGTTGCTGATTCCTTTCTTAGCCCTTTTTAAAAAAGTTACCTATATGACTCAAAATGCAAATTTGGTTCTGTTTTTTTTGGCCATTCCGTGAGTTTGAGGTGGTGGTACGGGGTTAAATGAGAAGTGAAATGACCTTTGTACCCCTGTATCGAATTAAGATGTCAAATTTAATTTGGGAGTATATTTTGTTCCAAAATTTTAGAATAATATAACTGAATAGAGAAAAATATATGCCGAATTTTACAATAATTCATAACAATATAATTCAATTTCGGGACTATGAGTAACATATGTTAGCTCGGACTATGAGGAACAGATCTTATTTGACAACTAGGAAAACTTAATTGCCACCTTTGTACTACGAATTCATTGCAACATATGTCTCTGGCTTCCTGAAGGAATGTTAAAAAATTTCATAAAAAACACATTGGACATATATAAATATTCCATGCAATTGCTTTTGGCGGCTTATTACGAGTTACAAACAGGTCCACCCACAATGTAAGTCTTTGACAATTAGGCAAACTTAATTGGCATCTTGTATTAATTCTACGAATTTATTGTTGAAACATACATGAGCCCTTTTACAATGCTTGGAATATCTACCAATACTTCCTAATACCTCCCAAACCACACAAAATAATATTTTTTGTTAACTTTTTTGGCCAAGGGTAGTATGGTAATCATCCCCCCCCCCCCCCCCCGCCCACACCACACACACCCCCGGTCACCCCCCCCGCCACCCGGCCCCACAGCCCGATGCACGCCGACGCACGCCGCCGCCCTGCCGAGTCCTGCCCGCTCCTAGCAACGCCGCCGCGCGCCTCCCGTCCCCACACACATGCGCCGCCACGCGACTTCCGTCCCCCACACGCGCCGCGCCGCCACGCGCCTTCCGTCCCCCATCCGCGCCGCGCCGCCGCGCGCCTCCCCTACCCCACCCGCGCGCACGGACTAGCCACGACTCCGCAGAGCCGCCTCCGTCGCTCCCACCGGTTGCCTCCAGGACGAACAGAAGCCGCCCCCGCCTTGCCCTCGTCGATTTCTTGGCACGCGGCCGCCCTGCTGCTCTCTCCACTGCCGCCGCCGGCGTCGTGCCCTCGCCCTCGTCATCGACTCCCGGCGCGCCCCTCGCCCTCAGTCTGATACACACCACTGGTGAGATGCTTGTTGTGGTGTTGGTGGATGTACATGTCTGTGAATTTGGGGGTTCGGTTTGCGTACTGTAGGTGTTCGATCAAATGCCTGCTTGAGTTTAGGTTCGTGAAGATATAGCAGAGATCTCTGGAGGATTTTTGTCTCTTTGTGCATCGACGAGTTATTTTAACTGTTGTGGAAAATGAAATAATTGATGCAGCAATATGCCTTGAAGTGTGCTCACTTTGTTATCTATGTGACGAATTGCGGATTGCTCTGTGATATGGCATATATGGATCTCGTTTAGAGTCTCTGATCACGTGTGGTGTGTTTGATCAAATGCCTGCCCCAGTTCGTCATGTCTGCAGAGGGCAGAGTTTCTATTGCTGCGTTTGGTGAGAAAATGAAACCAGTGCATTGCCCCTTGTGTTGTGGGGGAGAGGTTGCTTCTCTCATTATTGCATTTGGGTGTGCTGTTTCTGACAAAATGTGGTTAAGTCTACTGGTATTTCCTTGCACTTTGGCTGCTCTGCTGTATCTGCCAAACTGCCATGTTGCTTTACAGTAGATTGTGCCTTGTGAGATACATATACGACATACCAAACCTTTAGCAGTGTAGGCAGTATTTCAATCTTGTTCAGCTTTGTCCACAATTCTACCTTGAGGGACAGTAAGGATGTGTCTTATCGTGTGCTCATCCCTCTGTTCCTGCCTATATTGATTGACAGATGCTTGTTATGTGTAGTAGGGCCTATATTGCTTGACTCTAGTTTTGGGAAATTTTCTGTTATGAGGAAGAAATATGTGAACCACCATTTTTTCCACCACTAATATATTTAAAACTAAGCAGGAGGGAATGGCGGGTCTCGAGTACAATGAAATTGTTAGGAAGGTGTTTGATGATGAAGATCAAGGATACAAGTTTATAAACAACTATGCTAAGGGGAAAGGATTTAGTGTCAGGAAAGACTATTGTGAGTGGGACAAAGGCCACAATGAGAGGACTCTCCGGCGATTCGTTTGCAGCTGTGAAGGTTTCCGCGAAGAGAAGGAGCTGATGAGGGAGAATAAGAAGCGGAGGCCCAGGACTGCCGAGGCCATAACAAATTTCAGACAACTGCACACATGAGTATCTCACAGTGTATCTCACAGTGCACCTCTTTCGATTCATTTTCATGGCATAAATAAATTTCTGACAGTAGGATTAAGCAACAATAACATGAGATGCATTAGCACTCAGATTGTCATGTTTTGTTATTCAGATTTCTTATCTTGATACAGTTAACAACTCAGAGAACATAGAGTGTCAGTACGTTCTTCAGTAAGAAAAACAATAGATTCATTGAACATTCAGATGTGTATTACATGCAGACGTACTCCAAATCAGGGAAAAATAAACAGTAGAGTACTGGAGTACAAATCAGGGAAATAAATAAAGAACAAACTCAATCTCATGCTGCCAGTTACACTCAAGTGTACATCATCAATACTGTCGGAGTACATAAGGTTGATCTCTGATGGTGAAAGGTTGCAACTGCAAGTAAATCCATCGTGTAGCACTTGGCTTACAGAAAGACAAAATCATCATCTCTGTGCTCTTTCGTCTCTCGCACTTCGAGTTCCAAAGTGACTCTTTCAACCCTCGGCATTGCTCCTGGAAATGTTCATAGGGCGTCACTACATCAACCTGCATCCAAAAGTATTTTAAAGATTGCAATTTTCTCCAACTGAATGAGTAACCAAATTCATTACATCAACCTGCATCCAAAAGTCATACTAAGGACTGTGTCGAGCAAGGTCCGAAGGGATTTGAATTCCACCGATTCCTGGGTAAAAAGGTTAGTGGCAACACCACCATTCGAAAGAATGATGGTCTGTCATGCGCGAAAAGAGCAACCTGGCGGACTGATTTCGCAGAGGACCAAGAACCTCAAATTCCCCTCCTGCTGATCCCGGTACGGAAACAGAAGTGATCCGAACTGAGCACTTTCCGTCGACAGGAGAACCCGAGTGAAACCAGATAAGAGTTCGCTTTTGAAAGATGACAATCGCAAGTCTCAATCAACTGCCATTAGATCATTAGTAAACAGGAGATTGCTTTGCGTATCACGGATCGACATTGAGAGAGTAACAGAGTTCGGTTTGACAGTACCTGTGTGCTATGTACACTTCGATAGATGCAGCACTGGTGCTACTGGCTGGAAATCAAAAACACACAAACAGAATCAAGAAAAGAAATACCAGTACTGATCGACATGTCTCCTGCACACATGGAAAAAGAAATTTTCTGTGAAGCCTGTCATAGCAGCAACTAAATAAAGTTGAAATTAATCACTTCTATTGCCAAAACACATGGATAGCCTAATTGGATGATGCAGTGGCATGTCATGAACACCGTCGAACACGTTGGAGGCAGATGCAGCGGCACATAGCACAGAGGCATTCTGTCGAACACCATGGAGGCAGGCATTTATCGCCTCATCCTCTAATGGTGGAACGCCCGCAATGACGATCGGTGATCGGCAGGAACCGGCAAGGTATGGGCACGAGGTGGGTTGTACCTTGCAGAAGGTGAGCAGCCCGTGCATCTCATCGCCCTCGCCGTGCGTGGTGGCGGTCGGCGCTACCAGCCCCTGCGCCTCTCCTCCTTGCGCCGCCGCACATGCAGACGCGCCCGCACGTCCCGGCGTCCCCGTCTTCCGTGCCCGCCGCGCTGACCGAGTCCTCGAGCGTCACTACATCAACCTGCTCCGGCTCATGTTGTGGACGACGAGGACTCTACCTGATCCGCCTCCACTTCAGGCCGACGACATCCTGCAGCTCCTCCGGAAAGGAACTGCAAGGGCCGTCCAAGGTGAGAGGAAGGAGGGCGACATCCTGCACGCCGGAGAAGGGGAGGAAGGCGGATAGAGGGGAATGGGGCGGGGCGGGGCGGGTCTGACCTGGAAGCGCAAGGTTCTGCAAGACGACCTCCTCGATGTTGCTGCCGATGGTGGACGCGGCGGTGACGGCCTCGCCGAGGTGGAGCTTGTAGAGCGTGGTGGTCTTGCCGGCGTTGTCTGAGCCCCACGACGACGAGCTTGTACTCCCGCGCCGGGAACATGAGGCCTCTTCGGCGGCGTCGGCCAAGGTCCTAGGGGTTCCGGGCGAGCTCCGCGGCCGGAGGTCGCCGGAGCAGTCGCCGCCGGGCGCCCACGAAGCGAGATCGCCGGAGCCGTCGCCGCCGGGAGCCCACGAACCCTAACCCACGGACCAGCAAATGATTCAGGTATTGGGAGGCAAAAATTTTAACCGGACCAACATACATCTCTAACATTACTCTCCCAAACATTATTTGTTTAATTATGAATGTACCTTTTTACCCTTGATTAAAAAATATAACTACAAAAAAGGAATTCTTAATAATTTTTAATTCTCTTTTTGGGGAGGTATCAATAGGGCGTTATGACACATGTGGCCCACTGACCATAGACACACCCGATACCTCTTAATACCTCCCTATTGATACCTCCGAATACCTGGGCCCACATATCATAGACACATCTAATACCTCCCAATACCTCCCCAAGCATTGTAAAATTTGCCAACATATATACATCCATCTTCTTGAAGCAGCGGCACTGTGGAAATTTCAAAAAAAAAGAAAAGAAAAAACGCGCGTATTTTTTTTTGACTGGATAAAAAAAAACGCGCGTATTGGATGTGAATATTCCATCGTCAATTGTTTCTTTGGAGCAGTGGCGGGATGCTCTGTTCGTTCCTGAAGTAGTCGGTGGGATCCACCTTCCCCTTCACCGTCGCGAGCCGGCGGAAGTTTTTGCTGCCGAAGTACTTGTAGGGCGTGTTGAAAACTTTATCGGCCCGAAATTTCCGAAATTTCGGGCATGCCGGATCTACCGCTGGGGTCCGATAAAATTTGGATATCGGCCGAAACTTTCGGAGTGTTTTGACCTCCCGTCGTTAAACTCTTGTGCATCCGCCAGAAAAAGCCCGCCGAGCCGCATTGATGTCCGTCTTGCTTAGTAAGTTCGCTTATTTGCTTGGTCCTCGTCTCGAATTCACGCGAGGCAAGCTGCAGCGGCGGCCGGTTCCTCCACCAGCAATCTCCTCACGCGTGCCGGCCTGTGCAGCTCCGTTCTCCAGCCCCGGCGTGCGCAGCTGTGATGACGACTGAAGTAGGGACTGCTGAAGATGGGGGCGCCCGCGTACCTGGCCTCCGGCTGCCGCTGCGTCCGAGCATGATGTAGAGCGCCAGCCATGGCAGGGGAAAGGAGGAGGATGCTGGGGCGTCTTCCAGTGGCGCTGCGGGCAGGAGCACAACGACGGCTGCAACTGGTGGCTATTCATTGATACTTGCAGTCTTGCACGTAGCAGCGTAATGTCCGTTTCGTCGATGCTAATTAAGCATCCTCTGTACGTTAGTGTTTGGCACTTTAGCGGTTTAGCCTGACAGTAGTAGCGTTGGGTGTTTAATTCACTGAGATTTGTTAGGAGCAGATATGTGTATTCAGAATTTGAGATTGACTGTCAATTTAGGTGTTACTTTTGTAGTACTGATTGCTTCTTGCATCTAGGCTATGAAGCTATGATATTTTCTCATGTGTACATTATTTTTGTGCAGTTTGTGATGTTAAATGGTTTGTGGACAATTTATATGAATATATCCACAAGACATGCCAATTTTTTATTAAAAAAATTCAATTTTTTTGAATTTTTGAATTCAATTTTGAATTTTTTCCGAAATTTCCGAAAATCTGATTTATCAGTGACCTCCGATAAATTTTATTTACCGATAAAGTTTTCCTAGCTTGTCGCCCCACACCTTACCGCCGTCGAACGTGCTGACATCGTTGATCACCGTGTTCTGGCCAATGTCCAGGTCCCGGAAGTTGACATACGCCTCCCTGGGGCCCTTGGTCACGTACCGCCCCATGAAGTCGTAGAAGCTGTTGATCCAGTCGATGGCCGCCGAGCTGTCGTCGCCGGCGGACCAGGACGCGACGTACTGGATGTTGTAGAGCACGCCGGTCCGGTGCGGGTACGGCGTGGCCCTGCGGGGACGGAGCCGACGAACCCGCCGTGGGGCTCCAGGATCAGGAGTCCGGAGCCGTTCATCGCGAGCCAGTGCGTGAATATCTCGCGCCAGACGCCCCCGGCGATGGCGCGCCGGACGTAGTCGGACTTGTTCTTGAAGAAGTTGGGGCCGGTGCTCCGGTCGAGGAGCGCCGTCGTGTTGGTGTCGCCAAAGTTCATGAACGCCGTCGACTCGAGCCACGTCATCTCGTTGCAGTCGGCTGTCGTCGCGTTCAGCTCCGGGAGACGGGCCGCGAGGGCCGGCAGGATGTCGCCGCAGGGGCCCAGGTAGAGGGACTGGAACACGGCCTGCCGGCCCTGCACGAGGACCTCCACGTTGACGTCGTCGGGCAGGGCCGGCGCGACGCGCTGCCACCTGGCCACGGCGTCGACGGCGCCCTGCTCCAGCGTCCTAGAGATGCGAAGCACCGTCACTTTCGATGGGACCCTCACGAGCCTCACTTTCCACGACACGACGACGCCGAAGCTCTCGCCGCCGCCGCCCCGGACGGCCCAGAACAGGTCCTCGCCCATGGCCGCCCTGCCGTCGAGGAGGTCGCCGCCGGCGTCCACCAGCCTGGCGTCGACCACGTTGTCGACGGAGAGCCCGTGCTTGCGCATCATCGAGCCGATCCCGCCGCCGCTCAAGTGGCCTCCGACGCCGAGCGTCGGGCACACGCCGGCCGGGAACGCGAGCCGGCCCGCGCTGCTCTGGGCGACGGCGTAGTAGAGCTCGCCGACCGTGGCGCCGGAGTCCACCCACGCCGTCTCCGTCTCGTCGTCGACGGTGATGGCGCGGAGGTTGGCCAGGTCCGCCACCGCGAACGCCTCGTCCGGCCGCGCCGACCGGTACGACAGGCCCTCGTAGTCGTGCCCGCCGCTGCGCACGCGGAGGCGCACGCCGTTCGCGCGCCCGCACCGGACGGCGGCCTGCCCGTGGGAGGCGTCGGTCGCGGCGACGATGCAGATTGGTGGACTCACCGTGGTGCTGGCTAAGAACCTGGTGTTCCGGATGGTGGACACCAGCACGCCGGTGAAGTTACCGGAGCCCGGCGTGAAGATCTGCTCGCTAGGTATGTTCTCTGCTATCAGGCACTGAACGAAGCCATCGGAGGAGGATGGAGTAGCAGAGAGGTCACAAGAGGAGAAGCGGCTAATTAGTAGGACTACAAGCGCTAGTGCCAAGCCCCTGAACGCCATCATATTTGATCGATCCTTGCGGCAATGGCAATATACTGCACGGGCTTGCTTGTTGTTTGCTTTGCTCGATCTAATATAAGGTGCTGCCTGTTATATTAACTTAATATTATTAAGTATAGAATAGTCTCCATCGAATCAGCTGAGCACGGCTATTAGAATACTAGCCTGCAGCCGGCTGCAAGATCAGGGGCCATGTCATTTACCGCAGCAATAAATAGTTGTATAATAAGGCTAGCTAGCTATTGAATGGACCGTTGTTTGAAATATTTTAAATACTCTAGGCAGCAATGCAATCACTGTATATTGATGGACTGGGATCAGCCGGCCTCAACCTCAACCCGCCCGTTCTTCTCTCTCAGCTCATATGTGCTCACTCCCCCAACTAGTATTTTACTGATGTGGAACAAGGTTTAATGTGCAGACTACACCACATAATATATACTTGCTCAGACCTTATACTACTCGGTCGGTATTGACTAGGCCTGATCTTGACATTCGGTGGAGGTCTGGCTCAGGGATCAGAACTCGTAGAAATCGTCAGTTATGTCTGCGTTTTTTTGTTGTTTAGAGAGCACACAGTTGTGCAGTGTTACATTGATACGTACTGTTTCGCAAAATGCAAGTGTTAGATGGGTGTGATCCCTTCTGCTGGTAAACCGTAAACATGCAAGTTTCTGACGAGCTGGTATGGTTTTCTTTTTTTTTTTTTTTTGATCTCAAACTCGCTATCTCAATTAATTTGGGGTTCAGCGAAATCGCGAACCAAAAGTTCAGATACATATGACGGGTGGGGGTCAGTCCAGATTGAGTACTGACCCGGGTCCCCAGACATAGCAGCACGAGCAAGTTCGTGAGCACAACTATTACATGCCCGATTACAATGGCGAATTTCTAGGACATCAAAATTAAAGATCAGTTCATCTCTTGCTTCCCTGAAGAGTAAGCCAGCCGGTGCCTGATCAAAATCCGCCGACTTCAGTGCTTGTACAAGGTTCGATGAGTCTGACTCCACAATAATTCTAGATATGCCCAACTGATTTGCCGCTCGAAGTGCTGCCAGACAGCCCTCTGCTTCTGCAGAAATTGCATCGAAAACTGATGACAGTTTGCCCGCTCCAGCAAGAACACCATTGCCATCTGCATCTCTTACCACAAAGCCCCACGCACCACTTCTGGTTTCCTGCACAAATGCCCCATCGAAATTGATCTTAAGTACATCCTGTGGTGGGGGTTGCCACTTTAAACTAGGCTGCATCTGCTGGCCTTTTGTTTTCTCCTTTGCCACTGAATGCATCTGAAAATCAGCTGCCAGAAATTGTGTTCTGTGCACTACTCCCCCGTGGATGGCATCCTCTCCCCAGCATTGGCTTTATTTCTAGCATCCCACCAACACCACAGGAAATGAATCACCTCAGTTCTGAGCTTGTCTTCAAAAGCCAATATTTGTTTCACCATTTCAGCACTCGATTTCTGCTGTAAAAGTATGAGCCTGATATCCTCCATATTCATAGCACGCCAACACACCTTTACCGCTTTACATTTCAGAAATAAGTGTCCACCATCCTCATCCAACCTGTGACACACTGGGCATCTAGTGTCAACGTCCATACCTCTGTGAGCAATATTCCTCCCAAAAGGCAAGCTATTATGAGCCAGTCTCCATATAAACTGTAAAACTTTTGGTTGTCCTTTCAGCTTCCAGATTTGTGGCCATTTCAGTTTTCTACTGCATTCACCTGATGATGATTCCCCAATTTGTTTTTTTGCCCCGCGATCTTGCTGGTCTTTCAATACATGGTAACCAGACTTGACTGAGAAGATACCTCTAATGTCATGGTGCCACGCCAAAAAGTCCTCATGGTCAGCTTTCACTGGTAGGGCTAAAATCAGATTTGCATCCATCTCCCAAAATATATCTCGAACCAGCTGTTCGTCCCAGGTCCCAGTAATAGGATTCATTAGGTCACAAACACGTGTGATTAGGTTCTGACCTCGTGGAGTTACCGGCCTGCGTGTCGCTGCATTTGGTATCCATGGATCCATCCAGATGTTAATACGTTCACCATTACCCACACGCCAAATCAGGCCATTTTTCAAAGCCTCTGCTCCTCTTAGTATGCTTCTCCATGAGTAAGATATCCCCGGTCCTTCTGATGCCCCAAGCAAATCACCATCAGGGTAATATTTTGCTCTGAGCACCTGCGCACACAATGATTCAGGAACCATTAGCAGCCTCCATCCTTGACGCGCCAGCATGGCCAAGTTGAACGTGTGTAAATCACGAAACCCCAAGCCACCATTTTCCTTCCTCCGACACAAAGTGTCCCATGCTAGCCAGTGTATTTTCCTGTCATCATCCTGGTTTGCCCACCAATATCTTCCTATCATGCTGCTAATGTCATCACAAAGCGTCTTTGTCAAATCAAAACAAGACATTGCATATGTGGGCATAGCTTGAGCCACGGCTTTAATTAGTATTTCTTTTCCTGCTTTTGACAGTAACTTCTCCTTCCAACCCTGAATTTTCTTCCAGATTCTGTCCTTGATATAAGAGAATGTTTTGGATCTCGATCTCCCCATATACACTGGTAGGCCAAGGTACTTTTCATTCATAGCTTCAGCTGTAATCTCCAAAGATGTCATCACCTCATTCTTGACTGTCGGACTCGTGTTCTTACTGAACATTATGGATGACTTGTCCTTGTTTACAACTTGCCCCGAGCACTCCTCATACAAAGCTAAAATATTTCGCAGATGGCTTGCACTTCGTTCATCAGCTTTCAGAAGTAGCAAGGAATCATCTGCGAACAGTAGATGATTGATACTCGGTGCACCATTGCACACTTTCACCCCTATTAACTCCCCATTCTGTTCAGCTGCATTTAGTAATGCAGAAAAACCCTCAGCACAAATGAGAAACAAATATGGAGATAAGGGATCTCCTTGTCTGAGGCCCCTCTCTGGTACAATTAAATCTGACAGCTCTCCGTTGATCTTGATACGATACGAGACTGTTGTAATACACTTCATAATTGTATCAATCCAGTCTGAATGAAAACCCATCTTCCCCATCATTCTCCTCAAAAACTCCCACTCTACGCGGTCATATGCCTTACTCATATCAAGTTTCAGAGCAGCAAAACTCTCTATCCCCGACCTCTTATTCTGCATGAAGTGAGTAAACTCATACGCCAACAAAACATTATCTGTTATTAATCGACCGGGTACAAAAGCACTTTGGTTCAGTGATATGATATCCGGGAGAATGCATTTTAATCTATTAGACAGCACCTTAGAGGCTATCTTGTACACCACATTACATAAGCTTATTGGCCTAAGATCTTTAATCTTGTCTGGCTGCTGTACCTTGGGAATAAGAACAACCACAGTCTCGTTCCAGCTCTCGGGCATCTGGCCACCTTCTAGAAAAAGCTTGACCTCTCTGATCACATCGTCACCAACAACACCCCAGAATTTTTTGTAAAAAAGAGACGGCATACCATCAGCCCCGGGCGCCTTAAGATCACCAATCCCATCCAGTGCCGCTTTAATTTCTTCAGTCGTGAACTCCTTAAGCAAGCTCGCGTTCATGTCCGGCGTAACCCTTGTAGGCACGTGCTGCAATATCTCCTCATAACGTGCTCCTGCATGGGACTGAAACAAGCTTCTGTAATAATCAGTAATCATTTGTTGGATCTCCCCATTTTCAGTTGCCACGCCCCCATCATCACGTACAAGCTTTTTAATTCTACTTTTCCGTCTCCTTTCTGAAGCTTGTTGGTGGAAGAATTTTGTATTCTTGTCACCATTTTTGAGCCAATGAACATGAGCCCGTTGCCGCCAATATATATCCTTTTGCTCCTCCAGTTTCTCGAGCTTGTATTTCAGCAAGTGTTCTCTGGCCACATTTTGATTATTCAGTTGCCCCCTTCGACATCGCTCCAGATCTTGCTTCGCCCTTTTTATTCTTTTCTCTAGATCTCCCAATATATTCCTGCTCCAATCCCACAGCTCCTTTGCCACTTCCCCCACCGCCTCCTTTACATTTCCCGCCCGACCATTAATGCATAATTTCCATGCATTTTCCACAATGGGTGCGCACTGTTCTTCATGAACCCATTCAGCCTCAAACCTGAAACTTGGTCCACCCGTTGCTCTCGCCTCCGCCTCAATCTCCCCGGTAGTCACAATCACTGGTCTGTGGTCCGAGTGATAGTGATTCCCATTCTTCACCCTTACTCCCGTGAAACGTGACCGCCACTCCACATTCGCCACCGCCCGGTCCAGCCTCTCCCGAATGTATCGCACACTCGTGTGACTGTTATTCCTCCAGGTGAAAGCATCACCTACGTACCCCAAGTCCGATAATTCACAGTCCTCCAAAGCTTGTTTGAACTTGTCCATGCAGGCCTGTGCCCTCGGCTCCCCACCCTCCTTCTCACATTGCAACAAGATCTCGTTGAAATCACCACTCATCAGCCATGGCCTTTTAGTGTGTGTATTCAGAGTTCTCATCGCCCTCCAGGTAAGATCCTTCTTGTCTGAGCGCGATTCACCATAAATGCCGGTGAAGCGCCAGACAAAACCATCCTCCTCCATTACATTAGCATCAATATACAGTCGAGACACTGTATTAAGTTGTAACTTCACATCTTTCTTCCAGAATACTGCAAGCCCACCACTTTGCCCCTCACAGTTCTTCACCACCATGTTCGTCATTCCCAATTTCCATCTAAAACTCTCCATCCTGTTCTTATCCAAATTTGTTTCAGACAAAAACAGGATATCGGGGTCCTCCTCCTTCTGAAGAGCCAGAAGGCCTTTCACTGCCGGGCCGTTCCCCAACCCCCGGCAGTTCCAAGAGATGATCTTCATTGGTTCTCGCAGGGCTGTCCTGACAGCCCCGCAACACTGGTAGTATTGTTTCCCTCCTTTTCATCACCCACCACTCTAGCCTTCTTATTGCCCGTCTCCATGCCATCCATCTCCACATCTGTATCATCTATACTCCTCTTGCCTGTTACCTTCTCTTCCTGGCCACTTTCACCTGCAGTTCCAGCAGCACGTGGGATGCGTTTGAACCTTCGCGTGGTTTTTTTGTTCTGTATATCAGCCGTCTTCTCACTATTATCAGGCAGTACCGGGTTTGGAGTGGGCAAATCCACGTGCATGTCCTTCATGGAGCTGTTCTCGCGATCTTCCTTTGCACCACTCACAACGCTTCCACCTGGCACATCATCGGCCACTTCATTGACTGATTTGTCCTTCTCTCTCTCATTTTCCTTCAGAATTAAATCTCTCTTAGCCTCCTTTGATACAGTGACCTCCTTTTCTCCTCCCATGATTTTGCGAGGACTAGTCTGTCCATCATTCCCCTTCCTCCATGTTGGCGCATCGCTGCGCGAGTTGTTTGGGTTCCATCTTCCTCCGAGGCTACTGCATAATCCCGCTCACTCGATGATCCCGATCTCCCCGAAAATCCACTGCGACCCTCCCACCGGCCCATTTTCTCTGCTTGATAACGCAGAGATCTATCATATGGCTTCTTCTCTTCCTTCCCCAACTTGATCTGACAGATTTTGTCCACATGGCCAAGCACACCACATACGTAGCAAAAATCAGGAAGATGTTCATAGACTAGAGGGCACAGCTTCTCCTTTCTTTCCCTTCCCACCAGAAGAGTCACGCCCCGCATGAGAGGTTTGCGGATATCAAGACGAACTTTAATCCTCAACGAGCTCCCCACCAGTGAATCTCCATCGTGCTCATCAATCTCCAGGAATTCTCCAATCTCATTCCCAATGGCCTCTCCCGTGGCTTTATTCATCATTCCAATCGGGATCTTAGACACTCTTACCCAGATCGGGATAGTATTGAATTCAATCTCATCAACTGCCTTTGTTTCATCAAGATCTGCCATCACCAGGAGTTCGTTGGAGAACATCCATGGCCTCTCCTCAAGAGCTTTCCTTTTCCCCGACGCCTGATGGAAGGTGAAGAGGAATTTATTGTCCCCCAAACTCTTGCAGTCGATGCCCTTGATTGGGCACCACACCCTGCCCAAGGCCCGGATCAATGCATCAGGATGTGCGAGATTTTCAGACAACAACTTCCCCATCGCCTGCGCCAACTCCAGCCCCGATCTTCCACCATCCTCAACCTCAATTGTCTTCTTCTCCGCCTCCGACAACTGCAAATTCTGCAGCAACCCTTCGACTCTCTCCATTGCTTCACCTCCTTCCGTCGCGATCCAAAGGTGGATCGATGATCGACGTTGTAGACGGCGGTGTCACAAAAACTAGGGCTAGCAGAATTTTGGCTCGGCTGCACACAGCAGTTTGTTTTGAGAGGAGGAAAACTGGATGGGTTGTGGAAGAGCGAGATCGAAAATCAGTGTGAGGATCGATCGGGCTCCGCGATGAGAATCAGGAAGAAATCGTGGTGATCTAGGTGACAACCGACGTCCGCCCCGAGCCGCCTAGGAAACCCTAGACGCCGAGGAAAACTGAAGGCAGTGGTGGGCTGCGCCGAGCTGGTATGGTTTCGTGTGTGTGTCTGTGCTCTCTTGTCTCTCTCCCTCTCTTTCTTGCCGGAGCTGTTCGGCCTTTTGGGTTTATTAAAGGGTATTACTTGGAGATCCTTTGGGGTTTTGGTTGTGGGATTAGTCTCATATTAATTGTGTTAGGAGGAACATAATAACCCTTTTTTCAGCTTTTTTTTTTACGGTCAACGGGGGATGAGCGTCTCCACCTAAATGATTTGTCATTAAACCCAGGAGAACCCGGGACAGGAAGGTGCAAGAGCACCTGAGTTTACAAAGAGTCAGCTAGCAAGGGGGAGAGATGTAGATTACATTTGAAAACATAAGACGGTACTAAATCTGAGAATACTTTTGCTCGCACTAAAGGTGAGCTTGAACGGTAAGGATATTTTGGACATGAGGCATTATAAATTGATTGCGACGGCTGCATTCTCTGTTTTGACAGTGCATTATTCAAGTTTTCGTGTGGAAGATGCTTAAGGTGGATGCAAGATTAGAGCAGGTTTGGGAATGTTAGAGCATCTCCAGCAGTTCCCCTAAAACTCATGCATCAAATCCCCCTTTAGGGGATGCATCAAATCCATTTCCAGGATTTGATGCATGAGTGCTCCAGCAGCTCCCCTAAACCTCATCCCCTATATCCAGTTTCTTTTCTTTTTCTCTCTATTTATCTCTTGGACATGAGGATTCAAATGATGTAAACATAAATGCAAATAATTTGAAACCTGATTATTCAAACAGCCACATTCCAAATTCAAATATAAGTTCAAATTTCAAATTCAAATTTAAACAAGAAACATGACCGAAATGCTAGAAACACAATCAAGGATCAACTCGATGTCCAAGTCTTTGCCACAAGTGCTCAACAAGATCTTCACGGAGTTGATGATGTTCTTCGTGATTGTTGATCTTCTTGTGCACTTCGAGGAATTTTTTGAGGCGGTCTTCATCTCTTTGTGGCTCCACCTCCGGAACTCGTGTGCCCTCCGTCTCATAGATGAAGTCGACATCCTGTCCTCTCTCATCCTCTAGTATCATGTTGTGCATGATGATACACGCTGTCATGATGTACCATAGAGTTCTTTGATCCCAGAATCTAGCAGGTCCTCTCACAATTGCCCACCGAGCTTGCAGCACACCAAATGCCCTCTCAACACCTTTTCGAGCTGACTCTTGAGACTTGGCAAAGTGCATTCTCTTGTTACCTTGAGGCTTGGAAATTGTCTTCACAAATGTTGCCCATTGTGGATAGATGCCATCAGCCAAGTAGTAGCCCATGTCGTAATGGTGGCCATTGACCTCAAAGTTCACAGGTGCTGCCTCTCTAGCTGCTAGCTTCGCAAACAATGGAGACCTGTGCAAAACATTGATATCATTGCAACTTCCTGGCATACTAAAGTATGCATGCCAAATCCAAAGATCATTTGATGCCACTGCCTCTAGGATGATGGTTGGATCACGACAATGCCCGGTAAATTGACCATGCCAAGCTGTAGGACACTTCAGCCACCTCCAATGCATGCAATCGATGCTTCCTAGCATCCCAGGAAACCCAAGCTCTTCACCCATCTGCATAAGCCTTGAAGTGTCTTCTTCATTTGGAGCTCGCAAGTATTCCTCTCCAAAGATCTCCACCACGGACTTGACAAACATCCTGACACTCTCAATGATGGTGCTCTCGGCCATGTACAACCAATCATCTATGAAATCAGCTGAACAACCAGTGCCTAGCATGCGAATTGCCGCTGCAACCTTCTTCAAACAACTATGACCAAGCTCGCCGGCTGCATTCCTCTTCTGCACAAAGTAATCACAATGCCCTTCCACGGCATGTGCAATGCGCAAAAACAAGCCC
The DNA here is from genome assembly GCA_012490785.1 of Eragrostis nindensis. Taxonomy (NCBI): domain Eukaryota; kingdom Viridiplantae; phylum Streptophyta; class Magnoliopsida; order Poales; family Poaceae; genus Eragrostis; species Eragrostis nindensis. The sequence goes on along the minus strand of JAAXCT010000657.1, from coordinate 350,929 downwards.
CTGGACATCCTAAATCGACGACGAAAGAAGGAGTGGCCATAGATAGGATCCTCACTGAAATAGTCATCCCATAACTTGTCATGACCGCCTTGACGCTTTCGCCGAACTATGCTCCGCCCAATCACCGATCCACGACGCTTGCGCTGCCTCTTCTTCCCGTAGTCGACAAGCATGCACGTAAGCACGTCCATGTCGTCCAAATCGTCGTCGTCATCAGACGATGACTCCTCCATTAGCATATGCATCAACGGGTTCATCTGAACGAAGAACACTCTTTGTAAACATTTCGTCGAGCACATTGCAGGCAGCGGGTTCAGAGCATGGAGATGAGAGAAAGCACTGACCTTGGATGATTGTCAAGGCGCCGGGAGGGCAGGGCGACGTGCAGGAAGATGCGGGCGTCGTTCACTGCTTGGGCGTCGTTCACGCGCGGCAGGTCGTCGAGGGTTGCGTCGGCGTCGAAGGCTCCTTGCGCGCGCGAGCGTCGAGGGCAGCGTCGTCGTGGAGGCGGGCGTCGAGAGCTGCGTCGTCGTGCACGCGCGGCACAGGGTCGGCGACGTGGTCCTTGGAGGCGGGAGTCAGGGCGCCGGCGCGTCCGTGCAGCAGGGCCGCGACGTGGGCGGTAGGACGTCGGCGCGGCGTGCGTGTCGGCGCGGCGGACGGGCGGACGACGCCGTGCCCACGGGGGTCGAAGCAGAGGGCGACGGGGCGTCGGGTGCTGCGGGTCGTCGGGCGCGGCGGGGACCTCGATTGCTGGCGGCGGCGATGGGGAGCGCGGACGTCGATTCGCGTCAGGGAGGCCGGGGAAACAGCGGTCCGGCCATCTCCGCTGCGGGGAACGCCGATTCGGAGGCGCGGCAGTGGAGGAGCGACGGCGGGGCGGGCGGATTTGGCGGCGGCGGCAAGGCGGGAAGAGGCGGGCGGGAGGCGGGAGGCGTGCGCTGGAGGAGGAAGACGGGTGGAAACAGTTTCGCGCGTCGGGTAGTTGGAGTAGGGGAGAGGGGAGCGATCCCCTCTATTCAGGGGATGGGAGGGGGAATTTGATGCATGGAGTAAAAGAGGGGATGGAATAGGGGAACTGCTGGAGCAGGATTTTTGCCCTCTCATGCATCAAATGGTAGTTTTTTTAGTAAAGGTGCCCTTTTAGGGGAACTGCTGGAGATGCTCTTACGGACTCATCAGGATGCTTTGTCCCTCGTGAAAAGTATTTCTGCAAGTCCTTTTGAAATACTTTCAGTTCATGAGGTGCCTATTATCAGTAACTTAATTAAGCAATTGTTTTTTCATTATTCATGGAAGATGAAGGCGAAAGTACAAATACATTTCAATATTGCATTTGGCCAACAATGCAGGACACTCATGGACAATGAAACTTAATTTCTAGGTTGGACAGACTCTGTTGTAGTCTAGCTCAGGAAAATCATATATAACCAGCTGGGGCTTGAGTGCTATCATCCCTCCAGTCAATGATGATAAGCTGCAATAGATCGACGATGCTAAATTGTGCAGGCCTTCATATCGCTGCACAAAGAGTTGTCCAGGTGACAAAACCATGAAAATTTTAACATAGCTCAATACTTAGCTGCAATGAAGGAGCTTGGGCAAAATATGAGAGGGGGCCTATACCAAAGAATGCATGCATTAGACTATATCTAGAGCGGGCCATTCTGGACTTTGATTAGAAATTTTTCCTGAATACAAGTATTATGAAGGTTATCACAATTGTAGTGGGGTAGGGCCGGGGGGGGGGGGGGGGGGGGTGGGGTGGGGGCATGGGCCACTTTAGCCCTAAGAAAGCTCCGTTAGTGATCTCAAGCTCATAAATTCATTCTGTGGCCAAAATGTGAGACCATCGCAACGAGAAATGATCAAACACTTCTAAGAGGTGAAGCGAGCCCGAAACCAGTTGTCAGATTGGGAAGAAATCACAACAAGTGAGAGACATCACCTCAATTTTCGTTGTCTGATCATTTTGTGCTCTTCGGCAACAGGTTTAGGGCACTCAATGCTTCAAATCTCTACCATGGAATCTTTTAACACTCGAGAACTTATCTTCATCGCAGAAAGCAAGAGCGTTGACAATGTGATTAATTAGACTTGCTGCTAGATTAATCAGTGTTATGTTTCCTTCCACAATCAAGGATTTTAGTACTGGTACATGAGGAAAAGCTGTCAACTTGATTAGGACAATCAGTAATTTGCAATGCATCAAGCAATGGAAAGGTCACTGATGAGACTCCCCTCATGTCAGTTTGCTCCGACATCTCCAAGAGTTCATCTTCTTTAGCGCCAAAAACTTTAGTTTGGGGGAAATCATTGGAGAGTGCCTAGATTTTTCTCATCAATAATGTTGCTGATGCAAAAGTATCACAAGGCTTTAATCTACTTCAACTCGAGAAGCTATGCAATAATTCAAATATGAGAGATTTTTATGATCATAGGGGCATATGCCCACCCTATTTTGACTTTTAATTAGGGTCAAAGCTACAATGTCAAATAAATGCCTCAACATTAACCTTATCGTGTAGTTTCATGCCTTTGGGTAGATAATTCTGACAACAACAACAAAAATTTATATTTAGAGTCTCTAAATTATAAGGCTGCAAGAAAGATCTAGGTGTGTCTTAAATTCTTTGTGAATTCCGGCTCAAAACAAAACTATTTGGCGCCGCACACATGTGAAGTTTAAGGATCTCAAGTGGAATTTGTGATATTATGAGACATCCGATTGGTTATGTATCCTTGTGCTTCGGAGCAAATACACTACGGATAGTTTGACAAGGTTGCATGATGAAACCAATCTTGCAAGGAAGAGTGCAAGCCACATTCTATTGTATTTGTTTATTTTCAGAAAGTTTGTGCAGACAAAAACATTTGTTACCGCTTATGTCTACTTCAAGATCACAAACTTTACAAGTTATCAAATCACGATATCCGTAGTGTCCCATGTTCTAGGAAAATGTTGTTGAACATCTTGGAGAAACAATGTCCAAACTAGCTTTGAAAGGATTTCATTGCCTATTGCTTCCGGCTCAGATGCCATTTCAGACGGAATAAACTCATTTGCTATCAACAATGCACCAGATCCAACTTATCAATCTCATACTGTCCTCGGGGAATAAAACATAGAAAGCAAATTATCATTTTATTAGAGATGGCAAAATTTTATAGGTCACCTTTAATGCTGGAAGGGAATTCAAAGTAGAGGGCAAATGCCCCCATATATCCATAAAATTTTGACGTTGGACAATTAATATGAGCAGCTTCTACAAAAATACGCTCAATTGTTGATTTATTTCTGCTGGATCACTTGTAAGCTTAGAAGTGATTTTTTATACACTTTTATGATCGAGTCCTTACATAATATTCTATGTTTAGAACTTTCATACTATGTTGAGGTTTAAGGGCTTCAAAGACCTTTTCACATTGAAAATTTTGGTTGCCTATCTTTAGTCATGTACAAGTTGTGAGTTAGCACTCAGATCTGACCCAACAAAATACCAGGTATCCGATATGTTGTTTCATTTCAAATTCAGCTTTCTTATGTGTTTGTTTGATGCATCCATTTCACTAAATACAAAATCATGATTAAGTGATAACATTGCCTCAATTTTTGAACCCACCAAAATTTGTCCAATTCTGAAGCAGTGTCAGTCCAATTCCATCACGAAATGCAACGAGGTGCCGAGGGGCTGACACGGCATCGAAGTCGGCAAGTCGCTCACCCGCACCGTCCGATCCACGATCCGACGGATCCACCGCGCGCCTCCCACCGTCAAAGCACCGCGTCACTCTGGAGCACGACGTCACCGGCGGCTGTCGCCTTGTCGGTGGTCGCCGCCGTCCCCGACCAAATCTTCCGTCGCCCCCCATCCCGCGCGTCACCTCGAAGCAATCGCAACCCTGCCAGCTGAAACCCTAGCTCCTGCTCCGCTCCCCTTGGGCCCTCCGCCATGGCGGCGTCCTCCCGGGTCGCGGAGATCGAGGTGGTAGCGGACGGCGGCGCGAGGCGAGATGAGGAGGAGCGCGCTAAGGGCGGGGCCGGGGCCGCGGAGCAGCCGGACCCGGTGGTGGACGTGTACTCCGCGGCGGCGTACGGGGACCTGGAGCGGCTGCGGGGCTTCGTGGAGGAGGGCGGCGCCGCCGCCGCGCTCAGGGAGCCCGACGGCAACGGCTACCACGCGCTCCAGTGGGCCGCGCTCAACAACTACCCGCACATCGCGCTCTACATCATCGAGGTCCGTCCCGCTCCCCTCCTCCTCGCTACTGCTGGTGCTCTGCTTGTGTCCTGTCTCTCCACGCCGGCTTCGATTCGAGCAATCCGAGGCTCTCCCCTCGCCTCGCTGACGGGTCTGTGGTCTGCGCAGCACGGGGGCGATGTGAACGCGACGGACAACGCTGGCCAGACGGCGCTGCACTGGGCGGCCGTGCGGGGGGCGATCGCGGTGGCTGATGTGCTGGTGGGGAACGGCGCGAGGGTCGAAGCCGCGGACATGAATGGCTACCGGGTAATGTAGAACATTTGTGCACTAGGATGATCGGTTCTTGTTTTGCATTTGTTGCTCGCTGCTTTGCGTGTTGTGATTTAGGATTTAGTTTGTGATAGCTATGGAATGTTTCATTGAGCCACTGATAAATGTTGGATTGCTGTTGGCTGTTGATGACCATCTGACCAAGGAGGTCTACTCTATGGTTTGGTGATTTGGCAATAGATAACCATGGGCTAATTTCTGTTTGCATGTAATTAGGAATGATATTGGCGATCTGGAAAATGTCTTGTATCAATTTAATTTTGAAAGCTGCATTGATTGACGATCTGTGAAATGTCTCTTAATTCTATTTTTCCTAGTAACCAATCATCTGCAATGGGAGGCAGTACGAACTGGTTATGTGGCGTGTGCTGCTGGCCAAGTCTTACTTGCTTCACCAGCAAAATGTTATGCTAAAATTTACAGTGCAGTTTCAGATGATTAATCTTAAGGCTCACTAACTTTTCTTGTTGAAGATTTTGTGCACACCTTTTGGAGGCATAATTCTAATATAGTATAAGCTTTGTCTTAGCCATAGCGTAATATCCCTCTGTATTTGACTTCTGTGGAGCAATTGAAATCTTGTGTTTGATTATTCTTTCTCTCAACTGTTTTGTCAGGCAGTCCATGTTGCTGCTCAATATGGACAAACTTCATTTTTGCATCACATTATCTCTAAGTATAGTGCAGACTTTGATGCCTTGGACAATGATGGACGGAGCCCATTGCACTGGTACGTGCGTGTGGATGATACCTTATAAACGAACGCTTTCCCTTACATACCTATCATTGACACCAGAAAGACGCAAAATACAGTTCATTATGAATTTTGTATTCTGTTTGTCAAATGCTGTGTCAAATTAATCATGCAACTAGGCAATTCACTCAGCTATATCTTTGTCCTATGCATGCAAATGACGTATCATTTTTTTATTCTTTTTCATTTTTTTTGCCTACTAGTATCAAGTAAATTAACAGCCACTACGCCACTGTTGAAAAACGAATGGCACATTTAACCTTGAGTAATCTAGGAAATTACAAACATCTATTACAAACTTGTTAGTACACATTTGTTGTCTCAGTAGTGATTTCTCACTTTTCTAAGAATCCTGTATCAGTGTCCCCCAACAAACAAGTGCATCACCAATAATATAGCATCCAAAGTTATAGCACCCTCAAGCTTGTTGAATGAAGAGGACTCTAAACTTTGTTAAATGATGAAGCTTAAATGTATCTCCATTACAGTCCTGGAGAGTTGGTCGATATATTGTCTACCCAAAATGGTCGGACCCTTCCCTGGACCCTGCGCAAGTGGGAGCTACATGCACTGGGCTGCCCTTTTTTAGACGTCCTTAAAACAAGTACTTGAATTTACACGTTCAAGTTTGGCTTGATGTATAACCTTGTAAATTCTATAACATATGCAGGGCTGCCTACAAGGGAAGTGCGGATACAGTTAGATTGCTGCTATTTATGGATTGTAATCAAGTAAGGCAAGACAAAAACGGTAACCTTCTTCTCCCCTGGAAACTATGGGTGTTTGTGGGCGGATCTGACATTCTTTTAGTTTCACCTACGAAGCTATGTTGTTAATGGTTAATGGACGTTTTAAGCTCTTTTTTGTGATCCTGTGCAGGCTGTACCCCTTTACACTGGGCTGCTATTAGAGGAAATTTGGAAGTTTGCACTGTCCTTGTACATGCTGGTACTAAGGAAGAACTTACACTAAAGGATAGTGGTGGGTTTACTCCTGTCCAACTTGCAGCGGACAAAGGTCATCGGCATCTCTCCTATATCCTTGTACGGTATCCCCTGGCTTTCTAATTCACATATTAAGAACTAGCCTTTTGTTTTTTCACATGAGAATTTTACTAGATGCTACTGTTCAGTTCTCATACACTAATGCAGTTATTATTTAGGTTATGCTGTGGTAAATGTTTGCAATAACATCTATGTTAAGTGTATATCGTTATTGTTGTCCCCACATTTTTTATTCCTTTTTCCCAATTTATTTCTTCCCTTATTTTGTAGTTTGTTCTCTAAAGTTTCTTCAGTAGCATGTGCATTAAGTACTGATCTTTTCAACTCGACTAAATGAAACATTTCTCTGCTTGTAGTCTAATGCTACAAAAGTAAGCTTTGAAGAAAAGTACTGCCCTGGGAGGTCGAACAAAATTGGATATGCGCCTATCTTGTTCGGTTATCTTGTCATTTGCCTTGTCCTTTTCCTGAACTCGATTGTTTTAGGTAAGCATTATTTGTGAGTTTTGGTTGTTTATGTTAAAATGTATGCTTATTTGTGAGTTTTTGTTGTTTAAATTGATCATCTGACCTGATTGTAAAATCTCTGCAGCACCTAACTTTTCTAGGATCACTGCTACTGCTGGTCTTTGGTCTTGGGCTGCTATCTCTCTTTTCTTTGCAGCACAAGTAATGTTCTACAGGGTTAGCAGGTACTTTATCTTACATGTTTGTTTACCAGACTACTATGTGCACCTCTTGCAATCTTGTGACAGTTGCTATATTTTTAGTCTGTTGTACATTAAGGATAGAATTATAGTCACATATTGGAAATGGAATTTGTAGTCGCATATTGGAAAGGATGAGAAAAGGCTTGAATTGTATTTCGTACATTCGCCTGTCTGAAAATCTCCATTTTAACCCTTATTTCAGCTTTTGCGTTTTGTGGATGGTTGGATTAGTTTGTTCTCAGCATATTTTGTGTCACATGCTCCATGCTTAAGATTCATGATAGTTTTTGTATTTTGATAGAAAAAATCCTGGCTACATCAAGGCAAATACCAAGAGACGTGATCCAAAGGTAAAAATGTTACTCTGTATGTTTTTCAAAGAAATGCCCGATTTCATATTCATTTCAGCACGCTTTGGGTCCCTTGCAGTATATCCTACCTCAGATTTTGACAATGCTACAATACAATAGATGAAATTGTGCAATTAAGGTGTCTATTTTCAGTTATATAGTTGTCATTGTGAGCAAATGAGTTCTGTAATGAACATTTTGGATAGACAATAACATCATATGGATATCACTGATCATATCTGATTTCTCTTACAGGAACCACTTATGGAGATTGATATTAACAATTGCTCTACGTGGACGGGCAATTGGTCCCAGCTATGTCCTACATGCAAGGTATTAGGGAAAAATTCATTATTATTTTCATTGCTGTGATTTCTCTCCTTTTTTTTCCCTTTCATATTGTGTTTGTATTTTTCATGTGAAGATAGCTTTGTAAACTGAACATTTGTGCGTCTTTTTTTGTTATCTATTATGTTTTTTGATGTAAATTCTTCTATACTAGTATTTTTACTGAATGGTAACTTTACTTACCAGATAATTCGTCCTATGCGCTCCAAACATTGTCCTACTTGTAAGCATTGTGTTGAGCAGTTTGACCATCACTGCCCCTGGATATCAAATTGTGTTGGCAAGGTAAGCAGTTGTACATATTTCAGATATTGTACTGTAAGCATCCTGAAGTGTCACAGGCCGTGAATTTATAGTTCCAGTTTTCGATCTTGTTTCACCTACTATCAGAATAGAACTTCCTATTATATATTTATGATTTAAATGGAAAAGCATCCTATGAGTACTGATATTTAGCAGAATAGATTCTGCTGTTCCACTTTTACTAGGAAATGTTTTTTTAAACAATACTTTGAAGAAATTGGACACTTGCTCTTTATATTAGTGCATGGTGCCTTACGCTAAGGGAGTATACAGAAGTATTCACATACAAAAATTTTGAACAAGGACGAGGGTCTGTTCTTAAAAAAATGACGGCAATAAGTATTTCGGGTTTTGACTCATTTGACGTAACCTGGTTGACAAACATGTTTGCAACCAATTCTATTGTATGCAACTCTGATGGTTCCCTGGTACTAATATTTCTGTTGTATTCAGCGTAATAAGTGGGACTTTTTCGTATTTCTTTGCATGGGGGTGGCTACATCCTTTCTTGGTGCTGCTGTTGGATTCCACAGTAAGAAAATCTTGTGAATAAGCTTCTTTTTCTTTTTTCTTTCCATCACTTCAATACACTAACAAGTCAAGGCATGACATTGAATCCCAGGACTTTGGACAGAGCCCATTATACTTTCGTCTTCCGAGTCGTGGACGCATTTCATGGTGACAAAACATCCGGGTGCTGTATTATTCATGTTTATGGATGTCTTTTTATTAACTGGAGCTCTTATTCTGACTGGAGCACAAGCAACACAGGTAAATTGTCTAGTAATTCCTATAGACAATTCCTGTGTTATTAGAGTGTACTATCCGATTAGGCTCTCACGTGATCCAGCTTTTTTCGACATGGTAGCCTTGCACAATTTGAAACTTTGTTAGTTAGATCATAATATGAGAATAGTGTGCATTTTTCCTTATCAAACATTTTGCTAGAAGTCTCAAAATTGAAGCTAAGCCAGACTGCATATTCAATTTTGTGGGTGTATCACCAACATTTCGTAACTATTGCAGATAGCACAGAACATCACAACTAATGAGGTAGCAAATCGGTCACGCTACTCATATCTTCTTGGACCTGATGGACGTTTCCGGAATCCGTATAATCGAGGTTGCCGGAGGAATTGCACCGATTTCCTTGTTAATGGGCACAACAATGATGAGGAGGCTGCTTGGCCAACCCTTCAACAAACAGTACAGCAATGCTAGGGGTGATTAATCCCATGAAGCAAATATAAGTAATACTTCATATAACTCATTTGTAAATGAAGCATCTGAAGGAAACCAGAAACATTGAGATTGTTCAGACAATCAGACTTGGATGGGCAACGGGAGCAACCTGCTTGGATCCATTCTGAGTCACATAGCTTCTTACAGGATTTAGACAATGTTGTTAGCCATGGTTTTAGACAGTTGTTTGATTCTGTAGATTATTTGTGCGCACGCATACTTACCTCTGTGTTGTATGCTTTTCCACCTTTTGGTACCAACCATGTGTGTTGTCGATACTAGAGGGTCTATATACGAGGAGCGGCTGTTCTGAATTTCGCGTGATGTCATAAAAATACATTCACTTTGTTTAATTCCATTGATGAAATATCAGGCAGTGTATATAATATTAACCTGTTCGTTGCTTTTGCTTTTGCTTTTTTAATTCCATTTTGCTTTTTCACTCATATTTTCAGTTAACAGCGATTACACAAGCTGATCTTTTTTATCATTACACAAGCTGATTTCAGATAGTAGGATCTCATACTTTCTTTTCTTTTAATAGGACCAAAGATTAAAAGTGCTACTAGATCATATGTGATTTGACTAGGTTCACATGATGTAAATTGCATTATCACCAATAGTCATTTTTGGTTTGGGGGAAACAAGAACCAATCTCATGGCACTTGATGAGAGATTGATGGAACATATACATGGAAAGCATTGGATTATAACAGTCTACAGCTAAAGTTTACATTTACTACATATGACTAGTAAAAGAAAAAGAATGAGCTATTTAGGATCACTTTTGCATTCTTAGAACACATCTGGGGAGGGCCGGGTTAGCCTCTCGTCTTCCAAAAGCTCGTAGGGATCAATATACGGCGGTGGTGAAATCGGCGTCTTGCTTGCATCATGTACAAAGCTCGGTCCAAAGTACTGCAATGAGAAAACCATTTCAAGGACAGCCAAAAACAAGGGGGATAAAAAACACTTGGTCAATTAAAAGCTACAGAGGACATCAGCAACAAGTGTCCGGTAGATATGAATCCATTGATTCGAGATGACCAAACAATAAACACAAGCATAATTGGGAAGAACAGATATGTAGTATTACTGTGTTTGACAAATTTGATGTTACTGTTTCCAGCATGGCAAGACCTATGCTAATGTTAGGAAGTACTGTATACATGTAATTAAGAGCATACCACATGTTGACCAAAAAATAGCAACGGTAAGATCAGCAGGGGCTTACCACATATAAACCAGCGAAGAGAGAAACTGTGACAAGAATCAGAGGCCCAAATGCCAGAAAAAAGGTACCACCAAGTGACAATAGTAACTTTGCTCTTGGAACTAGTCCCTGAAAAAAAAAAATCACAATCAAGGGGAAGAATTGTTGATTATCAAATTTTCACAGATTGCTGTATTGACATTTGATGCTGGACAAATGTTCTTCAGTGAACGGAGTTAACGATTCCAACTATCAAATTAAATCATAAGTCAAGAGCACCGTCATCAGCACATATATCAACCAAAATGAATAAAACTAGTATGCAGCAATCTCATTGCGATCCTTTATTATGTCAATACAACCAAATAAAGTACTAACCCAGCGAATCCCATCAATGGACCTGATTTGTTTCCTATCTGAGTGCATAGATATGGACCGTTATTAACTTATTAGTGAACCAGAACGACCACTACTTTCCTTAATTAGAAACTATGTTCCGGACAAATTAAGCACGCAGCCATATGCATGATAATCTGATTGCTCTGTTACAACACTGCAGCTACCAAAACACAATGATCAAATGTGTATGTGAGTGCCTACTTAAATTGTTAAACATCACCGGTTTGGCGATTTCAAGCATCAAAATTTGATCTTTGTCCACTAAAAAAGGCAGCACAAGATCGCAGCTTTTCTTTATCGATAAACAGAACGGGCGAGCGTGTGCGAGAGAGGAGGAGGAGCGACGAACCTCGATGCCCTCGCTGTTGAGCGCCATGGACCTCTCCCTCTGCCCGTCGGCGCCGCCGCCCCCCGCCGCGGCGCCCCGCTCGAACCCGGCCGCCGCCGCCGCCGCCGCCACCCCGCGCTTCCTCCCGGCCTCCGCGCCGCCCTCCTCCGCCTGCTTCTCCCCCGCCGCCGACTCCGACGGCGCCGCGCCCGGCGCCATCCCGCGCCGCCGCAGCTCCCTCGCGAACAGAGACTCCGGCGAATCATCCTGCTCCTGCTCCTCCTCCCCCTGTTCCCCGTCCCCGCCGGCGCGGCACCTCACGCTCAGCCGCACGACGCGCGCGCGCGCCGAACGCCGCCGCAGGGACGTCGTCGACGAGGCCGAGGCGGCCGCCGGAGCGAGGAGCGCGGGGCACGGGCGCGGCAGGCGGATCACGGCCATGGCCGCCATGGTTTGGCTGGCTGCTTCGTCTCCCTCGGTGCTCGGTCCCCTGTGTTGGGTCTTGGCGACGCTTCGAGGCGGAGGAGAGGCCAGGTCAGCGTGGACGTGTGTGTACGGGGCGGAGGAGAGGGATCCAGCCGTCGATCCTGCCTCGACATACGTCGGGACGCGAGATGGACGGCTGGGATCGGGCGGAGGCCTCGTGCGGCTGGGGAGTGAGGACGTGGTGGCGGTGGCGTGCGGGAATGGGCAGGGGACGACAGGAGGGTGGCGGGACACGTGTGCGGCGCCAAAGAATTTCTCCGGGGAAATGGCGTGCACGCGGCAGCCTCAACGAGATCCTGTGCACGCAGCACGCTTTAGCAAAACTCCAAGTGGTGTTTGGTAAATAGAAAATGAGAGGTGGGTTTAGGATTGGAAAATGATCCTTGAGAGAATGAAGGGTTGAGATTTAATATAAGAGATAAATGAAGAGTTGAGATTTTCCATAATATTTCCCTTTCTCAATCCCAATCTTCATTTCCTAATACCCAAACACCACCCAAGTGCTAGGAACCATGGAGTTGTAAACTCACTGACATAAATAAAGATTATAAGTTCAGAACTCTACTATCTTCGTTCTAGAGTAAAGATGATAAACGCATTCTAAACAGGAGGGCAAAAAAAAAAGGATGTATATCTGTGATATCCATGCATCAATTCAAAAACATTGAGTGCCCGATTACATACCGAACAATGTGGTATGAATAAGATTTGAGAGTTCAAAATTTGAGTTCTTTTTGTTACAGTGACAACGAAGTAAATAATCTCGTGTCACTTTACATGAACAACCCAGTTCCCGGAGTCAATTGGAGTTATCTTCCGAGAGCATTCATAAACTAAAGTTTGTGGGACAGAAAATTCTGTGGGGTGATTTGTTTTTCTCTTCACTGGATGCGCTTGCCGTTTGTTCTGAGAGGGTGAAATCCGTGCAAATTCCCATCCTGAATGATCTGAAAGTTGGAGAAGAAATATGTTAATTACACATGAAAAGGTAAAGGTGATTGTTGTTTCTACAAATATAATTATCTTTATTATTTTATTCCAAATCATCGCGCGTTGCTCACTCACCATGCAGAATTGCAGATTATGCTCTTGCTCTGCCTCGTATAATGTCTGAAAAACATATTGGGGACGCAGTTAGAGCAAGCGCATTGTGGATGGGAATCAACACTGTTACACTGTAAAAAAGGATAGGAAATAGGATACATAGGAAGAGCTAGAGTAGACGCACAACAAACATACCAGTTCTCCTTTTGCGGTTGATAATTTAATATGCCGTTAATGAAATGAATTATCCGTTCTTGGTGCACCATATGTTGCCTGGTTAGCTAGTCCGATACATTATTACCACTTCAAAGCAAAATTAAATAGGAATTAGTAAGAATTAGTGATTGCCCAAGTAAAGAAACATGACCAACCAAATAAACCAAACAAGTATTACGTTTTTGCTTGCCGAACGAGTATATGAGCTATTTATACCTTGTCCAATTTCAGTTGGGGCTTGTTCGGGTTCATGTCGAGTGCATTTCCTATTGCATCCTCCGCAGCCTTCACCTTCTCAGAACTGACTTCATAACACCACATCTCAATTGTAACGTCCTCAAGGGAGGAGAGATCTCTAGGCCAAAGTCAAACCCACCAAAACGATTCAATTCCGCCCTAACACCAAAATTAAACATGAGGGTTTGGAGCTTTTGCATGGCTCCTGGTGCAAATACTACATCAATGGTGTTGGTTAACCAGGACATGACGAGCTTTGTTAGACACAAGAATGGATAACCACTGCCAAGGACCAACTTATTCTTGTGTCGGTTTTCTGTGAATCCACCCACCCATAAGCTGAGATCTCTCAATGATGGTATGCTACCAAGGACTTGAAGGTCCCCCTCTCCCAGTTCTGATAACTTGATTGTAAGCGAGGAGAGTGAGCAGAGTGAGGACATCCATCTCGGCACTTGTTGAATGAAGCCACAAGATGACATGTCTAATGTTCGAAGTTGTTCAAGCCCTGGTGATAAATTGTCACATTCCAAATCCATGGTGCCATGAAAACAAATAAGTACTAGGGACTCCAGGCAAACCAAGTTGGATAAACAATGGAAGAGAGGCTTTAGGTTGCTGCTGTCCCATTCATCAAAACGGATAATTATATGCCTTAGCTTAATCAATCCACTAAGATCGTAGAGCATACTTGGATACCTGATAAACACACCTCCTGGAAGCTCTTGCAGAGATTTTAGATTCCTCAACCCCTTTGGTAGTTTAATTTCATATGGAATATGCAGACATACAAGTTGTTGCAGTTGAAGAATGGTCGGTGGCAATTCTACTATTTCATCTGAATCTATCTCTAGTACTTGCAAGAACTGTAGATTTCCAATCTCTTTTGGAATCTCAGTTATAAATGTACGACATAGCCGCAAATACCTTAGATGAAACAGATTGCAAATATCCTTCAAGTGATGATTATCCAACTGCTTACTATCTCTTAAATCAAGAGCACGCAACATTGGAAAGCTTGAAAGTGTGGGCAATAAATATAAAGATTTGTCAAACACTGTAAGTGACCGCATATTGGACATGAGTGTTGTTGCATGCTTCTTGGTATCCTCTTCCTTAATATTCTGTAGGGATAATCGGCGTATCTTATTTGGTAGACACGTTGAGTGATGACCACCAAATATTGTAAGGAAACCATCCTCATGTGACAAGTATGTGATTAGATCAAGCACCATGTCATGCACACAACAAAATCTTGCCTTATTATTGTCTTTGAGGTCATTAACACGATATTGCCGTAAAACTGGTTGTATCAAGTTTTTGTCAATGAGTTCATTCACATAGTTCTCACCAACTTCGTACAAGGTCTTCCCAGATTACAAGGTTTTCCCTTTGTTGTGATTATTCTGCTTCCACATTGATTACCGATCAACGAATGTTGGATTGTCTCCCACACATCATAATTCCATATGTCATCAATAACAATAAGATACCTAATAGAGGGTGCCAAAATTCCACATATTAATAATGATATAAGTGAAGTTCATTCTTTAGCAATATTTGGCTACATAAACAAGAAAAAAAATAAAGATAAAAAAATCTAGCTTCTAAACATTGCACTTGAACAACATTTGCCATAACATAGGGAAAACAAAATCTTGATTTGGTTGATGGGACACACACAAACTTTAGATCATTTACCAGGGACACAAGTATTACAAAAATATGTATTTTATTGAATTGAAGTGAAGCACTAGATCCCATGGATTTCCTATCAGTTGGATTGGTCCTAGGGTAAGAAATTTTTGGTCGCCTCATAAATCTGATTCGAAATATTTTTTTCCACCAACAGTGCTTAATTTACCTGCACATGCATTTTCATGCTATTTCCTGTATTTTGCTGCTTACCACAAAAATAATACAAACTTCTGCAATTTGCTAGCGTTTAGCAGCCATGTAGTCGAAATATAGAAAGTTTCGCCAATTATATTCTATTGTAGTGTTAATCAACATATATATAATATATTTGTCTGAAGAGTTGTAGAAATCTAATCTGGTAACCTCCTACATCACAAGTAGTTATCGTACCTGACACCTTGGCACATTTGTTACCGAATACGCAGTTAAAAATTAATCAAATTCTACCTGGGAATACCTAACTTTACGAAATAAGTAAATGAAAAGTATCACAACTGGTAAGAATAAAATCTTCATACATATATGTAAAGGGATGGACTGTGTCAGACCCCATTTCTGGAATCTACTGTGCATCCTGTATCAGTCCCTGGATCAGTAGCTGATACGCACAAGAACACAGATATGATAATCAAAAGCGTACTTCGAATAGGTAAATAAGTAAGATACCTGATATAAGACCCTTAGTGGCGGTACGACAAGGATTCAAACTATCCAAGTCAATACGGCCAACTAACGGTGAAGCAGACAGCGGAAAACATGGCCCAACGCCACAAGCAAACTTGAGAAGCAGAACCGAAAACCCAATCGTCGTCGTTCTCTACGAAGTCTTCACCTACTAAACCAACGATTGCAAACACGTGAGTACATAAGGTACTCAGCAAGCCCTACACTACACAAGGGTAAATATACATGCATATTTGGTCTTAGCAAGGAATAGGCTGTATAGTTCAGTTTGCAGCAAGCAGATTTTATGCAAGGTTCACTAAAGCAAGTGAAGGAATTCTTAGATAAAACAGAGAAGTAACTGTCAATATTTTAGTTGGTTGGCCCTGGGGGAGTATGAAGCATTCCCGCCAGTTCCCAAGTTTTAGTTGGGCCTTCTGACCTTAATGGTCATACCGACCCGGCACACTTGCCATCACTTCCAAATCACGAGCAGACTACTGCTCACTCACACTTCAAGGAGTGAGAGGTGGTTAATCATATCGAACTCAACATAGATGCGTCATATGCCGTGACAACGTCCATCCGGATGAATTTTACACTCTGCAGAGGTTGTACATCTTTTCCCACGGGCTATGCACTCTTGTACGGAGAGTAACATAACGCTTAGTCCATCTTCTCCGAGTAATCTCACAAATCCACCACGGAATCTCACTCAGGGGCCTGTGACTTGATATGTCACACTACGGCACTATAACAGGTACGTCGTGCTCCTGTAATAATTTGCAGGATCCTGTGACAAACACCAGGACAGGCGGCATTCCCGTGACCTACAACGGGTTCCCCGACAAACGATAGGATTCCGCAACCGAACCACGGGCACGTTTCCCCGGGTCTGCTCCTGAGCTTCCGTTGCCTCTACTGGCCTCCAAATGGACAATGTAAGAGTACCAAGAAGGTAGGGTAAGTCCTTCCCATACAGGTTCCGTGGTTGTACGAGAATCATCTTGTTAAAGGTTGAATGAACCGGTCCTTATGTGGCCGGGCAAGCACCATGTCTCCCATACTAAGGGACTATCACACTTATCCATCTCATCATCAATCACTTACTAATGGCCTTGCCCGCAATCCAACCATCCCATCACTGTCTCCATCATCATCACCTAACACGGTTGTGCTACTCCCAATCCCATATATTACGCACACCACCAAACTCATTTCACGCATTTGTAAAAGTACATAAGTGAGTAAGGTGTGTCAATGTAGAACATTGCGAGGGGTCCTAAGCAATCTAGTAACAAGGTGAACGTGCCATCATAGAAATGATGGAACTATCCTAAGGTTATCAAGGTGACAGGTAAAACAAAGGGTAAACAAGGATTTAGATATTAACGCCTAAGTAACAGACATCAATATCAATAAGCAAGTAGGATGGTAACTACACAAGCAGTAAAATAACAAGTAATGCATAATACGAGAGTAGGCCATATGGGTGCATTGCGAAATCAGTAGGTTCAATCATGATCAAGGGGAAGTAGAGCTTGCCTGAAGAACGCTATCTTAATCTTTCAATTCTGGATTCTTCAAACTCTTCTGTTGAGGTCGATATATCTTCGAGTCCTTCTTCAAAGCTTGTATCTTCTGACTCGTCCTCGGGCTTGGATTCTTCAACTCGTCCTCGAAGCTTGGATCTTCTAGATCTTTCTTGAATTCTCCTGGCTCTTCCTCGAACCGCACGTAAGCTAGCGTATAAAAACATAACGTATAAACAACTACCGCAAAGGAAATAAAGAACGAAAAGAGCCAAATAAGATCCAATTAACTTCAATAAGAATCGATAAAACTCCAAGAAAATGGTTATGTTTATGCAATGCATATTTATTTATGAAAGATTATTTATTACAAGTTTTATTCATGGCCTTATAAGAGCCATATTCACCTAGACAAACTATTAATTATCTAAGTTCTCTTAAAAGAGAAAAGGTGCAAGGTTTGGCATGAAACTTTATTTACTGAATCTTTAGGGTGAGGATGATGGGATGCACATGCTTTATTGACGGTGATTGCGAGCATATCTAATATGTAAGTTTCTATATTATCTCTATTAAAGAACATGCATGGGTTGTTTAGGGATGTATGAGCACATGCATCAGGTTATATTACAATTACTCCTATTTATTACATGAGATACAAGCAGGAGGTCAAGACTATATTAAAGTAAAACTATAGTCTATGCTATGCAATGCATGACCCATTAGTATGTATGGTATGCAATCTAAACATGATGTACATCCATGATGATGCTTAGTTGTAGCTATTATGAATATGCAAGCAATTGTTTAATTATATGAACTACGCATTGTGAGGATATGTAAGCATGCACTTATATGCAAGGTTAGGTATGCAAGCGTTTAAGGAACTTACATGCATAAGTTATTAAGATTAGTTACTTTCCGATTTATGTTCTCTACATGCCATCTATTTAAGGAAGGTTACTAAGCTATTTTATATGTATGAGTGCATGAACAAAATATGAATAAAAGCATGCTATGCATAAGTTCTTAGGGTATTATGATAAGCGTTAGCTATTACCATACGTACGTGCATGTGAACATATATACATTTATATGAGAGTGCATATGTTTATGATAAGCGTGTATGAGTTGCTGATATGACAGTGACACGTGCATCTGATCATGCATGGTATGAATGCACGATTGCAATTAAAAGAGCAATGAACAATAACTCCGATAAAACCAATGAAAGACCGCATATAAACAAGATCGATAAATCAAATAGGTTGGGTGGAAGTTGGCGGTCAGCACGGGATTAGGTTCGATTAAGTGATAGTTGAGCTAGGTTAAGGTTGAGGCTAGGTCACGATGAAAAAGAGGTTGCTACAGGTAGGTGTGGAACGGTACAACGATATCGGTTAGGTTCAGCACTAAAAGGTGAAAGAAGGCTAGCGCCATGCGAGGTGGACATTGAATGATTTATCGAGATAGGATTCATCAGGCGAGAGGGAAACTTAGGGTATCGATGACTTGTAGATCCGGTGTGGAGCTCTAAAAGTAGTACCAAAAGGTACTACGCGTTGCTACGAACGCGTGAGCGCAGGAATCGCTCAAAACAGAGCTCGGATGGAAAAGATATCGGTGTTTAAATATTCTAGGGGCTTGTTTACAATTACAGAAAGGTTACAGGGACCTCTCTGTAATTACAGGAAAGGTTAGGGGCTTTGGTGTAAAATGTGAGGGCTGAAAGGTAATTATGGAAAAGTATAGGGGTGTTTCTGTAGAAAGTGGGGACCTAAACATAATTATTGTAAGGCTCAGGGGCTTATCTGCAAAACTGACAGATCTGGGAATTTCCAGGGAATTTAGGATTTATTTTTGTACTGGAAAAGGCATGAACCGAGTCCACGGTTATGTGAACTAGGTCTACGGGAGTGGTTCATGGAGATCTATGGTGGACTGGAGTGATCTAGACCGTTGGATCTAAGATAGATGGCTGGGATTTAATGAAAACGAAGGGGTATATCTTGGTTCTAATCTCGGCCGTTGGTGGAGGGATGGACGGTTGTCGTGTCTCCGGCGAGGTGGGGTGGCGGCTGGAGACAGTGGGGGCGGCGGCGACTCGCCGGAGCTCGCCGGATCGGCGCCCCGGTGACCTATTTGCGATGAGATGAGGTCCAAGAGGAAGAAGAAGAGATGGCGAGTTCACCTGAGGCGTCGCGCGAGGCTGGGGAGCAACGGAGAGAGCTGGCGACGGCGAGGAGCGGCTTGCGGAGGCGGCGCTCAGCGGGGAGGGTGCTCCGGCGCTCACCGAGCTGCGCGGAGGGGCGCGGGCGAGGCGGTGAGTGCCCGTCGAGCTAGCGCGCGCGGCACAAAGGCGAGCGAAGCTCCGCGGCGGCGGATTTGGCCGGCGACCGCGTTGGAGGAGATTGGGGGACAACGGCGATTGAGGCAGGGTGATGCTCGAGGGGTGGAGCGGTGGTGTCAAGGGGTTGCGTAGGTGAGGCGCGGGCCTATTTATAGGTCGGGGAGGTCGAGGCGCGCAAGAAATATCGCCGGTCCGGCGGCGAGATATTTCCGGCACTGATGGGGAGATAAGTGAGCTGGTGGTCAATTGTTACGGCGCCGCACTGCAGTTCACGTGGGCAAGCTGGTGCGTGTCAGGTCGGCGCCGCAAGCCGAACGATGGCGATTCGAGGTCTTCGACGCTTGGACGGCGATGGGGAGGTCGGCGGCGAGCTGTGAGAGCGCGAAACGCGGAGAGAGGATTGCGGCGCCGCACTGCGCGCGCGTTTGACCGCGGGACTAGACTGGAAGGGATGGCGTCACGCAGGCATGGCTACAGCGGCCGGGTAGCTGAGGTGGAAAGGAGAGGGAGGGGAAGATAAGAACGGCGGCGCACCGTCGGGAAGTGTCGAGAGAGAGAGAGAGACTGGAGGTAGGGGATGAGTCGGCTGGGCCGGGCTGCGCTGGGCCGGAGAGAAAGGAAAGAAAGGAGGCCCGCGGCGGGGAAAAAGGGAGAAGGAAAAGGAAAAGATGGGCTGGGCCAGGAGGGAGGAGGAGGAGGATGAGGCCCAGGGAGTTTTAGGGAAGAGAACAGATTTATTCTTTTCAGGATTCAAACACCAACTCAAATTTGAATAGAATTTCAAATATCAAATTCGAACAAACACCCAGAATAAAAACAAGAAATTCTCGGAATTGCATATGGTGATATTTTATGCAGGTTTTAAATTCCAAATTTTCAAATTCAAGGTGAATTTGCTAGAGTTTAACCGAGAATTATTTAACTTGTTGTAAATTCAAAAAGTTCAAACTTTTAGTGAATTTTAAATGTAAGCAAACTCTTGAACATAACTTTTATATTCCGAAATTTCCATCTAGCTAAGTTTGAATTATTTTTATTAGTTTTTATTTTAAAAAAAATTTTGATGAGAAGGAAAGAAATAAACAAAATTCAAATTCGGAGTGATTTTTATTCCATTTTAATTTTGGTTTGAAATTTTGGGCTGTTACAGATCTACCCCACTTAAAAGGAATCTCGTCCTCGAGATTCGAACGATCTTTTGGTTGGTGTTGAACTTCTGTTGCGTCTTCTTGCTTGACGGTGGTAACGTTCAAACTTTCGTTGGAGGCTTCTTGATGTCGTAGGCTTTGATGGTACATTTTTGTACCTCTGTGATCTTCGATTCTGCAGGAGGCTTCTTGATGTCGTAGGCTTTGATGGTACATTTTCTGTACCTCTGTGATCTTCGATTCTGCAGATCGATGTAGCAGTCTCTTTTCTTCAAGGTTGTATGGGTCCTACCCCACTTAAAAGGATTTTAACTTGGGGTACCCAGATAAGTTCCATTGTTGCTCTGCTTATCTTATCCAAGGGATTTAGGCTTTTCTTATTATTCCATGGGCTGCTTTCTCCAAATGCCTCTATTTCCAAAGTATCCTCAAAAATGGGTTTACTAAACTTTTATCCGGCTAAATTGGAGATAGAAGCATCTCCATTGATGTGGCTTAAAGTTTGTTCCTGACCAATATTTAACAGATCATATACTCCATCCACAAGGATCATGAAACTGAAATTCTTAACAATTCCGGATACAACACTTTATTGATATTCCAAATTACAGAGTACAAAAGGCTGCTTATATCATGGTGATCTTATAGCGCTCTTACATAAAGCTCATCACTCCTTGATGTCCAAACTCAGGGTACGGTAAATTTGCACTTCAACAAGGTTGTCACTCGTTGTCTCCATATGTGATTGTTCCAGGGCAATCTGCTGCGAGGTGCCCACGATTCCGGCACAGGTAGCACTTCCGTTTTGCCCCTAGTTCCTTCTTTTCCTGTGGTTTGCCTTCACTGCTTTGTCTTTGAGTATTCTGCCTTTTAAAACCAAAAGGCCTCATGCCTAGCTTGTTCTTCTTCTTCTTCTTTTTATTCTTCTTCTCTAGATTTTCTTGCTTTTGGGGAGATTTCCACTCATGCACTCCGCATATCTCTTTCGGCTCGCATGACTGGATCTCATGGCTTTTGTTATTTCCTTGATCTATCAGTGTTTCTTCGAGTAAGATGGCTCGATTCATCAGTGTACTGAAATCCGGATAGATGTGAGTGACCAGATGTACCCTTAGGTTATGGTTGAGACCTTTTCTGAAATGGTCTTGCTTCTTCTTATCGGTGCTAACCTCATCTGGCGCATACCGAGCCAACTTCATAAATTTCCTGAGATATTCATACACTGACATAGATCCTTGTGTAAGGGTACGGAATTCGTCTGCTTTCATGTCCATGATTGCTGTGGGGACATGGTACTCACGAAAAGCTTGTTGAAATTCATCCCAGTTGATGGTGTCAGGTTCTGTTAAGGTCTCCCGATAGTTGTCCCACCATTCTGCTGCTACACCAACAAGCTGATGTGTCGCTAACATCACTTTCTCTTGATCATTGGCATTGACCACATTAAGCTTCTTATTGATGTTCCTGAGCCAGTCATCAGCTGCCAATGGGTCATCTTCTGTATTGTCATAGATGGGTGGCCTGAGCTTCATAAATTCTGTTATCTTAGAAATGATTCCAGGATTATTCTGTTGTTCTCGAGAAATTATTTCCAAGAGTTGAGTCTGCTTGGCCATTATCTCTGTGAGGCTGACCAACGGAGGTGATGCTTGAGACATTTCGTTAGAATCCTGGTTGTTATTATCGATCTCTTCTTCGCTGGGATTATTAACCTCAAGTTCTTCACTACGGTCTGTGGAAGGTCTTCTGTTGCTTGCTTCTTGTTATTGGCGAGGCTGAACTCGGACGGGCCTCTTTGGCGACGTCCTGGTTTCATCAGGAGAGATTTAGGCAGGGGTTAGGAAAGGGTTTTGGTCTTAAGCTATTGTTAAGCTGCCATTCTATTTTCTAAACTGTTGTTATAGTTGTTATTTTATTTAGTTTGATTAAAAGCACACAATCATAGAAAATAGGGAGCCAAAATCAACAAAATCATCGAATTCACACAAACAACGTGATTTATTTGTTGGGGTCTCATGTGTTCGCGCTAGGAACGAGGTTTAGCGCTTAAAGGTAGAATGACTATCGATTTTTGATCGTCCTCAAAACTCGACCAAATCCTGGTATGACATACTTTCTTTTCTTCCTGCAGCTCCCGTTGGCATCTCTTGGTTGTAGTAGCTTCGCGAGTTTAGCAATCTTTTCCAAGCTACTCAACCTTTCAAGTATACTTGCGATGATAGGATGTGACATCTGGTATGTGTCATCCATGTTATTCCAAACTCCTTGCTTTGATGCTTTTCCTGTACCACAGATTGAATCTCTGCATACGGTGCTGGAAAACTTGAGGCACGTCACTCCCCACGTTGGTTGCTATAGCTTTCGCCTCTTTGATTGGTTCGTAGAAGGGGCAATCAACGACTTATGTCCGGAGTTGTAACACCGGAAGCAAGTCTTTTTGGTGTCCCTGGTAGCATTGACATTTCCCTTTTGTATAGGATCCATTTCCAGTACGGTGCCCGGTATGATATGTTCTTCACTGCTAGGGTCACGTAGTCGGAGTTGTCCATTGGGTTGAGTGTACTTGTGCAGACATGGTGAGTTGAGAAGAGGCTTCTGCGGTTGGTCAGGAGAAGAACAAGAGATTTTGAAAAGATGGGGAAGAGGTACTATGGAAGATTTTGTAACTACTTTTGAAAATAGTCGTTTTTGAACGCGACAGATCCTAGGTTTCGTCCTACGGTCAAGTAATGCTCTGATACCAATCTGTCAGACCCCATTTCTGGAATCTACTGTGCATCCTGTATCAGTCCCTGGATCAGTAGCTGATACGCACAAGAACACAGATATGATAATCAAAAGCATACTTCGAATAGATAAATAAGTAAGATACCTGATATAAGACCCTTAGTGGCGGTACGACAAGGATTCAAACTATCCAAGTCAATACGGCCAACTAACGGTGAAGCAGACAGCGGAAAACATGGCCCAACGCCACAAGCAAACTTGAGAAGCAGAACCGAAAACCCAATCGTCGTCGTTCTCTACGAAGTCTTCACCTACTAAACCAACGATTGCAAACACGTGAGTACATAAGGTACTCAGCAAGCCCTACACTACACAAGGGTATATATACATGCATATTTGGTCTTAGCAAGGAATAGGCTGTATGGTTCATTTTGCAGCAAGCAGATTTTATGCAAGGTTCACTAAAGCAAGTGAAGGAATTCTTAGATAAAACAGAGAAGTAACTGTCAATATTTTAGTTGGTTGGCCCTGGGGGAGTATGAAGCATTCCCGCCAGTTCCCAAGTTTTAGTTGGGCCTTCTGACCTTAATGGTCATACCGACCCGGCACACTTGCCATCACTTCCAAATCACGAGCAGACTACTGCTCACTCACACTTCAAGGAGTGAGAGGTGGTTAATCATATCGAACTCAACATAGATGCGTCATATGCCGTGACAACGTCCATCCGGATGAATTTTACACTCTGCAGAGGTTGTACATCTTTTCCCACGGGCTATGCACTCTTGTACGGAGAGCAACATAATGCTTAGTCCATCTTCTCCGAGTAATCTCACAAATCCACCACGGAATCTCACTCAGGGGCCTGTGACTTGATATGTCACACTACGGCACAACACCTATAACAGGTACGTCGTGCTCCTGTAATAATTTGCAGGATCCTGTGACAAACACCAGGACAGGCGGCATTCCCGTGACCTACAACGGGTTCCCGACAAACGATAGGATTCCGCAACCGAACCACGGGCACGTTTCCCCGGGTCTGCTCCTGAGCTTCCGTTGCCTCTACTGGCCTCCAAATGGACAATGTAAGAGTACCAAGAAGGTAGGGTAAGTCCTTCCCATACAGGTTCCGTGGTTGTACGAGAATCATCTTGTTAAAGGTTGAATGAACCGGTCCTTATGTGGCCGGGCAAGCACCATGTCTCCCATACTAAGGGACTATCACACTTATCCATCTCATCATCAATCACTTACTAATGGCCTTGCCCGCAATCCAACCATCCCATCACTGTCTCCATCATCATCACCTAACACGGTTGTGCTACTCCCAATCCCATATATTACGCACACCACCAAACTCATTTCACGCATTTGTAAAAGTACATAAGTGAGTAAGGTGTGGCAATGTAGAACATTGCGAGGGGTCCTAAGCAATCTAGTAACAAGGTGAACGTGCCATCATAGAAATGATGGAACTATCCTAAGGTTATCAAGGTGACAGGTAAAACAAAGGGTAAACAAGGATTTAGATATTAACGCCTAAGTAACAGACATCAATATCAATAAGCAAGTAGGATGGTAACTACACAAGCAGTAAAATAACAAGTAATGCATAATACGAGAGTAGGCCATATAGGTGCATTGCGAAATCAGTAGGTTCAATCATGATCAAGGGGAAGTAGAGCTTGCCTGAAGAACGCTATCTTAATCTTTCAATTCTGGATTCTTCAAACTCTTCTGTTGAGGTCGATATATCTTCGAGTCCTTCTTCAAAGCTTGTATCTTCTGACTCGTCCTCGGGCTTGGATTCTTCAACTCGTCCTCGAAGCTTGGATCTTCTAGATCTTTCTTGAATTCTCCTGGCTCTTCCTCGAATCGCACGTAAGCTAGCGTATAAAAACATACCGTATAAACAAACTACCGCAAAGGAAATAAAGAACGAAAAGAGCCAAATAAGATCCAATTAACTTCAATAAGAATCGATAAAACTCCAAGAAAATGGTTATGTTTATGCAATGCATATTTATTTATGAAAGATTATTTATTACAAGTTTTATTCATGGCCTTATAAGAGCCATATTCACCTAGACAAACTATTAATTATCTAAGTTCTCTTAAAAGAGAAAAGGTGCAAGGTTTGGCATGAAACTTTATTTACTGAAACTTTAGGGTGAGGATGATGAGATGCACATGCTTTATTGATAGTGATTGCGTGCATATCTAATATGTAAGTTTCTATATTATCTCTATTAAAGAACATGCATGGGTTGTTTAGGGATGTATGAGCACATGCATCAGGTTATATTACAATTACTCCTATTTATTACATGAGATACAAGCAGGAGGTCAAGACTATATTAAAGTAAAACTATAGTCTATGCTATGCAATGCGTGACCCATTAGGATGTACGGTATGCAATCTAAACATGATGTACATCCATGATGATGCTTAGTTGTAGCTATTATGAATATGCAAGCAATTGTTTAATTATATGAACTACGCATTGTGAGGATATGTAAGCATGCACTTATATGCAAGGTTAGGTATGCAAGCGTTTAAGGAACTTACATGCATAAGTTATTAAGATTAGTTACTTTCCGATTTATGTTCTCTACATGCCATCTATTTAAGGAAGGTTACTAAGCTATTTTATATGTATGAGTGCATGAACAAAATATGAATAAAAGCATGCTATGCATAAGTTCTTAGGGTATTATGATAAGCGTTAGCTATTACCATACGTACGTGCATGTGAACATATATACATTTATATGAGAGTGCATATGTTTATGATAAGCGTGTATGAGTTGCTGATATGACAGTGACACGTGCATCTGATCATGCATGGTATGAATGCACGATTGCAATTAAAAGAGCAATGAACAATAACTCCGATAAAACCAATGAAAGACCGCATATAAACAAGATCGATAAATCAAATAGGTTGGGTGGAAGTTGGCGGTCAGCACGGGATTAGGTTCGATTAAGTGATAGTTGAGCTAGGTTAAGGTTGAGGCTAGGTCACGATGAAAAAGAGGTTGCTACAGGTAGGTGTGGAACGGTACAACGATATCGGTTAGGTTCAGCACTAAAAGGTGAAAGAAGGCTAGCGCCATGCGAGGTGGACATTGAATGATTTATCGAGATAGGATTCATCAGGCGAGAGGGAAACTTAGGGTATCGATGACTTGTAGATCCGGTGTGGAGCTCTAAAAGTAGTACCAAAAGGTACTACGCGTTGCTACGAACGCGTGAGCGCAGGAATCGCTCAAAACAGAGCTCGGATGGAAAAGATATCGGTGTTTAAGATTCTAGGGGCTTGTTTACAATTACAGAAAGGTTACAGGGACCTCTCTGTAATTACAGGAAAGGTTAGGGGCCTTGGTGTAAAATGTGAGGGCTGAAAGGTAATTATGGAAAAGTATAGGGGTGTTTCTGTAAAAGTGGGGACCTAAACATAATTATTGTAAGGCTCAGGGGCTTATCTGCAAAACTGACAGATCTGGGAATTTCCAGGGAATTTAGGATTTATTTTTGTACTGGAAAAGGCATGAACCGAGTCCACGGTTATGTGAACTAGGTCTACGGGAGTGGTTCATGGAGATCTATGGTGGACTGGAGTGATCTAGACCGTTGGATCTAAGATAGATGGCTGGGATTTAATGAAAACGAAGGGGTATATCTTGGTTCTAATCTCGGCCGTTGGTGGAGGGATGGACGGTTGTCGTGTCTCCGGCGAGGTGGGGTGGCGGCTGGAGACAGTGGGGGCGGCGGCGACTCGCCGGAGCTCGCCGGATCGGCGCCCCGGTGACCTATTTGCGATGAGATGCGGTCCAGGAGGAAGAAGAGAGATGGCGAGTTCACCTGAGGCGTCGCGCGAGGCTGGGGAGCAACGGAGAGCTGGCGACGGCGAGGAGCGGCTTGCGGAGGCGGCGCTCATCGGGGAGGGTGCTCCGGCGCTCACCGAGCTGCGCGGAGGGGCGCGGGCGAGGCGGTGAGTGCCCGTCGAGCTAGCGCGCGCGGCACAAAGGCGAGCGAAGCTCCGCGGCGGCGGATTTGGCCGGCGACCGCGTTGGAGGAGATTGGGGGACAACGGCGATTGAGGCAGGGTGATGCTCGAGGGGTGGAGCGGTGGGTGTCAAGGGGTTGCGTAGGTGAGGTGCGGGCCTATTTATAGGTCGGGGAGGTCGAGGCGCGCAAGAAATATCGCCGGTCCGGCGGCGAGATATTTCGGCACTGATGGGGAGATAAGTGAGCTGGTGGTCAATTGTTGCGGCGCCGCACTGCAGTTCACGTGGGCAAGCTGGTGCGTGTCAGGTCGGCGCCGCAAGCCGAACGATGGCGATTCGAGGTCTTCGACGCTTGGACGGCGATGGGGAGGTCGGCGGCGAGCTGTGAGAGCGCGAAACGCGGAGAGAGGATTGCGGCGCCGCACTGCGCGCGCGTTTGACCGCGGGACTAGACTGGAAGGGATGGCGTCACGCAGGCATGGCTACAGCGGCCGGGTAGCTGAGGTGGAAAGGAGAGGGAGGGGAAGATAAGAACGGCGGCGCACCGTCGGGAAGTGTCGAGAGAGAGAGAGAGACTGGAGGTAGGGGATGAGTCGGCTGGGCCGGGCTGCGCTGGGCCGGAGAGAAAGAAAGAAAGGAGGCCCCGGCGGGGAAGAAGGGAGAAGGAAAAGGAAAAGATGGGCTGGGCCAGGAGGGAGGAGGAGGAGGATGAGGCCCAGGGAGTTTTAGGGGAGAGAACAGATTTATTCTTTTCAGGATTCAAACACCAACTCAAATTTGAATAGAATTTCAAATATCAAATTCGAACAACACCCAGAATAAAACAAGAATTCTCGGAATTGCATATGGTGATATTTTATGCAGGTTTAAATTCCAAATTTTCAAATTCAAGGTGAATTTGCTAGAGTTTAACCGAGAATTATTTAACTTGTTGTAAATTCAAAAAGTTCAAACTTTTAGTGAATTTTAAATGTAAGCAAACTCTTGAACATAACTTTTATATTCCGAAATTTCCATCTAGCTAAGTTTGAATTATTTTTATTAGTTTTTATTTTAAAAAAATTTTGATGAGAAGGAAAGAAATAAACAAAATTCAAATTCGGAGTGATTTTTATTCCATTTTATTTTTAACTTGAAATTTGGGATGTTACAGACTGATACCTCTTGTGTTGAAGGAATTCTCGCTCGTTTATTAGTTGTGTCTCGCTCCATGTTGCTTCATTGGGTTTCTGTACTTCCCCATCAAGCTGATGGAGCATGTTCTTGAAAATGTTACCCAGTATAGGATTAGAGAGACGGAAACAAAGCCCCACAATCAAATTGCCCCTTTATCTTCTGATACACAACATTTGCCAGAGTTGTCTTGCCAAGTCCCCCGAAACCAACAATAGAGATTATCTTCAGTTGATTCTTCGATGCCTCCTCCCCCTCCAATAGCCTTTTTACAAGGTTATTGCTCTTCACTTCGATGCCTACGAGATCTGTCGCCTTTTTGTATAGAGCTGATAGGCGAAGGGTGGTCAATTGTTGTGCCAACAGCTTGCCAACAACATGATCCATCTTGTACCGATCACGCCGCTCATTCACTTCCTTGATGCGGCTCTGATATCTTCGATATTGGAGCCAATCTTGTGGCGGATCTTAGCCTTCGTCAGTAAATGAAGACTCCTATCGATAAATCCCTTGAAGCTATGCGGCTTACTTGAATTACCGGTGTTGAGGACAGCATGAACCTGTCAACACTGTCCTCAAGGTCGTAGGACAGGTCCCTAGCCCGTCGCCCAAAGCTTGGCATTTATTTGGGGGCTGATCAATCGGTGCCTCCGAAACCTCGAGGAGAGCAGCCTCCATGCTCTCCATCTCAGCTTTCATGAACATGATCTCGCCCCTCACACTCTTCTCCGCTTGTACTCCTCCTTGAGCAGGTCGCCCAGCTTGGGCAGAGGGTGCTCATCGCCCCAGTCACGATTGAGGCCATGCTCCAATCTCTCAGTCTCAGTGGATGGTGTCGTTGTATCATGTGTGTTGGGTTGCCAGTAGCTGGATAGCAATATGTTGTGGGAAAGAAGCCTTTGCCATGGGGAGAATTTATAGAGGCCACGCATAGTCGTAGCAACCAGAAAGTCATGTGTGTACGCATGTTCAGGCTCCCGTTTAACTCTCGATGTTCTAGGAGCAGGAAGCTCCAATATTATACAACTTGTATGCAAATAATGCATCGCGACTCACCAACTTTATATACTTGATGGAATTTGTAGAGCTAGAGATACTACTCGATCGTTGTTTTGGACCTACAGAAGTAGAGACTCGGAAAACATGTACTCCTACAATAGCACTATGACACAAGCTTGTTAAGTTTCAGCCACATATATGGCGCAAAGTGTAGATAGAGTAACGGAATCCTTGATCAATATACACAGGCTGTTAATTATGCCTGTGGAGAAACACTTCGAGAGATGTGGACACACACAAGCTGAATGAAGCTCAAGTGGAGCAACTTACCACTATTGATTTCGGCACATTGTATTGTTCTACATTTAAATCTGTGTACCATAACTTAATTATTATATCAAGTAGCATTCACCACTTGCATACTTTGCCAGCGACATCTCTCTGCATCTTTAGGTGCGAGCGCATGTGCTAAATAAAGTCAGGTGGAGCACGTCGTCGTCGTCCAGACCCGGCCGAGGACATGAGTCAAATTAAGCAGCATTTGGAAAAGACTCTGTGGGCCTTCCGGTCCTTTTGAGAAACAGGATAATCCCTTCCGAGGGGTCCTGTGGTCGAGTGACTCGATCAAGCAAACTAGAGGAACGTTTTTTACACCATAAAATGGAGGACCTGGGTAAAATGAATTGACACTACAAAAAGTGGTGGAACGTCTTTTGATACAGTGAATCCACATTGTGATTTGTATGTGTTTATGAACTCATCCTTTGTCTATCTCTTACTCTCTAAAAGCTGTGCCGTTCCTCATCCTGATTGGTCCGTTCATGTGCACCGTTGATTGTGCCCAAAGTTGCTTCCTCCGTGGCCGTCCAATTTTATCTCCATCACCGCCGATGCCGACGCCGGGTCAAGAATCTTCGAGTCCCTGGACTCCACCGTATGCAAATGAACTCTGCCGGTCGCCGCCTCCGTCATCCCCCGCCTGCTTCTCCACTCCGCACCATCTTCGCACCCCAGCCCCAGCATTACCAACCCTAATGATGCCCACCCCAGCCCAGCACCATCGCCGCCATTTGCTCCGCCCCGTCGAGTACTCAGCTGCGCTGCCCCAGCCGCCCCGCCTGCAGGGATTTTTTTTTTAATCCAAATGCACATCTGCCCAGCAGGTCAAAGAATTTAGCTGGTGCTCTGGTATCATCGAAACTTTCTCATCCGACACCTGCACTTCTCCCTTTCATGCAATGGCAGTATATGATCCACGGGGCAGCAGATTGCAGCGTATGTTAATATAAAACTGAAACTTTATAAATCCTTCTTATATGAAGAGCATGATCCATCACGCCAGCAATTTTTGTCCAAGCTCTCAGTCACCTTGCCTGTAAGAAGATAGCAACCGACCAGTCAGATGTTTTACTCGATAAAGGTTACTGATATATGAATATTTACTCTCAAGTCTCAACTCAACTTGCGACAAGCTTATTTCTGCGTAGGGATTGGAGTTGTGAAAAAGTGTGTGATGCCCTCCAAATCGGCTGTTCTAACTTCAAAATTATCTATTTTACATGGTGATTAGCACAACAGCTTCAGATTCAGAAATCCAACGCTGTACATATTCTGAATATCTAACGGTGACTGGTGACCTTAGGAATAAATCGTCGATCTCTTCAGCAGGAGTGTCAATCCAGTTTCCCTGAAATGATCTGTTCCTCTACGACATTGTATAAACGATCTGCTCTGAAATAACAGAAGATTTATTTGGCCCCACAACAACTGATGAAACGTCCTGTTCTTGAACCAATACTGCCTGCTTGCCATTACGAGTTGGTCAATCTGGTTTTGTGATGCTTTTATTATTCACCTTCTCTTGATATTTGAACTTCATACTTCTGAAATGCAGAATATTTTACCCGGGCTATAAAACTATTTGTCTTGACAAATATATTAATAATAATCTCAAATCGTTATCAGTTTTAGCATATACTTTGCTGTAAATATAGCAGTAATAATATATGACTAGGTAAGAGCTTATTTAGATATTGTTATCTCATCATTTCCACAAGTAGATCATCCTCCGTCCAATACCTTTTTGCTTCTCCATATCTTTTGCCATCTATGTTCCATAATGGAAGTGGAACTTTGTTAAAGCTTGAGAGAATAGCCTTTTTACTTGTTTCTTTGATACATAAACCTGACATATGCTACATGTGACACCACTACAAAATAAGTGATTGATCCATGTTACACAGCATGATCCTTTTTCGCGACTTGCCCTCTGAAAGCACTACTTTTTCCACTGAATATCACATCAAAATGAACTTTTCATGTTCATAATGCTTAAATGCTCTGATAATCGAAAAACTTTAAGATACTTCAACTCTCCGACAACCGATGTAAAAAAATCTGCAATAACAAGAATTTGCAAGAAGTATGTCATGCATGCCCATTGATACCGATCCACCACCATTTCAAGTGCCAACCTCCAATAGAGCGTAAATGACTTTTCTTTTGTGAGTACAGCTTATGTTGATTCAATCCTTAAATCTATGGAAGATGATTTCAAGATGTTAAAAATTGTCCCAATCATATAGTGCCAACTTCGCATGCAAAGTCTGCATCATATTCAAATTAATTCAAATAAGCCATAACACTTTACAAATTTGAAGAAGCATACTTAAGTCAAGTAATAGGTGGTCATTAAGTGCCTTCATTATATTCACTCTATCGTGTCGACTTGAGAAAAACATAAAACCATATCATCCATGATCCATACAAATGGTCGAATAAAGGAAAACCAATCTATGGCGCGCAAGGTCGCGCCAGTTTTCTAGTATTAATATATTTGGATGACAGTTGTACTCTATTCTAACACGATGTATGATTCGCTTTTTGTATTACAAAAGAGAAGAGCACGCACAGATAGGGAGGATCTCTTTAGCAATAAAGTCAGTCATCCTCAGTTCCAGAATCAAATTTACACAAACTATCAGATTTATACAAATGCTTCTTATTAGAAAGCTGCGCACATTAGCTAAGTTGAACTCACATTGAGCTGTCAAGCTACCTCACGGCTTCTCACCCGTAATGTCTGCACGGAACTTCATTTCCATACTGCCACCACATGAGGTAAATTAATTAAAACTGCAACAAGTAGGACGCACCACTTGTCTAATTGGCCAACAATGTCTCCAGCATCTACCTACTAGCAATGTGCACACGGGAAAACAAAGTTGGGCACAGCACGTCTAGACGTACGGACACGAGTCATGTATAGATCAGAAGCCGCCGGACAGCGGCCATCGACGACCAAGGCGACGACCCGCCGGCCATTGAGTCACGCCGCCGGGCGGAAAGCTCCAACCACTGCCTGATCGAGCAAGTCGCTGCCAACCCGACGCAAGTGGATCAAGCCCGGCAGCAACTGTACCGGGAAATATTATATACACATGCCTCGCACTTTAGCATGTCAGGAAAGATGACGCTGTACGCTCGAGCTTGAACGGCTTTTTTTCTACAAATATATATATAGAACTTTAGCGTGGAAGATGCTAACCAGAAACTAGGCGGCAGCTGGGAGAGTGATCGAAACATGCCGTGCAACTCTGTGTCACGGGTGCTCGTCTTGCCGTTACTGTTTGGATTATAATTTGAGGGTGGGTGAGGACCGAGTGTTTCTTGTTCGTCGCATTGCAATGTCGGGCATGGATTGAGACCCAGTGACATTTCTGGATGCATATGGACGAGTGGCTGACGGAGACCAACAACTGTTGACTACGTTAACTGATGAGGCCCTATTTGTTTCCACTTTTCTGAACTCGTTTATTTGAGAAGCAAGCTTTTTTGATAAGCCGTTGTCTGGAAAATTCGCTGTTCAAATAAGCTGGGTGTTTGGCAATCCTAATTATTTTCATTTGATTGTCTGTCCTGAACGTTGAAATGACCTGAATGCTCCTATGCCACCGCATTACTCATCCTCCCTCGTCGGCTCGCCGTTGGCTGCCACTACTACGAGGAGGGCTCATCGGCGACAATGGCAAGCGTCGTTGCGAGCTCGAGGTAGGCCAGGCAGACGACGAGGTAGAAGAAGAGGAGGTTGACGCGGGCGTCGATGTCGGGGGCGGGGGCAGCAGCGTCGATCCAGACGGGGCGGGGCGCCATCGACCGAGAGCGAGGAGCCGTTGATCGGGGCGGGCCGCCGTCGAGCGGGAGCGGGAAGCCGTCGACCGGGGCGGGGCGGCGTCAATTGGAGGCGGGGGCGGCGTCGACCGGGGAGGCAGCGGCGACGGGGGCGGCGTCGATTGCAGGCGGGGGCGGCGTCGATCCGGGAGCGGCGCGTCGACCGGGGAGGCCGCGACGGGGGCGACGTTGATCCGGGCGGTGCGTCAACCGGGAGGCGGCGGTGCGGGGAGTGAGGGCAGGAGAGGGAAACCGCGGCGCTTCTCTGGTAAGCGTGGGGGAAGTCGCGGTGAGAAGAATCGTGTATTGGACTTCGCTTGCCTGATAATCCGTTCGTCTCTGGTAATCCGCTTATAAGCGAAAACAAACAGGGCCGAACTAGTGCCATTTGATCCCCTGCTGGGATACTTTTGTGCACGCAAGCCAAACTTTCTCGCACTCACTCAAACCATGCAGCAAAAGTTTTCTCGAAATTAGACGGCGATAGAAGCCCTTGAAACACTCATCAGATGTTGTATAAGGATCCCTTTCTTCTGTAAGTGCGTACCTGCACCTCCATCGCACACGTACGCCACTGATAAGGGCCAGCAGAAAGAAAGAAAATAACGGCCAGCATGCGGTTCACCAAAGAAAATGGGCGAGCCGAACAATTCATTAATCAAGTCACAGCAGGACGCAACCGCCAGTGACTCCTGAAAGCATGCCTCGTGACTCCATTGAGGACGCATGACTGCTGGTTAACATTGCACTAGTCTTCATCACGAGCTTAATTTGAGTAGTGATACAAAGAATTAAACATATTATGAACTATCTGGGGTAACGCTCAGCGCCGAGTCAGATCAGTCGACTAGCTGAAAGCTCACAATAATTATCAACCAAAAAGCCTTCAATGGAAGACAGAGCCACTGAAGTAGCAATGCAAATTTTTAAGTTTAATATTACAAAGTCGAGCAGCAAACTACAATTTTAAACGGAACACCCACGGTTTTCAGGGAAATAAAGCACGAGGGACGCGGCCAGCATCGCTGTCTCAGACCCTGCCCAAAACTGGCAGCAACCACCTAAGGCCTCATTCGGTTTCATCCGGAACGCGAGCTGTTCCGGCCGGATCGGGCCGACCATGTTTGAATTCAGATTGGACCAGGAAAGGGTGTTCGGTTTGGTCTAAGCCGGAACGAAAACATGGGTTGGAATGACTGTTTCTCCTCCTGATCTGCCTAGAATGAAAACTAATCTAAAGTGGTCCGGATCAAAAACAAGCTCGGTTTGAGTGAAAAGCAAGGAATCCACTCAATCCTAGCCTGGAAATAAAACAAACTCAGATTGAAAACTTGGCTGCCGAACTAAGGAAGCCTGTGGTGAGCGCCCAATCTGGAGGATGCGGGTCCTAGCAGCAGGTATTTTACTGAAGTTCTGGAACGTGAGACGGGCGTTGGCCCCTCTAGGCCCCGCATCTGTTGTTGGGATCCTGGACTCCAGCTTGGCTGGCACCCCACAGCTTGGCTGGCACTCCAGCCTCTCCAAGCTTCGTCACTATGGTGGTTGCATTTACAGGAACTTTCCCGTACACTGTCATCTTCTCCTGCTTCAAATAATGATATGTTCCTTCACAACCTGCAGATCAATTCTGTGTGTTTTCTTTAGAAAGCAAAGACAAGAAATGGACAGAAAAGAAAAGAAATAAAAGTATTCACCCTAGTAACCCGCGTGAAAAGAGTTTCTTACCATTCATAATTCTGTAGATATTATGTGCTGCTTTGTCATGGTTCTCACAACCGGAAATCTCCAATTCCAACACGTATATCTGCGGATTCAGTAGAAACGGAGAATGCAGGTTATCAAAAGAATATATTGCCGAGTGGATTTACCTAGGTGCCTCGAATGTTGTGTCTGAATAACAAACTACAGACACAACATCACTTTTATTAATTAAAAAAAACTGGGTTCATCAAAAGATTTCATAACTGTCAAATCAGATGATTTTGAAGTACTCGCAAACAAAAAAAAACTATTTTAAACTGTTTTTTTAGTATACGGTGCAGACAACTATCACAACATTTATCACAGAACATCAATTCCATGCGTCTCCTTCAAAGGCTGAGCTAGTGTGACTAATTACCTTCTCCAATTTAAGAGTGGGATTGTTGGGGTTCGTATCGACTGTTTGCCGGACTGCAGCTTCTGCAGCTTCCACCTCCTCGGGATGTGCATGCGAACCAAACATCTCAATAGAAACATGGTGAAGCGAAGAGAGATTCTCCAGGTGGAAGTGAACGTCGCCGAATCGACAAGTTGTCTTGTGTAAATTAAAAAGTAACTCGATCTTCTGAAGATTCTGCATGGCTCCTGGCGCAAACATCACTCCCATGACATCGCAGTTGATTTCCAGTTTTGTTAGACAAGAGAATGGATAATCATTGCTGACGATCAACTTCTTGTCTCTGCCTTGTATGGGTGCCACCACTTTTATGGCAAGGTCAGAAAGAGATTGTATGACCCCGAGGTGTTGAAGGTCCTCCTCTCTCAGTGTTTGTAAGGTAATGCGTACAATCGAGAGAAAGAAGAGTGAGGTCATCCATCTCGGTACTGAAGGGATGGGGTTATTTATAGATATCTGATGAAGCAGTTGAGGTCCTGTTTGCTGCATGTCTGTGTCACATTCGGAATCAAGGTCGATACTGGCAGTTCCAGATATGACGAGGCGCTTCAGATTGACCATGCTGGCGAATAACTTGCGGAAAGCCTTTTGATAGCTCTCGTCCCATGCATCAAAAAATATGTCCAGACTTCTCAGTTGGGTCAGCTCACCCAAAACAATCAACATTGTTGGTGACTTCAAATGGATACATGCTGTCAAGTCTTGTAACGATTTTAGATTTTCAAATCCTTCTGGTACGCTCACCAGATTGCCCATTCGCAAACACATCAGTTGCCGTAGTTGAACAAAGGATACCGGCAGCTCAACTATTCCAGTCCCTCCTATTTCCAGTATCCGCAAAAACTTTAGACTCCCAATCTCCTGTGGGACCTCAGTGATACTCGTGCGAAGTAATCCCAAATACCTTAGGTGAAAGAGACTGCATATATCCTTGAAGTGATGATTGCCAACTTCTTGGCAGTCTTTTAAGTCCAGCACACGTAATAGTGGGAAGGTTGAGGGGGCTGACAACAAACTTAAAGCTCCACTAAACACATTAAGTGACCTCACATGGGACATGCTCAAGACTGGCAACAGTTTGACTTCATCGTTGTTGGTTTGGATGGATAGTCGCCATATCTTCTTATGTAGAGATTTAGGCTTCTGAGGACCCAGTTTTGTTAGAAAATGTTCCTCATTTGACAACCAAGTGATAAGATCGAGCACCATGTCATGTACACGACAATGGGAAGCCCTTTGTTCACCGTACCTACACTCCGGTTGAATCAAACTTCTATTAATTAACTCATTAGCATAGTCCTTACCTACTTCATACAATTCCTTCCCCTGTACATTTTGAACAAAACCTTCACCGATCCATTTCCATATCAATTCTTCTATTTGAATACCATAATCCTCCGGATATGAACTTAGAAACAACAAACAAATTCTGAGATGCGGAGGTAGGTCATAGTAACTGAGTGATAGTATCCTTCTCATGTTCTCAACATCACGACTATCTTGCATACCAGAACCCATAGATTCATAAACCTTGAACCAATACTCATGTGACTTTTCCCTTCCCCTTTTACTGGACAGCAAACTAGATATTGTAATGATAGCTAACGGTACACCACCACACATTTCTTTAAAATGTTCTCAGATACTTCAGCCAACTCCTTAGCATGGCATTTGTCATCATAACCACAGACCCGTAAGTCGAAAAGCTTCCTTGAGTCATCAGCAGAAAGAGGTTTTAATTCATAGACACAACTCACTACCGGAAATCGCCTTTTTTCCGAGTGTCTGAACCTTTGCTGAGTGTAACATTTCGGGCACTCAGCAAAGGTACCTTTTGCTGAGTGTCGGCACCAGGACACTCAGCAAAAGCTAGACACTCAGCAAAAGTAATATTTACCGAGTGTCCCATCGACGACACACACGGCAAAAACACAGACACTCGGGAAAGGTGGAGCACGGGCCCCACACGCAAACGCGGCCGTTACTGCTGACGGCGGGAGGGGGCTTTGCTGAGTGTCCACTTTGGTGACACTCGGCAAATGTATGTTTTGCTGAGTGTCAAATCTGGAAACTCGGCAAAAGTGTTTTTTTTTTTTTGAGATTTTGCCAACCAAATTTTTTCCCTCACCCATATACACTTCATTGTACTTCATGTTGAAATTTGGTGCATTTCAAGATCTATTTACCAAATTTAGTTATTTATTTTCATTAATTGTATTTTTGAGTGATAAATCAAAATTGAACTGCAAGTGACTCGAATAATGGAATCGAGGTAATGAAAAAATGTTATTCATGTTAGTGAATTGAACGTGACGCTGTATCCAGGAAATGAAATGAAATTTCACGAATTTTATTCATGAAATATGATTACCAGCGTGTGAGCGATTGGTTTTAAAATTCTATAAAATACAAATAATGTCGGAAAATTATGAGATTTGTCAGGATGTCGAGATATCATACGTGGATGTTGTGATAAATAGTAGAGAAGGTTTCGCGCAAGTTGTCCCGTACGTTGTTTACAAAATGGACAATCTCCGAAGAATGAACATAGAGTTTAGAGTAGGGCATTAAGATTAGGAGTGAAGTGGTTTTCGAAATTTGATTTTGGCTTCATACCTTTTTTTATGGACAATAGATCATATAAATCGTGTGATGTCAAAATTTGGTTATTTTTTGAATTTGTTTGATATTTTTTAATTTTTTTTAAGATGATCATGAATTATATTTGCCGAGTGTATCAAGGGCACACTCGGCAATATATACCTTTGCCGAGTGCCTGTTGGTTATACACTCAGCAAAGGTCGAATTTTTTTCTGTGTGTAAAAAAAAAAACTCTCGGAAAATGTTTTGCACTCGGTAAATGTACATGGCGCCGGGAGGAAAATATGGCTGTCCCAGCCCCCCCTTTGCCGAGTGTCTTTAATCTGAACACTCGGCAAAGGTCGAGGGTTTTGCTGAGTGTCCAGATTCAGGACACTCAGCAAAAGGGGGGGGGGGGGGGTGCTGAGACTTGGCCAATTTCGCGCCCGTGAAGTTCGTCTAAACAGAACACCCGCCGCCGCGCCCACGCCCACGCCTCCCTCGCCGCCGCGCCCACGCCCTCCGTCGCTTCGCCGCCGCCCTCCCTCGCCTCGCCGCGCCCCGGTCCCCGCCGCGCCCACACCCACGCCTCCCTCCCTCGCCGCGCCCACGCCCACGCCTCCTCGCCGCCGCGCCCACGCGCCACGCCTCCCTCGCCTCCGCGCCCACGCCCTCCGTCGCTTCGCCGCCGCCCTCCCTCGCCTCGCCGCGCCCCGGTCCCAGCTCCGGCTCCGGCGCGCCCCGGTCCCGGCTCCGGCCCCGGCTCCCGTCGCCTCGCCTCGCCGCGCCCTCGGTCCCCGGCTCCCTCCCTCGCCTCGCCGGCTCCCGTCGCGCCCTCCCTCGCCTCGCTGCGCCCTCGGTCCCCGGCTCCCGTCGCGCCGCCCTCCCTCGCCTCGCCGCGCCCCGGTCCCGGCTGAGGGCCGTCGCCACGCGGCCCAAGACCAAGGGCAAGGACGGCGACGGCAAGGACGGGGACGACTCCGAGCAGTCCAAGCTGAGGGCGGGGCTCAACTCGGCCATCATCACCGAGAAGCCCAACGTTCTTCACAGGTGAGCTGAGTGCTTACAAAGGCCCTATCTGTATCATTCCTCGTTTTAGAAATCAGGCGATTGAAATCACCGTGGATCGCATAGGCCGTGCAGATCTTGATCCTGATTGAATTAGACAGGAGAAGAACGAATTGGTGGGAGCATCAATTAGGGATTGTTTCTGTTGAGTAAAGATATGGATAATTAGTTGAGAGAAGGATTCTGTGCTTTATGGCTTATTTCTAAATGATGAGTTAGTTGAACTTAGCTGACAGCCCACTTATGCTGCAAGCAAGGTATATGGAAGTTTGAAAAACTGCATCGTAAAATGTTTCGATTGCTCAACCTTCATTAAGAGGATTACCAAATGTGAAAGTACTTCAGTTTCGATTCGAGTCTTCAGTTGCTTGATATGACAAATGTTAGTTTCAATTTTGAACAGTTTGTTTGCTTTAGTGTTGTTCTGCCTTTGTGTATGCTACTTTCAAAAACTTGTCAAGCTAATTTTATCAGTTCATGTTTCTCCTACTTACTTCTTGACTGCTGTATCCTTATATGATACAAAGCAATGAAAAAAATACGTGTATAATGTGTATAAAAACTCATCTGAAGTCTTGATATTCTCTGTGTTATTAAGTCTTATTTGGCTAAAGCTGTTGCAACTGAGGCTGATTCAACGTTCTTCAGGTAGATAATTTCATGATCATTATGCACCAGCCCTTAAAATTTATTTTTTTGTGTCATTATTTTCTTATCTATGGTTTTGATTTTTATAAGTTAGAAGCTTTGGTGCATCTCTTCCAAGGCCTCCTTTATCTGAAGTTTGCTATCTTGGCCTTTTATATTTTGCCTACATAGTTTATCAGTGGCAGCCAAATTCCTTCACTCTCAATGTTAACTGGACTTTGACCTTTTACCTCGTTGCTGCTGGTTACCTTCCAATTTGAGTGTATGTGCCAAGTTAATAATTCTCTGAGATCCTCTACCTGTTTTGTTCACGCTCAGGTCACCATGGAACTCATTGTTTGCTGCGTAATATGCTGTTGCTTGAACTAGTGGACGGGGTATTAATATTATGTGTTTGAGATCAGTGCATGAGAATTATATTGAGCAGGGAACCTTTCCATCGTAACTTGTTCTGGTTCCACCATAGTCTAGCTCCCTTGTGCAGGAGTGGTGTTTATATTCCTTTCTTCATATTCTCTTGCAACCAAAATGTTTTCTGGCATGCATATTTGGATTCTTTTCAACAACCCTTCTGAAAATGCCCTCTTAATTGGTTGATAGCTTGTTATTTCTGTGTGAATTATTCCATGAGCCTCTAAATGTGAAATCATGCATTTTCCTTGTCCT
The DNA here is from genome assembly GCA_012490785.1 of Eragrostis nindensis. Lineage (NCBI taxonomy): Eukaryota > Viridiplantae > Streptophyta > Magnoliopsida > Poales > Poaceae > Eragrostis > Eragrostis nindensis. The sequence goes on along the minus strand of JAAXCT010000657.1, from coordinate 310,169 downwards.
TTAGTCATACCCTGCTGTATAAGAATGTCAAACCAAGCTTTCCTAGCATCACCCAAGTTTGATCCTCACATTCTGAAAATGTTGACAGCAAGCTGTCTTTCAGGACAGAGCTGTGCTAAATCTTTAACGATGGGATCATACTACATTCAAATTAAGTAATTCTTCATGCCTTGTGTTCATAAATTACTGCACTCCCTCTCTGCAAAGTTTCATGCTTTTATCTGTTATTTAAGTTGCTTTTTCTGTTACTTACCGACAATCATGTTTTTTTCAGTATTGACACTATTACCGTCTTTTTTCAGTCAGAGGCTGTTGCTTCGTCCTCATCTCGTCACTTTGCAGGAAAGCAAGGTGAGACATAAAAGACCCCCCATTTCCATTCATGTTTGTAGGTCACGTGAAACCTAGTTAGGCGTCTCCCGTTCGAAAGAGATACGGTTGGAAATATGCAGTTCTTTGCATATGTATAGCTGTATCTGTTTCGAATTGTCCACGTTTTTTTGGACAGCCCTAGGATGTGTAGATGGGTTAGTTTTCGTGCTCTATTCCTATCCGAGACAGAGTTTCGGCACCATCTCCCAGTTGTTCTCTGGATACACAATCTCCTTGTCAGGACGTGTATTTGGAGAACAGCGGGGAGGTGCTGCCGGAATTCTGTCTCGGATAGGAGTAGAGCATGAAAACTAACCTCATCTACACATCCTCGGGTGGGATTAGGACCTATCTTCACCTTTAGACTGTATAATTGAACGGTAGATGCAATTAATTTATCTATTACTTGGTGATATGTTAGAGGATGGATGACCGTGACTGGATGTACACGGGCCGCCAAAGTCAGAGTTCGTGGACTAAGGAATGGATAAGAAAGACTCAAGTTTTCTTGAACCAAGCATTTGCCAATGTTGAGGGGGCGCCTCCTCGGACTTTCTGTCCATGTGGTCATTGTGAAAACCGCAAGCGGCAAACAAAGGAGGAAATGGGCAAGCATCTCATCAAGTATGGATTCATGGAGAACTATAAACGGTGGACCAGCCATGGTGAGGCCGATCGCTCGCGACACAAGGTCGTCAGACAACGCATCGATGAGGCTTTTGACGAGGATGCCGGGGTAGCAGACATGTTAGATGACTATGCAGAGGCACACAACTTCGAGGAAGGATGCAGGGAGGAGGAGCCAGAGCCAACTGCAAAGGCGTATTACGAAATGTTGTCTGCGGCACGGCGACCCCTTCACGGGCATACCAAGGTTTCTCAACTGGATGCCATTGCGCGCCTGATGGCCGTAAAGTCTCAGTTTAGTCTGAGTCACCGCAACTTCGATGTTATGTTGACAGTGATTGCCACCATGCTCCCGGAAGGTCACATTCTGCCAAAGAACATGTATGAGTCACAGAAACTACTTCGTGCACTTAAGATGCCATATGAGAAGATACATGCTTGTCCAAAAGGATGCGTCTTATTTAGGAAAGAACACGCAGAAGCAAAGTACTGTCCAAAGTGTTCATCCTCACGGTACCTGGAGGTAGACTCTGGTGATGGTCAGAAGAGGCAGCTCACGGTCCCTTCGAAAATCCTACGGTACCTCCCGTTCATACCGAGGATCCAGCGTCTTTACATGACCGAAGAGACTGCGAAACAGATGACATGGCACAAAAAAGGTAAGCGATATAATAAGGAGAATCTTGTCCATCCAGCCGATGGTGCATCCTGGACATATTTTGATGGGATCCATCATGAGAAAGCAGCAGAAGCTCGTAATGTACGTGTGGCACTGGCAACAGATGGGTTCAATCCTTATGGAATGGGGGCTGCCCCATACACTTGTTGGCCCGTGTTCGTTATACCTCTCAATCTCCCCCCCGGCGTCCTTTTTCAACGGCAATACATATTCTTGTCCTTGATAATTCCTGAACACCCGGGGAATAATATGAATGTGTTCATGGAGCCTCTGATTGATGATTTGGTTCATGCTTGGGAGGAAGGGGTATGGACATACGATCGAGCAACGAGGACAAACTTCAAAATGCATGTTTGGTACCACTATTCTCTGCATGACCTCTTGGCATATGGGGTATTCTGCGGGTGGTGTGTTCACGGGAAGTTCCCATGCCCAGTATGCAAGTCGAAGCTGAAGTTCATTTACTTGAAGAAGGGTGGCAAGTATTCTTCGTTCGACAAACACAGACAGTTCCTCCCTCTTGACCATCCATTCAGAGAAGACATAAAGAACTTTACAAAAGGTGTCAAAGTTAACGACCCTGTACCGCAGATCATGACATGTGCTGATGTTCGTGTCGAGTTAGATGCGCTCAAGCTCAATGAAAATGAAGATGGTTTTGTGGGATATGGCGAGCTACATGCCTGGGTTCATGTCTCAGGCTTGTATAGGCTTTCCTATATGGATGACATTCTTCTTCCACATAACATTGACCCAATGCACACAGAAAAAAATATTGGGGAGGCGGCTTTCTGTACAATCATGGCCTATCCTGATAAGTCAAGAGACAACGTTAAGGCAAGAGTGGATCAAGAAACAATATGCGACAGACCTAAGCGCAACATGGCGCCTCCTAAACCTGGCAACAAGAAATGGATAAAGCCTAAGGCCGATTTCGTCTTGACGAGGGCCCAAAGGAGGGAAGTACTTGAATGGTTCAAAACGTTAATGTTCCCTGATGGGTTTGCAGCGAATCTGAGGAGGGGAGTGAACTTAGAAACGATGCGAATCAGTGGGGTCAAGAGTCATGACTACCATGTGTGGCTTGAGCTGCTTCTTCCCGTGATGGTTCGAGGCTATGTCCCTGATCATGTATGGCAAGTGCTGGCAGAGTTGAGCTATTTCTTCCGACAGCTTTGTGCCAAGGAGGTACCAAAAAATGTGATAGCAGACATGGAAAAAATGGCTCCTGTGTTGCTCTGTAAGTTGGAGAAAATCTTTCCACCTGGCTTCTTCACTTCGATGCAACATATGATTTTGCACCTCCCGTATGAGGCACGAATGGGTGGGCCTGTGCAGAACCGTTGGTGCTATTCCATTGAGAGATGTCTAAAGGTTCTTCGAACTAAATGTAAAAATAAATGCAAAATTGAAGCTTCCATGGCAGAGGCATACCTTCTCGAGGAGGTGTCAAACTTCACAACGAAGTACTATGCTGACAACCTTCCTAGCGTGCATAATCCACTCCCTCGATACAATGCTGCGGAAAATGAATCGAGCCTCAGCCTTTTCCAAGGGCAACTCGGAAGTGCAAGTGGTGCGACCAACAAGATGTTGAAACATGAAGAGTGGCGCACGATCATGCTGTATGTGTTGACCAACCTTGATGAAATCGAGCCGTACATGCGGTAAGCTCTGAACAAACTTCTTTGTGATTAGTCACTCTTCTGCATCAAACCCCCTAATATTGTTCCTCGTTGGCACAGGGAATTTCTTCATCAATTCTGGCGTTCATCAAGGGAACCTACATCGAACGAAACTGACACCCTGCTTAGACAGGGTGCGGGAAATGGAAACCCCGATTTCATTTCTTGGTTCAAACAGAAAGTAATGTCCAATTTATCTCGTACTTAGTTTGACATGCGGTAATTTGCACTTAATTAATGACCTAGCCTGCTGTTTCTTGCAGGGCCTAACCGATGAGTCCATGAATGTCGAGTTGAGACAAGTTTCCAACGGCTGCGAGTACAGGGTCAGGTCATTTAACGGTTATGACGTCAACGGATATCGTTTTCACACAACAAGCTACGAGCAGAGTCGTCCCAATCGAAGAACCACAAATACGGGAGTTTTTACCCCCGGTCAGGATGGCGTCGAGTATTATGGAAGAATTGAACAGATATATGAAATATCGTTTCCTGGTTGCAAGCCTCTTAATCCTGTCATTTTTAAATGTCATTGGTTTGACCCGGAAGCAGTGAGACGGACTCCTAATCTTGGGCTAGTCGAAATTCGACAGTCAACCGTCTTACCAGGAGACGATGTCTATATCGTGGCTACTCAGGCCAAGCAAGTTTATTATCTCTCATACCCATGCCAAACCGACAAACGTCTCCAAGGTTGGGATGTTGTGTACAAGATAGCGCCACACGGCAAACTACCGGTCCCAAACGATGCCGATTACACGATAGACCCAAACACATATGAGGGAGATGACTTCTTTCAAGACAATGGGCTAGAAGGGAGTTTTGAGATAGACTTAACTGAAGTGTTCGGAATGGAAGTAGACAATGAGGACGCTGGAGATGAGGTTGATAATGCAAACGACTTACAATTTCTTGAGCGATTACATCTGGACAGTGATGACGACATTCCACCTTCGGAATCGATGAACCTGCATGATTATGTCGACATGCACGATATTGATGACGAAACTAATGATCCGGCTATTATTGACGATGATGATTATTTCTAATACATGTATGATCCGTATTAATTAGATTACTGCTTTAAATACTATGTTATTTCAATTTCTATCTTTCTTTATTTATAATACGATGTTATCTCTTTTAAAGTATGCTGATTGGTTGACTTGTTTTAATTGCAGGTGAGTGGAGAAGGATGGTGGGCGGCATCGGGAGAGCTGTGAAGAAGTCCTTGTCGAGTTTTTACCGAAATGAGGCCGAGGGTAGTCGGAGTAGTCAGCGGAAAGGTGGAGGCAAGGTTCGAGGGAGAGATGGAGGGAGAGGTCGAGGCAGAGGTCGAGGGAGAGGTGTAGCGAGGTCACTGTCGCCTGTGGCTTCGTCTGAGGAGGAGCACGAGGAGCAGCACAGACGTGAGGACCAGCCGTCTGAGGAGTCGTCTGAGTCGTCTGAGGAGGTGGAGGAGCGCCAGGGGAGGAGGGGGAGCACCAGGGGGAGGAGGGGGAGCACGAGGACGGGGAGGAGGAGCATGAGGAGGGCGAGGACGGGGAGGGGGAGCACGAGGACGGGGAGGGGGAGCACGAGGAGGGGGAGGGCGTGGCCCCGACTGTCAGGGTGCGAGGTCCCTCGACCCTCCCGAAGCGACCGATAGATTTTGACCGTCGTCCGATGGTTCGCCCCGTCCCTCCCAGGTAAGTTACTTTAGATGTTATCAATACACTTTCATTTCATATGTTTTAAATTACAATTGATACTAACAATTTATCTTATTGATTTGGGCAGGTCTTGGGACACCGTCTCGGGGGGTGCTCACAAACGCAAGGTCAACGGCATCCTAGGTCTTTTGTGCAAGATAAACTTCCCTGGCCACGTTCTGATTGGTGAGAGAATAGAGATGGCCACCACGTTTGAGCACTACACCGCCGTTTCCGACGTGCGGGATCGAGGTGGCAGGGTGTTCCGCAACAAGATGGAGCGGGTGATCATGGAGCTGTGGGTAAGTTTGTCTGACATTGCTCAACACATCGCTTTTATTGAACGTTCTTAAAATATTGATTGGATACACCGCGTATGTATGCAGGATTTCTTCAGATGCGAGCCTGGATACGAGGCCCAGGCGCAGCAGGTGGCACGTACAGCCTGTCAAAAACTTGTCAAGGACATGCTATACGAGGCGCGCGGCCAGGCCATCGTGGATTCCCACGCTGCCCAGAAAATTAGGATTAAGAAAAAGAATGCAATAAGTATGAAGTTGACAAAAGAAGAATACTTACAGGTAAATGATGATGAACAAGCTTCCATGAGATTAAGTATGTCTAATTTGATCTTCTTATGTGTCATATGCTTGATGACGTGCAGGCGATTCCGTGGTGGATGGCAGCACATCCCCGGTGCTGGGCGGAGATGGTGGACAAGTGGTGCGCCGAAGACTGGGAGGCGATGCACGAGGCTTGCCGACAACGTCGACTGATGATGCAAGGTGCAGCACACCATCAGGGCAGTCTTAGCCTCAACGAATATGCGGCCAGATATGTATGTCAAATCATTTGTTGACTCTAACTCTCAATAACGCATAATTTCTAATCATGTTTCTTTCGGCAGTCGGCGGCTCATGGTGGCGAGCCTATCAGCACTTTCGAGGCTTTTGCTTTGTCCCACAAGGGCAAGGCGACGGCGGACATCCACTACAACCCGGAGGACCCGCCCGAGGCGTACAGCAATCCGAGCGTCCATAGCCGCCTCAGTTCGTACTCAGAGGTGGCCAAGGAGGTCCACGGGCCAGACTTCGATCCGAGGTCACACGACCTCGATGGAGAAGTCGTCATGAGGGCTGGAGGAGGCAAGAAGCATGGACGGTACTATCTCGGTGACAGCGTCATCGACACGGCAAGTACTCCCACGCTCTCCCAGATTCGGGCACGGAGCGTTAGCGGTGGCCCGAGCATACGCCAACGACCGACCGCTACACAGGCCCTTCAGGTTATTACTGTTACATTCCTCGTTCGTTTAATTGTTTCATTTGATTCAATATTGCACTCGAGTTTAACATTTGATTCAATATTGCAGGCCCAGCTTGAGGAAGAGAGGATCAGACGGGAGCAGCTCGAGGCGACTATGGCGCAGCAGGTGGCGGAGCAGGTGCAAGCGCAAATGTCGGAGATGTACTCCTTCTTTCAGGCTCAGTTCGCGGCTCTGGGTCACCAAGTGCCGACACAGATGCCGTGGGCTCCTCGTCCTCCCATGTCTTCTCCGGTGAGTCTCTTGACAACATTAGACAACTTAGAGACTTACAAAACCTAGAGACTTAGAAAACTTAGAGATTTAGAAGATTTAGACTTAGAAAACTTAGAATTGTACTATACATTTTGTATCACAAATGTTATGTCTTCTTTGTGCAGCCGATGCCTCCATCGGCGGGGTCGAATGCTGGAGTGCAAGACGTGGATCTATCGGCAGCTCGCACTCTTTTCCCACCACCACCCCCACCCCCACCCTTTGCCGAGTGATTTGTGTATTGTGGACTATATGTGTATTGTGGACTATATGTGTGGACTTGTGAGTGTTTGTGGACTTGTTAGCGTTTGTAGACAATTTGTGTACTTGTGAGCACTTTGTGGACTATTTGTGTAATATTTGTTGAATTGTGGACTATTTAAGCATTTGTGACCAATTTGAGGTTTTTGATGTGGATGTGGTTGTGAAATGGATGCATATTGTCATATATTAACTGCCTGTGTGTTTGTCAATTGAATTTGTCGAAAAAACGATTAAAACCGATTGTGGAAAACACCTTTGCCGAGTGTAATTGCACAAACACTCACCAAAGGGTGGGGCCTTTGCTGAGTGTAATTGCACAGACACTCGGCAAAGGGGGGGCCTTTGCTGAGTGTCTGATGCCAGGACACTCGGCACAGGGGGGGCCTTTGCTGAGTGTCTGATGCCAGGACACTCGGCAAAGGGGGGTGCCTTTGCTGAGTGTCTGATGCCAGGACACTCGGCAAAGGGGGTCACCTTTGCTGAGTGCCTGGCGCCCAGACACTCGGCAAAGGGGGGCGCTTTTGCTGAGTGTCTGTCGCTTAGACACTCAGCAAAGGTTCGCCGTGTGTATTTTTGGACACTCGTTAAATCTTTTCGCCGTCAGCCCGCCGTCCGTCAACTTCTTTTTGCCGAGAGGCCCTCCGGACACACGGCAAAGCTTTTGCTGAGTGCCCGACAAACAACACTCAGCAAAGGGTGTATTTGCCGAGTATGCCCTCCCCGAGTGCGCTTTGCTGAGTGTTACACTCAGCAAAAGCTTTGCTGAGTGTTTTTGGGCCTTTGCTGAGTGCCTGGGACACTCAGCAAAACAGGGATTTCTGGTAGTGACTGGCTTGTTTGGCAACTTCAAGAATGCGAGTGGTTGTGACTATTATACTTGCACATTCATTCTCCTTGAAACCATAATGAATTGTCTTCCACACAGAATCATCCCATATGTCGTCTATAACAATAAAAAACCTGCAAGGGGATTACGAGGACGGCTCACTATATTAGCAAAGCACTTAATCCAACCAAAAAACACATGAAGTTCTCATTCGAGTTGCCGACAAAGATCTATACCATTTATTTTGGATGGCTATTATTGATCTATTGACCCATGCGTGCATACGTGTTTGTGTGTGCGTGCGTGCGTGCGTGTGCGTGCGTGCGTGCGTGTGTGTGTGTGTAAATGAACACAAAAAAGAATAATCGCAAAAAAAAAATGAACACACAAAAGAAGCATTTACGGACTATCTCTTTCATAAACTAAGGCAGTATCTTTGTTGTCTCCTAGTGTATCTTTCACTTTGTGATTACACAAGAATGACGTGTGCGCACACACCATCAAGGCAGCACAAATATATTCCATATGCTAAAAGGATGAGACATCCGAATGAAACATTCAGATTTTTTATTATCAATCTGAGCACAAGATTTTTGAACCCTTATGAGCGGATCATATATGATACTAGTGTCCTGTTAATACGATTAATAAAACAAAAAAAATATATACCAAGGTAAATTTGATGGTAAATTTGAGGCTCCGTACTATTGCAATTTAGCAACATCGATTGCATATGTATGTACGTACGTATTGCAACTCCCAAAAGGAGGCACTTAGCCTCAATGTTTTAAACAATGGAAGAAACTTATGGCATATGCATAATGAGATACACAAAGCCTAACTTTGTCCTCTGAACCAAGAGATGGAAAGGCTAACATCCATGGCCACATACCTCCTTTTTCGAAGGAATTTTCTTAGTTCGTCAATGAGTTGTGCTTCATCCCATGTTGCTTGGCAGTTGTGGTTGCCAAGTTGATGGAGCATGTTCTTGAAAATACTAGTCAGGTTCGGAGTCTGTGACATGGAAACAAAAGCCGCACAATCGAATTGTCCTTCGAGCTTCTCATATACTTTTTTAGCAAGAGTTGTCTTGCCTAGTCCTCCAAAACCAACGATAGAGACAATCTTTAGATGTGCTCCTCGTGCCCCTCCATAAGCATCTTGATCAAGTCCGCACTCCTCTCTTCAGCACCCACTAGCTCGGATGCTTTTTGGTACAAAGCGGACAGCCGAAGGCTATCAACAGTTGGCCTGGCAGCCTTTGCAGCCGCATGATCCACCTTATACCGAACGCGGCGCTGGCTGAGCTCCTTGATGCGCCTCTTGATGCCATTGATATCCGCTCCAATATCATGGCGAACCTTGGCCCTTTTGAGCAGATTAACCCCTCTGTTAATGAACCCATGAAGCCATTCAGCTCCTTCTTCTTTGGCTGGTTTGCGTCAACACTCAAGATGTATCTGTCGATGCAGTCATCGATGTCGTAGGACAGCTCCCTAACGTCCCTGGCCCAGAGTTTGTCCGTGTCGTCAGGTGGCTTGTCGATGGGAGCCTCGGACATGTTGAGTAGCGCAGCATGCATCCACTCAAGCTCCTGGATCAGGGAGGAAATCTCGTCTCTGACGCCCGCCTGCAGCTGGAACTCCCCTATGAGCAGGTCGCCCAGCTTGCCCAGGACATCACTCAGGGTCCCCTTTACAACGTCCATTCAGAAGAACTACAATAGAAGGCAAGCCAAGACCTGCGAAATTGTAGCACCGAGATCAAACCTCTAGGGGAAAAAAATCCGGCGAACAAACGGACTCATATATGGACATAAATCTACAGATGAATAGCACGAACACCAAACCTTAGCCAGGCGGCGGTCAACAGCTGAACTGCAGAGCTGTACGGTGGCCAAACAGCACGAGAGGGAAGGGAAGAACAAGCAGTTCCAGCAATCAGAATGAGAGAGGGGGCTATCAAAGATGCACCCTTCACCATAAGAACCCGCCGGCAGAAGATGTCAAGCCGCCGGTGGCTCCACCAAACGCCCGAGCAAATCACATCCACCCACGCAAATTGATGAGGCAATCAAATACCGATGGATGATCGATGTGCCTGACTTCTTTGGCGCATCGGAGAAGATGCCGCGAAGTAGCGGTAGCTTTAGGAGAATAGAATTGGTGGAATGGTTGATTGTATTGCTGAGCCTCATAGGCGGATTATATATGAGTACATTGCTTAGAGGGCAAGGAGCCTCCAGTAGAGATAAGGCAAGTCGGGATTACATATCCTAATCTACCATATCTGAAGGATATCCCAATATACTCTAACACTTGGATTGTTGTGACCGACCGGTGAATGTGAAACCACTTAGAGAGCTGTTGATTGGACGGTGTCCCAAATATACTCAAAGCACACTAAAAAGTTGAAATTTTCAAACAGAGTTTTCCGCGATGCGTGACGGGTGATGAGTGATGTGATGGTTGGCCTCGTTATTGTTTATTTCATCGCATGTCGATGATGCCTGTTGGGGGCATATGGCCAAGCAATAATGCAGACAACAGGAACGACAAACTACTGTAGGAAAATTTAATAGTAGAGTCGAAATGCATGATTGAGTCAACTGGGGATAATTTTTGTGCACTGGCTCCGTGACGAAGGTCACACCTTCAAGGAGCGGTTCCTGGACGAGGCGCGCCAGCGGTGGGAAGAAGTGCAGCTGGAGGCGGGCGGCGGAGACGAGCGATGTGCGTGTCGGCGATGTATGCGCGGGCGTGGGTGCTGCGACGGCGGCATGCACTCCGACAAGCTGCCGTACCTCGGCGTGTACAGCCTCAAGGACGGCTAGGCGGGGAGGATACGGGGGCTCGCCGATCACCCGCGCCGGACGCCGCCGGCCTGGTTCACGCCCTCCGTCTAGCAATTCATGACCGGTCGTTCTGTATAACCATGCATGCAGCTCGGGTGGGCTGAAATGCTATTGGGCCAGATGGGCTGGGCCGAGAAGGAAAAAATTAAAAAAAGGAAAATGACATTGTAGCAAATGCTATAGTGCTAAAATCCACTGGTGGGCTGAAACTGGGGGAGGGCCGCAGCCCACCCTCCGCCACTGCATGCATGTATTCCTATCTATCCTCTGTCGATCAATGCTTAGACGCAACAACACGATGGGTGCATGGTACAGCAGATCCCTTTCCCTGCATTCCCTATGTCGCTTTTTTTTTTCTCTCTCTCCTCATTTTACCATTTCTCTTCTTGCCAGGCCACTCGTAATTAATTAGACTAGTTACTAACCCATGCGACACGCACGGCAAAATATTGTTCCACGCGACGTCACGGGCATGAAACGTAACTTCGATATTCTGTTCCGGCCAAAACATCATGACATTGTACAGAAATATTAATAATATGATGTTATTTATTGTTTCTACCCAGACAATTATAAGATGGTATAATATATTCTTGAAGCAAACATAGCCAAAGATCGCTTAATATATTGTAGAAAACCAAAACATTCACATAATATTTCATGCAGCATATATTTTAAAATAGATTTATGATATCATGATAAAGAAAAATTAACACATGATTAAATATATATTTCAAATAGAAAAATCAACAAAATGGATGGTTGGATGTTGGCCCCTCTTTATTTTAAAATGACAAAAATATGAGCACGTGTAATTTAACATAGATGTATACAAACACCATTCATAATGTATACCAATGATTAAAGTACAATAAAGGAATTTTAACACTAAATCATTCCCTACTACTACTCGTCACTTTTCTCTATAGTTACTGCATGAGTGACATGCACACGTGAATATTTATTAACACAACATAGTAGTTTAAGATGGTTGTTACATCCCAGTGCGGGCCGAGTCGGGCTCCTTTAATGCGGGCCGGCCGTGGCCCCGTGCGGAGCTGCGACCATGTGGCTTTGTACGGTTGGGCCTTTAATGGGCTGTGTGAAGCGGAGACTCGTTCTGGCGAAGGGCAATAGTTGCGCCTTTTGCCTGACTGGGCCCCTTCGTCGGGCCCAGCTCCCTGCTGCTCCTCCCCGCGTAGAATCTTTGAGCTTTTGGCCGGTATTTGTACCAAGCGTATACGCGGTATCGGGTATCTAGAAAATGGGTACCCGACAGTAGCCCCCGAGTCCCGACAAGAGCGCCGTGCTGTCGCTGGGACTGGTGCAGCTGCTTGTCATGGCCATTAGCCATGCTGGCGGGTGCGCGCGAGCGCACCCGTGCGGTGTAGCCCCCGAGGCTGGGAGCTAGTAAAAGACTAGCTTCCAGGCTTTATTCGGCTTTCCCAGTGGGCTGTCGCAGCGATTTGTATCGTCTAGCGGCTGCTGTGGTGACCGAGCCCCCGGGCGCCCTCTTGGAAACCGAGAAGGGAGCGCGCTTGTCCCGCGGGCAAACTGGTGCCTGCTGGACTTCTCCCTGACCTCGTCCAGAAGGCGTGGTGGTCGAAGTTTGCCATTCACGGGCGGACTGTGGGAGGATTCCGTCCTTCTCTTGCTTGTCGTGGAGCGTTGATCTTATCCAAACCGCGTCGGTGCGGCGGGTCAGTGTTCTTTGGCTTCCGCAGCCGCCCCGTTATGCGCCCATTTCAGACTCAGCCATGTGGCGTGCCTATAAATAGAGCCGCGCCCTTGGCCTGATTTCTTCACACTCACCATGTCTAAGCACCAGAAACTCTGCTCGCGCAAGGGAGGCTCAAAGGGAGGAGAAGGAGAGAGTGTTGCGCTCTCCACCTCGGCTTCGCGCCCGTTGCCTTCTCCTTCGCCGGGCGCTTGCCAAGATCTGGTCCCGGTGGTCGAAGCGGTTCCGCTCGCGGTGGTGCTCCCGGGTCCGGTCATCAAGAGCTCGATGCCCGAGCCGGAGAAGCCCGAGGTCATCGTTCTTTCCTCCGACGAGGGAGGAGATGATGACTCGGGCCGTGCGACCCGACACGGCCGGCGTCGCCCGACGAGTGCTCCCCGGCGCCGTCGCAGGTTCTCGTCCTGCTTCGGCGTTGCGCACCGAACTCGGAGTCATTCCCGCGAGGATTAGACGGGCTCCCGTCAACCCCAGGCGTCCCAGGAGTTGCTCCTGCGAGGATTACGTGGCCTTGGATTGAGTGCCACCACCCTCGAGGTCGAGTCCTTGCACCGAAATGCTGGTACCATTCACCCTACTCTTAGGAGTTTTTGCTGTGAATGGGGCCAGCACGGCTTTAGGCCTAAATATCCGGCCACTTGTGGCCTTAGTTATAGGAACCTATGTAATCTTCTTTCGTATTATCGACCTTGTACGAAGAAAAATCACGAAATAAAGAGGCCTATCCCGCAAGACTCGTTTTCGTTTGTGTTGCGACCACGCTGTTGGTCTCTTGTGCGAATGCATGCCTTCGAGCCCCCGTGCGTTTCGGGGGTCCGGCCGAAAGCCGTTTCGACTTTGTTCGTTTCACCTTCCGCATCCTGTCGGCAGGATGGAGGAGTAGGGCCGTCCGCACCATTCCTCGATGGTTCGATGGGCGGTGCCAGTCGAGTTACAAACGGATTCGTTCGAGTGGCGCCCCGGTTTGCCCTTAGTGGGGACCCGGTTGAGACCTGCTGGGGTCGGTGCCATATGATCCGGGAGATTGTCCCATTTAGTTTCCGAGTCCGTTCGACAGGTCTCGGCGGCTCGGTGCCAGCTCGCGTTGAGCAAACCATGGGCTTGTAGCGTCCTCGGACTCGGACGTATGCGATAGGGGCCTACACGCTCCGCGCATATGGGTATTGGCCGCTGGTGCCCCCTTTTGATTACCCCTTACTCTTGTTTGGCCCAGAGCGGTCGTTCGAACCCAACGTTGGGCCGACCTTCGAACTCTTAGGCCGGGAATGGGCCGTCGGAGCGTTCATAGCTCCTAGCCGCTTTACCTGGAGGCCCAAGTTAGCTTCCCTACCAACTTGGCCTATGAAACGGCGGACGTGAGGAGTCGCGCTGTTTCGCCGATGCGGATCTCGAGGCGCGGCGTTTGGGCGTGACGCATTGATGCGGCGTGCGCCTTCTCCACCTATACACGTTAGGGTAGAAAAAACGAGAGGACGCGAGGTTTAAGGCGGGAAACGGCGCCGCGTCGGTTCGGCGCATATAAATAGGCCATACCATTCCAGGAAGTCTTCTCGCACTCCCCGTTGCTTGCCACTGTTGGTCCTTCTTCCCCACTTGCGATCGCCTCTGATTCCCCTCGCTCCGCGCCGCTTTTCGCCTCACTAGCCACCATTCGTCGCCCGATCCGTCACCGTCGGCGGTCGATTCGACCTCGGCGCCGTCCGCGCCCCCTCATCCCACTAGATCTGATGGCGGAGGGGGGAAACGAGTGGCCGGAGTCGGCGGTGACGCCGGAGTTGCTGCGCGGGTTGGTCGCGAAGGGACTTCTTCGCCCGCTCTCTGACGCGAGGGAGTGGATGGTTGTTGGCGGTCGTTAAACCATGTTTTGACCGCCACCCTACCGGTAAATAAATACATAACACCAAGATTTTGTGCATAGTAGATAGGAATAATGCTACTCCACAAGTTTTGGTGGATATTTGGATGCAGGAGTGAATAATGGAGAAAAGTGGGCCCAGTCAGGGAAATTCCCTGGCCGGCCAGCCCCACCCTAGGCCGGCCGGCCCCACCTGGTGGCCACAGGCCCCAGGCTTTCTCCAGTGGGCTGGAAAATAATCCTCAACGTGCAATTCAAGCCCAGCTTGGCAGGATTCCACCGACGTTCTAGAAGGTGGGCCATTTGGGCCTTTACTTGGCCCTCACTTCAATTCTGCCGACCCCAGCAGGAAACCGACCTTCAGACCGCCTTCAGGGAGTGATCTGGAGCGTCCAGGAGCAAGTCGGTGGCAAACCGCCACAGGGGACGGCCGGCCGGCCACCCCCCTAGGCCGGCCGGCCGACTTTGGCGCCACCGCCTCTCCAGCTTCGGCCAGGGTGCTTCCACCGCCTTCACAAGCTATAAAAGGGACCCCTCGGCCTCCGAATCAATTCGCACCATCACACTTCATCCAAGTGTTCATTAGTTTATTTGAGTAGTAGCTTTGGGAGTTAGAGTAGAGTAGAGTAGAGTGAGAGCTCTCTCGGGCTTCCGGAGTATTCTCGGAGTTCGGTATAGTTCTTTGTATCTTACTCTTGAGATATTATTTTATTTATTATATAATTAGTTTTATCTTTATTTATTTCTTTTAGTAATTCTTTTCTATTTAGTTTATTTATTCGTTAAGTAAGTGCTCGTAGAAGTCTTGTTGTGGGATTCGTGATTGTTGGAATAGCGAGTACGAGAGAGTGCCGTCGTCGGAGATGACGTCGTGTGAAATCTGTGCTTGTTCATTCTTAGATAGGACTGCTCCGTTGATCAAGAGTAGCTCCTCTAGGCGGGTTGTAAGCGTGGCGCTTAGATCTTGGCCTATGCACGTTTGGCACCCAACCCCACGGAGGATGGTAGCCGCGAGTGTATGTGACAGCTGCACCGGTCTCTGTAATCCACCACGTCCGGGTTGGACTCAGCAGGGTCTTAATTATAGCGGATGGATCCCCAGGGTGAACTAGCAGCATCGGTTGCCCTGGCACTTCCGTGCCCCGAAACGACATGACTTGTATGTGTATGAGCTTAACTAGAGTAAATAACCTTTGTAGAATTGACTGCTAGAAAAGTAAATAATAGATAAACATACAGGTAGCCTTAACTCTATCTCGTTGCTCTCCCAAATGTATACTACGATTTATTTTATTACCTTGGATTTGAGGATGTGTGTGCCACCCATATATATCATGCCTATCTTACCCCCGTCTCAAGTATAGTTGATACATTATTTCTTTCTCCAAATTATCCAATGCATAGCTATTATTCAGCTTTCTTTTGCTCTACTTCCCTGCGGAAATATAAATACGATAACCCTGGAATACTCCAAGGTGAAATGCTACAATGGTGATCCGTGCGCTTGCGGAATTAATGAATTTAATTTTATCGCATAAGAACCGCCAACAAGCATTTCTGGCGCCGTTGCCGGGGAAGTAGCAGCTAGGAACTGAATAAATGCATTGAAGTTTGTGAGAAGAATAATTATCACTTACTTTTGCGGGCTTACCCTTGTCCTGGTTTTTCTTGTAAAAATTTGAAACAGGACTGTGCATGACTGGTTTCGACCTACCAGAAAACTTCCACTCAGATCCAGAGCAGTTCTTGAGGAAAGTTCGAGCAAAACTCACCAAACAGATCCGCAAGAACGCTCTGGCTCTCGAATCGTCTCCTCCAACGGTTGTCAGGGCCTCCTCAACGAACAGTACCATGGCCGACCCCGTTGTTGAGAAGACGATCAATGACTTCTCCGCGCCAACTACGGAGAACATCCGCGTGGGACCCAACCCGCGCGTCACCAACAAGGACTACGAGCTCAAGCCAGCCTTGATCAACATGATCTTGGCCAGTCCTTTCTGTGGGAAGCCGTCGGAGGATGCAAATGCTCACCTCCAAAGGTTCCTGATGACGTGCAACACTTTCGTCATAAAGGATGCACCTCAGGACGCTATCCGACTACAGCTTTTCCCTTTCTCTCTGTTGGGGAAGGCTCTCCAGTGGTTCTACGCGAACCAAGAGTCCCTCGACACGTGGACGGCATGCTCCAATGCCTTCCTCGCCAAGTTCTTCCCGCCGGGCAAGACGACTGCCCTGCGGAACAAGATATCGGGCTTCCAACAGCTCGCAGATGAGTCGACCGCGGAAGCCTGGGACAGGATGCAGGAGTACGTTCTCTCATGCCCACACCATGGCATGGAGGAATGGCTCCTCATACAGAGTTTCTACCACGGTTTGAGGCCGTCCGCTCGAGAGCACCTCGACGCCGCAGCAGGCGGCTCCTTCTTCTCCCTTAGCGTGAAGAACGCTAAGAAGTTGATTGAGAAGGTGGCGGCCAACCAGACTCATGGTGAACGCCAAGCGGCGAGCACCAAGACCCGTGGAGTGCACCAAGTGGAGACGATGGACATGCTCGCCATCAAGCTCGATCAGCTACTCCGCAAGGTGGAGTCTCCGCAGGACCTGCAAGTTGCGGATTCCCGCATGACATGTGAGGAATGCGGCAGCGTTGGGCATATGGGCATCAATTGCCCAAATACGAGAGAGGAATGCAATTTCCTCAACAATGGCAATGGGTTCCGCTCCCAGAACAACTACGGCTGGAATTCCAGGCCCGACCTCTCCTTCAACAAGAATCAGGGAGGTAACAATGGTAATCTTTCCCGTTATGAGCCCTCTATCAAGGATCTAGTTCTCGGCCAGGTCAAGATTAATGACAGCATTAGTAAGAAGTTTCTTACTACCGACAAGGCTTTAGAGAGCATAGATGCCAAGCTAGAGTCATTCAGCACTGCTCTGCAGAATCAGCTAAGCCATAACAAGATGCTAGAAACGCAAATAGCGCAAATAGCTTCAGCTGTGCAGTCTCCTCGTGCGGGTAAACTTCCTGGGCAACCAGAAGTTAATCCCAAGGAGATTGTGAATGCAATAACCATCAGGTGTGAAGAAAGCGACTTGGATTCCGCACTCCCCGAGGATGTGATCAGAAAAGATCCCGGATGGCCAACCATCCCGTGTTTGGTCAACGACCGTTGTTTCGCTCGGGCACTATGTGACTTAGGGGCGAGCGTGAGCATCATGCCGAAGGCGATGTACGATGGGTTAAACCATCCATTATCCCCAACGACCATGAAGCTCCAGCTTGCAGACGGGTCACTGCGCCTGCCCTTGGGGATTGTCGAAGAAGTTCCCGTGCAGATCAGAAATCTCTTCGTCCCCGTTGACTTTGTTGTGCTGGATATGGAAGTAGATGACAAGGCCCCTCTCATCCTTGGGAGGCCGTTCTTGAGCACCACCAACGCCAACATCGACGTGGGGGCAGGAGAGATCCACTTGGACTTCAACGGCAGGGAAGAAACGTTCAGCTTCAAGCCTAAGGTTGAGCAATGCAAGCAAGTACGGGTCATATATGGAAAGGACCCAAGGAGAGTGGAGAAGATTGAGATTACTCCACCCATGCCACAGCCAGACAAGCTCATTGCATATATGAGAGACTATCTGGAAAGAGAGAATGCAAGAAGGCTAGCAAAATATTGGAGGACTCCAAGGAGGATGCCTCAGCCGCCTAACACATCTCAAGCCCCTCTTACTCCTCCGCAAGAAGGAGTAGGCGAGTCACAATCGCCCAAGAAGAGGAGAGCGAGGCGCTCAAGAAAGAAGAAGGCAGCTACGGCATCGACCGATGAGAGTACAACAAAGGCGCCTATCAAAGAAAAGGTCGCCGCCACCAACACAAAGAAGACAACCAAGGTGTGGCGGAAGAAAGAAGGAACCTCTACCTCGCAAGATTCTCCAGCGAGCGAGGTCCAAACAAGTTGAAAAGACATGGAGAACGTCTAGCTCAAAGACGTAAAAATGAGAGCCCTCCGATTGGGGAGGCCATCCCAATCGTTATCCTAGCTAGGCCTAGCACTTGTTTTTCTTTTCATAAATCATAAAAACAAAATAAAAATTTGAAAAAATTTAAAAACAACAAAAATAATAGGATTCCCGGTGATGCCCATTAGGGGCTAGCCACTTGTATCATCCTCACTCTTTTTTGCAGATCAAGAAGGAGGAGGAAGAGCCTGAATCAAGCTTAAGTCTTACAAAGACTCAAGCTTGGGGAGGGCACCCCCAGGTAAGAAGGAGTTCAATACAAGCTCGAGTCTTGCAAAGACTCAAGCTTGGGGAGGACCCCCAGGTAAGTATTCCTAACTTTCTTAATAAATAAATGAACTCCCTGTTTCGAATAAATGCTAGAATCTTGGTGTTATGCTACGCTTAAGGGAAATGATGATCGAGTTACAAATTAGCTTCCCATGTGTCGCATAGATGCAACCTCTACTCCTGACATATGTGTTATTTTTACTTGAGCATGATCACATCATGAGTCTTGCTTATTTCCGTGGGTTGCATTTGTTACACCAAGTCTGAGCATTGTGGATTGTGATATGGCATGATTAGGACTTGTTGCAATTTCTTAGTATGGTTTCATCCAGAGATGTTTTTCTTGAATTGCTGCAAGTACCTAAAACCCTTCTGTTTTGGCACACTTCTCTTAGTGTGAGGATTTATTTACCTACCAGAGCCATATCATAATATTCGAAACAGCCCCACTCATAGCCATTTGTTTATGCATTGAGTTTTGTTAAGGTTTGATGTACTCTTGAAACTAAGCACTCCTAATTTTGGTCATAATTCCTTCGCGTGTGTTTTCGAAAATTTCTCTCCACCAAATAAAAAGGGGAATGTTTGGATAAATCAACCAAACATTTTTCAGAGTTTGCAAAACTTTTGGTCCATCCAAAATGCTCAAGAATATTTCAAAATGTTTCATTGAACCATTCAAAATTTATGGCCCCTTGCACCATGGAGTAGTAAAAAAAAAAAAACTCCATGGTTGCATGACAAAAGTCAATGGCTATATGGTTCTTATCATAAACATCTTGAGCAAAATAAAGGACCAATGTTTTTCAAAACCCCCTTCCATAAGCGTGAGTTCATTTTCTCCCCCTCCATCACATCATTTCCTATGACCAAAATAAATGGAGTTGCTATGTTGATTGAGACTCATTCCTTAGCTTTACAATATATGCATGACATTTGTGCATTCCTTACCAAGCTCCACATACAAAGCCTCATTTGGTAGAAGGTAGGATGAGTGAAGCTTGTAGGAATAGAACTCACATCGGTGTGGTAAGAGAAGTGCCACCCAAAACGAAGGAGAATTTTTGCACCTTGCAGCACATAAAAACTCTGGATGCATACCTGCTAGAATTGTGTACTTGTCCGAAAATGCCGTTCTAGTCTTCAATGCTGCATGACAAGGTGTGACATATAAGCCCCACGATTTTTGCAACACTCATGAATATTTTGTGCTCTCGTAAACTTACCACTGTTTAGGGAGTATGTTGTTGCATCTTTATTACCCATGGGGCGCTTCTTTGTAACTCCTGATCCGCCGGTACCCTGAGTTGAGTTTGCTCGGGACGAGCAAAGTTTAAGCTTGGGGAGGTTGTTGGCGGTCGTTAAACCATGTTTTGACCGCCACCCTACCGGTAAATAAATACATAACACCAAGATTTTGTGCATAGTAGATAGGAATAATGCTACTCCACAAGTTTTGGTGGATATTTGGATGCAGGAGTGAATAATGGAGAAAAGTGGGCCCAGTCAGGGAAATTCCCTGGCCGGCCGGCCCCACCCTAGGCCGGCCGGCCCCACCTGGTGGCCACAGGCCCCAGGCTTTCTCCAGTGGGCTGGAAAATAATCCTCAACGTGCAATTCAAGCCCAGCTCGGCAGGATTCCACCGACGTTCTAGAAGGTGGGCCATTTGGGCCTTTACTTGGCCCTCACTTCAATTCTGCCGACCCCAGCAGGAAACCGACCTTCAGACCGCCTTCAGGGAGTGATCTGGAGCGTCCAGGAGCAAGTCGGTGGCAAACCGCCACAGGGGACGGCCGGCCGGCCACCCCCCTAGGCCGGCCGGCCGACTTTGGCGCCACCGCCTCTCCAGCTTCGGCCAGGGTGCTTCCACCGCCTTCACAAGCTATAAAAGGGACCCCTCGGCCTCCGAATCAATTCGCACCATCACACTTCATCCAAGTGTTCATTAGTTTAGTTGAGTAGTAGCTTTGGGAGTTAGAGTAGAGTAGAGTAGAGTGAGAGCTCTCTCGGGCTTCCGGAGTATTCTCGGAGTTCGGTATAGTTCTTTGTATCTTACTCTTGAGATATTATTTTATTTATTATATAATTAGTTTTATCTTTATTTATTTCTTTTAGTAATTCTTTTCTATTTAGTTTATTTATTCGTTAAGTAAGTGCTCGTAGAAGTCTTGTTGTGGGATTCGTGATTGTTGGAATAGCGAGTACGAGAGAGTGCCGTCGTCGGAGATGACGTCGTGTGAAATCTGTGCTTGTTCATTCTTAGATAGGACTGCTCCGTTGATCAAGAGTAGCTCCTCTAGGCGGGTTGTAAGCGTGGCGCTTAGATCTTGGCCTATGCACGTTTGGCACCCAACCCCACGGAGGATGGTAGCCGCGAGTGTATGTGACAGCTGCACCGGTCTCTGTAATCCACCACGTCCGGGTTGGACTCAGCAGGGTCTTAATTATAGCGGATGGATCCCCAGGGTGAACTAGCAGCATCGGTTGCCCTGGCACTTCCGTGCCCCGAAACGACATGACTTGTATGTGTATGAGCTTAACTAGAGTAAATAACCTTTGTAGAATTGACTGCTAGAAAAGTAAATAATAGATAAACATACAGGTAGCCTTAACTCTATCTCGTTGCTCTCCCAAATGTATACTACGATTTATTTTATTACCTTGGATTTGAGGATGTGTGTGCCACCCATATATATCATGCCTATCTTACCCCCGTCTCAAGTATAGTTGATACATTATTTCTTTCTCCAAATTATCCAATGCATAGCTATTATTCAGCTTTCTTTTGCTCTACTTCCCTGCGGAAATATAAATACGATAACCCTGGAATACTCCAAGGTGAAATGCTACAATGGTGATCCGTGCGCTTGCGGAATTAATGAATTTAATTTTATCGCATAAGAACCGCCAACAATGGTGCCGTCGGATCGGTCGCCTTCCCCGCCGGACCAGTACGTCGTCTCCTTCTTCCACTTCCACTCCCGCGGATTCGGGATGCCGGCGCACCCCTTCTTCCGCGGGCTTCTGCGCTACTACGGGATCGAGCTTCAGCACCTCAATCCCAATTCGATCGGCCACATCGCCGGCTTCATCACGCTGTGCGAGGCCTACCTTGGCATCCCTCCACACTTCGGCCTGTGGAGGTATTTCTTCAGGGTGTCGCTCCAACCCGTGCGCAGGCGATCCCGCTTATGGGCTCCGCTAGCCTACGCCTCCGCGTGGAGCGGGCGTCCAGCTACATCGCTTCAGCGCACACCTCCTCCAACTCGGGATGGCATGACCGGTGGTTCTACTTGAAGAACGAGCGCACCGGCAGGCTGCCCACGTTCTCCAACGCCCGGTTGTCTGGGCCCCCCGACTGCTGGCATTGGGGACTCGGGGCGAAGGCGCGGCGATCCAGCCCCTCATCGACGCCGTGGCG
Source organism: Eragrostis nindensis (assembly GCA_012490785.1). Taxonomy (NCBI): domain Eukaryota; kingdom Viridiplantae; phylum Streptophyta; class Magnoliopsida; order Poales; family Poaceae; genus Eragrostis; species Eragrostis nindensis. Next base: position 288,293 of record JAAXCT010000657.1, on the reverse strand, counting down.
GTGCTGCGCTACCGAGGGGTGTCGCTGGTCGGCGTCACCGGACACTTCCACTGCATCCGCGTGCTGCTGCTGATGCGTCGAGCGCTCCCTATGTGGGAGATGACACCGGACGCCGACCTCAGGGGGACGGCGATGGTGATCGGCGAGCCGTTGAGCCATTGTGAGGTCAGGGCCCGGCTGTCGGAGGCGGCCGGCAAGTCCGCCCTGCACTTCGTCGACAACGAGTTCGAGTGGCCCATCGCAGATCACCCCGCCGCGCTGCCGCACGCCGACGCGATTCGCTTCGTAAGCCTCCTTGTCGTACTCGCTGGTTCATTAGCATTGCTGGTTCATGGAGACGCCTTTTGTATCCTTACCCCTCCCTTCGGGTGCAGCCAGGATTGGTCCATCGGCGCTCGTCCGCCCCCTTGCCCGAGGACGCGGACCGGAGGGCGGTAAACCGTGCCCAGGCCGAGAAGGCGAAGCGGCGGAAAGATCACCGCAAAGCCCGAAAGGACGCCCACGAGGCGAAGAGGACGGAACGAGCGCGGCGTGGCCGAGGCGGCGAGGTGATCGACACCGAGTCCGAGTTCGACACAGATTCGGCGCTCGACCGCAGCAGCGAGGACGCTAGCGACGGCGGTCGCCCCGACGACGCATGGATCGACGACGTCATCCCCGACGATGACGGCGTGTGTTGGCGGTCGTTTTAAACCATGATTTGACCGCCAACCTACCGGTAAATAAATGCATCACCAAGATTTTGTGCATAGTAGTTAGAAATAACACTACTCCACAAGTTTTGGTGAATATTTGGATGCAGGAGTGAATAATGGAGAAAAGAGGGCCCAGCCAGGGAAAATCCCTGGCCGGCCGGCCCCACCCTAGGCCGGCCGGCCCCACCTGGTGGCCACAGGCCTCAGGCTCTCTCCAGTGGGCTGCAAATTAATCCTCAACACGTGATTGAAGGCCAGCCCAACATAATTCCACCGTCATTCTAGAAGGTGGGCCATTTGGGCCTTAACTTGGCCCTTACTTCAATCCTGCCGACCCACGGACAAACCGACCTTCAGACCGCCTTCAGGAGTGCATCTGAAGCGTTGAGGCAGAAGGCGGTGGCCAACCGCCACAGGGGACGGCCGGCCGGCCACCCCCTAGGCCGGCCGGCCGGCTTTGGCGGCGCCCGCCTCTCCAAAGTCGGCAGAGGAGCTTCAACCGCCTTGGAGACCTATAAAATGGACCCCTCGGCCTCCGAAGCAACGTGCACCATCACACTTCATCCAAGTGTTCATTAGTTTAGTTGAGTAGTAGCTTTGGGAGTTAGAGTAGAGTAGAGTAGAGTGAGAGCTCTCTCGGGCTTCCGGAGTCTTCTCGGAGTTCGGTATAGTTCTTTGTATCTTACTCTTGAGATATTATTTTATTTAATATAATATTTAGTTTTATCTTTATTTATTTCTTTTAGTAGTTCTTTTCTATTTAGTTTATTTATTCTGCCGAGTAAGTGCTCGTAGAAGTCTTGTTGTGGGATTCGTGATTGTTGGAATAGCGAGTACGAGAGAGTGCCGTCGTCGGAGATGACGTCGTGTGAAATCTGTGCTTGTTCATTCTTAGATAGGACTGCTCCGTTGATCAAGAGTAGCTCCTCTAGGCGGGTTGTAAGCGTGGCGCTTAGATCTTCGCCTATGCACGTTTGGCACCCAACCCACGGAGGATGGTAGCCGCGAGTGTATGTGACAGCTGCACCGGTCTCTGTAATCCACCACGTCCGGGTTGGACTCAGCAGGGTCTTAATTATAGCGGATGGATCCCCAGGGTGAACTAGCATCATCGGTTGCCCTGGCACTTCCGTGCCCCGAAACGACATGACTTGTATGTGTATGAGCTTAGCTAGAGTAAATAACCTTTGTAGAATGGATTACTAGGAAGAGTAAACAATAGATAAACATACAGGTAGCCTTAACTCTATCTCGTTGCTCTCCCCAATGTATACTACGTTTTTATTTCATTACCTTGGATTTGAGGATGTGTGTGCCACCCATAATTGACATGCCTATCTTACCCCCGTCTCAAGTATAGTTGATACATTATTTCTTTCTCCAAATTATCCAATGCATAGCTATTATTCAGCTTTCTTTTGCTCTACTTCCCTGCGGAAATATAAATACGATAACCCTGGAATACTCCAAGGTGAAATGCTACAATGGTGATCCGTGCGCTTGCGGAATTAATGAATTTAATTTTATCGCATAAGAACCGCCAACAAGCATTTCTGGCGCCGTTGCCGGGGAAGTAGCAGCTAGAAACTGAATAAATGCATTGAAGTTTGTGAGAAGAATAATTATCACTTACTTTTGCGGGCTTACCCTTGTCCTGTCTTTCTTTGTTGTGGAAATTTGAAACAGGACTGTGCATGACTGGTTTCGACCTACCAGAAAACTTCCACTCAGATCCAGAGCAGTTCTTGAGGAAAGTTCGAGCAAGAATCACCAAACAGATCCACAAGAACGCTCTGGCTCTCGAATCATCTCCTCCATCGGTTGTCAGGGCCTCCTCAACGAACAACACCATGGCCGACCCCGTTGTTGAGAAGACGATCAATGACTTCTCCGCGCCAACTACGGAGAACATTCGTGTGGGTCCCAACCCGCGCCTCACCAACAAGGACTACGAGCTCAAGCCAGCCTTGATCAACATGATCTTGGCTAGTCCTTTCTGTGGGAAGCCGTCGGAGGATGCAAACGCTCACCTCCAAAGGTTCCTGATGACGTGCAACACTTTCGTCATAAAGGATGCACCTCAGGACGCCATCCGACTACAGCTTTTCCCATTCTCTCTGTTGGGGAAGGCTCTTCAGTGGTTCTACGCGAACCAAGAGTCCCTCGACACGTGGACGGCATGCTCCAATGCCTTCCTCGCCAAGTTCTTCCCGCCGGGCAAGACGACTGCCCTGCGAAACAAGATATCGGGCTTCCAACAGCTCGCAGATGAGTCGACCGCAGAAGCCTGGGACAGGATGCAGGAGTACGCTCTCTCATGCCCACACCATGGCATGGAGGAATGGCTCCTTATACAGAGTTTCTACCACGGTTTGAGACCGTCCGCTCGAGAGCATCTCGACGCCGCAGCAGGCGGCTCCTTCTTCTCCCTTAGCGTGAAGAACGCTAAGAAGTTGATAGAGAAGGTGGCGGCCAACCAGACTCATGGTGAACGCCAAGCGGCGAGCACCAAGACCCGTGGAGTACACCAAGTGGAGACAATGGACATGCTCGCCATCAAGCTCGATCAGCTACTCCGCAAGGTGGAATCTCCACAGGACCTGCAGGTTGCGGATTCCCGCATGACTTGCGAGGAATGCGGCAACGTTGGGCATATGGGCATCAATTGCCCAAATGTGAGAGAGGAATGCAATTTCCTCAACAATGGCAATGGGTTCCGCTCCCAGAACAACTACGGCTGGAATTCCAGGCCCGACCTCTCCTTCAACAAAAATCAGGGAGGTAACAATGGTAGTCTTTCCCGTTATGAGCCCTCTATCAAGGATCTAGTTCTCGGCCAGGTCAAGATCAATGACAGTATTAGTAAGAAATTTCTTACTACGGACAAAGCCTTGGAGAGCATAGATGCCAAGTTAGAGTCGTTCAGCACTGCTCTGCAGAATCAGCTAAGCCATAACAAGATGCTAGAAACACAAATAGCGCAAATAGCTTCAGCTGTGCAGTCTCCTCGTGCGGGTAAACTTCCTGGGCAACCGGAAGTTAATCCCAAGGAGAGTGTGAATGCAATAACCATCAGGTGTGAAGAAAGCGACTTGGATGCCGCACTCCCCAGGGATGTGATCAGAAAAGATCCCGGATGGCCAACCATTCCGTGCTTGGTCAACGACCGTTGTTTCGCTCGGGCACTATGTGACTTAGGGGCAAGCGTAAGCATCATGCCGAAGGCGATGTACGATGGGTTAAACCATCCCTTATCTCCAACGGCCATGAAGCTTCAGCTTGCGGATGGGTCACTACGCCTGCCCTTGGGGATTGTCGAAGAAGTTCCCGTACAGATCAGAAACTTCTTCGTCCCCGTCGACTTTGTTGTGCTTGACATGGAGGTAGATGTCAAGACCCCTCTCATCCTTGGGAGGCCGTTCTTGAGCACCACAAACGCCAACATTGACGTGGGGGCAGGAGAGATCCACTTGGACTTCAACGGCAGGGAAGAGACGTTCAGCTTCAAGCCTAAGGTTGAGCAATGCAAGCAAGTACGAGTCATATATGGAAAGAACCCAAGGAGAGTGGAGAAGATTGAAATTACTCCACCCATGCCACAGCCAGACAAGCTCATCGCACATATGAGAGACTATCTGGAAAGAGAGAATGCAAGAAGGCTAGCAAAATACTGGAGGACTCCAAGGAGGATGCCTCAGCCGCCAAACACACCTCAAGCCCCTCTTGCTCCTCCATCGCAAGAAGGAGTGGACGAATCACAATCGCCTAAGAAGAGGAGAGCGAGGCGCTCAAGAAAGAAGAAGGCAGCTACGGCATCGACCGAGGAGAGTACAACAAAGGCGCCTAATGAAGAAAAGGTCGCCGCCACCAACACAAAGAAGACAACCAAGGTGTGGCGGAAGAAAGAAGGAACCTCTACCTCGCCAGATTCTCCAGCGAGCGAGGTCCAAACAAGTTGAAGATTTGGAGAACGTCTAGCTCAAAGACGTAAAAATGAGAGCCCTCCGATTGGGGAGGCCATCCCAATCGTTATCCTAGCTAGGCCTAGCGCTCGTTTTTCTTTCCATAAATCATAAAAACAAAAAAAAAAAAAAAATATATATATATAGAAAATTTTAAAATAACAAAAATAATAGGATTCCCGGCGATGCTCGTTAGGAGCCAGCCGTTTGTATCATCCTCACTCTTTTTTGCAGATCAAGCAGGAGGAGGAAGAGCCTGAATCAAGCTTAAGTCTTACAAAGACTCAAGCTTGGGGAGGGCACCCCAGGTAAGAAGGAGTTCAATACAAGCTCGAGTCTTGCAAAGACTCAAGCTTGGGGAGGACCCCCAGGTAAGTATTCCTAACTTTCTCAATAAATAGATAAACTCCCTGTTTCGAATAAATGCTAGAATCTTGGTGTTATGCTGCACTTAAAGGAAATGATGATCGAGTTACAAATTAGCTTCCCATGTGTCGCATAGATGCAACCTCTACTCCTGACATACGTGTTATTTTTATTTGAGCATGATCACACCATGAGTCTTGCTTATTTCCGTGGGTTGCATTTGTTACACCAAGTCTGAGCATTGTGGATTGTGATATGGCATGATTAGGACTTGTTGCAATTTTTTAGTATGGTTTCATCCAGAGAAGTTTTTCTTGAATTGCTGCAAGTACCTAAAACCCTTCTGTTTTGGCACACTTCTCTTAGTGTGAGGATTTATTTACCTACCAGAGCCATATCATAATATTCGAAACAGCCCCACTCATAGCCGTTTGTTTATGCATTGAGTTTTGTTAAGGTTTGATGTACTCTTGAAACTAAGCACTCCTATTTTGGTCATAATTCCTTCGCGTGTGTTTTCGAAAATTTCTCTCCACCAAATAAAAAGGGGAATGTTTGGATAAATCAACCAAACATTTTTCAGAGTTTGCAAAACTTTTGGTCCATCCAAAATGCTCAAGAATATTTCAAAATGTTTCATTGAACCATTCAAAATTTATGGCCCCTTGCACCATGGAGTAGTCAAAAAAAAAAAAAAAAAAAAAAAAAAAAAAACTCTATGGTTGCATGACAAAAGCATGGCCATATGGTTCCTATCATAAACATCTTGAGCAAAATAAAAGGACCAATGTTTTCAAAACCCCCTTCCATAAGTGTGAGTTCATTGTCTCCCCCTTCATCACATCATTTCCTATGACCAAAATAAATGGAGTTGCTATGTTGATTGAGACTCATTCTTTAGCTTTACAATATATGCATGACATTTGTGCATTCCTTACCAAGCTCCACAAACAAAGCCTCATTTGGTAGAAGGTAGGATGAGTGAAGCTTGTAGGAATAGAACTCACATTGTAGGTAAGAGAAGTGCCTACCAAAACAAAGGAGAATTTTTGCACCTTACCTTGCAGCACATAAAAACTCTGGATACATACCTGCTAGAATTGTGTACTTGTCCGAAAATGCCGTTCTAGTCTCCAATGCTGCATGACAAGGTGTGACATATAAGCCCCACGATTTTTGCAACACTCATGAATATTTTGTGCTCTCGTAAACTTACCACTGTTTAGGGAGTATGTTGTTGCATCTTTATTACCCATGGGGCGCTTCTTTGTAACTCCTGATCCGCCGGTACCCTGAGTTGAGTTTGCTCGGGACGAGCAAAGTTTAAGCTTGGGGAGGTTGTTGGCGGTCGTTAAACCATGATTTGACCGCCAACCTACCGGTAAATAAATGCATAACACCAAGATTTTGTGCATAGTAGTTAGAAATAACACTACTCCACAAGTTTTGGTGAATATTTGGATGCAGGAGTGAATAATGGAGAAAAGAGGGCCCAGCCAGGGAAAATCCCTGGCCGGCCGGCCCCACCCTAGGCCGGCCGGCCCCACCTGGTGGCCACAGGCCTCAGGCTCTCTCCAGTGGGCTGCAAATTAATCCTCAACACGTGATTGAAGGCCAGCCCAACATAATTCCACCGTCATTCTAGAAGGTGGGCCATTTGGGCCTTAACTTGGCCCTTACTTCAATCCTGCCGACCCCACGGACAAACCGACCTTCAGACCGCCTTCAGGAGTGCATCTGAAGCGTTGAGGCAGAAGGCGGTGGCCAACCGCCACAGGGGACGGCCGGCCGGCCACCCCCCTAGGCCGGCCGGCCGGCTTTGGCGGCGCCGCCTCTCCAAAGTCGGCAGAGGAGCTTCAACCGCCTTGGAGACCTATAAATGGACCCCTCGGCCTCCGAAGCAACGTGCACCATCACACTTCATCCAAGTGTTCATTAGTTTAGTTGAGTAGTAGCTTTGGGAGTTAGAGTAGAGTAGAGTAGAGTGAGAGCTCTCTCGGGCTTCCGGAGTCTTCTCGGAGTTCGGTATAGTTCTTTGTATCTTACTCTTGAGATATTATTTTATTTAATATAATATTTAGTTTTATCTTTATTTATTTCTTTTAGTAGTTCTTTTCTATTTAGTTTATTTATTCTGCCGAGTAAGTGCTCGTAGAAGTCTTGTTGTGGGATTCGTGATTGTTGGAATAGCGAGTACGAGAGAGTGCCGTCGTCGGAGATGACGTCGTGTGAAATCTGTGCTTGTTCATTCTTAGATAGGACTGCTCCGTTGATCAAGAGTAGCTCCTCTAGGCGGGTTGTAAGCGTGGCGCTTAGATCTTCGCCTATGCACGTTTGGCACCCAACCCCACGGAGGATGGTAGCCGCGAGTGTATGTGACAGCTGCACCGGTCTCTGTAATCCACCACGTCCGGGTTGGACTCAGCAGGGTCTTAATTATAGCGGATGGATCCCCAGGGTGAACTAGCATCATCGGTTGCCCTGGCACTTCCGTGCCCCGAAACGACATGACTTGTATGTGTATGAGCTTAGCTAGAGTAAATAACCTTTGTAGAATGGATTACTAGGAAGAGTAAACAATAGATAAACATACAGGTAGCCTTAACTCTATCTCGTTGCTCTCCCAAATGTATACTACGTTTTTATTTCATTACCTTGGATTTGAGGATGTGTGTGCCACCCATAATTGACATGCCTATCTTACCCCCGTCTCAAGTATAGTTGATACATTATTTCTTTCTCCAAATTATCCAATGCATAGCTATTATTCAGCTTTCTTTTGCTCTACTTCCCTGCGGAAATATAAATACGATAACCCTGGAATACTCCAAGGTGAAATGCTACAATGGTGATCCGTGCGCTTGCGGAATTAATGAATTTAATTTTATCGCATAAGAACCGCCAATGACGGCGTGCAGGCGGCTCCGGCAAGCCGCGTGGCTGGCGAGAGCCAGGGGTCCCCATCGGGTGGCCCTAGTGGCGTGGTCACGGTTGCCACGACGTCGACGGCGTCCTCGGGGAGCCGCGACGTCCTCGTGGCCGTCGCCGCTCAGGCCGGGACCTCTTCCCCGGCCGGGACGATCTCGGCTTCCTCGACCGTCCCCGAGATCGGCACGGGGGCGGCCAAGACGGAGGTCGCGCAGGGAGCGACCCCGCCCGTGGGGCCCAACGAGTCGCATTCGACCCCCGACGAGGGGGCGCGGGGTGGTGAGGAACCTATCCCCGACGCGGCGCCGCGGATGGCCGTCGGACAGGGCTCGGGGCGCCCGTCGGTGAAGCCCGGGCGGAAGCACAAGCGGCCCGACATGTAAGTTTGCTCCATTGTGTCTTTGTTGTCATTTTGTTCGTTTTCGTTTCCCTTTTTCCTGAACGACGATGCGCATTCTTTCAGCCCTGCCCCGAAATGGGATGGGACCCAGCTCGCCCCTCGCAAGGCCCTGCGGCTCACCGCCGAGCAGGGTCAGAGCCAGGAGGGTTCTGTTCCGAAGCCGGAGGAAGCTGCGCAGGGGCAGCCGGACGTACTTGCGGCACCGGAGAGTACGGAGCGGGAGCGCGACGCGCCACGGGAGCGCGACGCAGTGACACAGCAGGGTTCCGCACCCGCCGTGAGCGCAGCCCCCGACTCCGAGGGTCGGGTTGACGAGTCCCGACGAGGGGCTGCCCCGCCGCCGGCACAAGGCGTCACCGGCGACGGGGGTCGGACCGTCGAGGTCCGCCCGGAGTCGGGTCCGTCGTCGTCGTCGAGGGCCAGTGGCGCTGGCGGCGTCGCGGGGACTCGTCGGGGAGCCGTCCCGCAGCCGAGGAGAGCGACCGGCCGGCCACCCGCGTTGGGACGCAGCCGCCGCAGGGGTGCCGAGACTCCAGTATCTGGCGCGGTCCGGCTGGGGGCCGGACGTGCTTGTGAACACGCCGGAGGGTCCGGTCCCCCTGGCCTGTCGGAGTCGAACGCCTGGCTGTACATGACCCAGGAGCTCTCCAACGTCGACAGCCGGCTGGACGCGGTCAAGGCGACGGTCACGGCGGAGGTCGACGCCGCGCAGGAGCGGATGATGAACGCGCGGGTTCCCCTTGAGGTGAGTGGGAGTATTTGTTTCTTCGATTCCACCTGTCATTCTTGCAAGCTTTTGCCGCACCTACTTTCTCGTCTCGTGACTTCCCTTGCTATCCGCAGACTTTGCTTGGGAATAGCAAGCTCAAGTCGAAATTCATCCGGCATCAGCTGAAGGAGTACGTCACCTAGGGCGCAGAGCTGGCGAACGCGCTGTGCATCTCCGACCCCATTCGCCGCCGAGCCGAGGCTGCCGAGGCCGCGACGAAGGCAGCGGAGGATGCGGAGAAGAGAGCCGCGGATGCGGAGTCAATGCTGGGCGACATGGTCGAGCGCGCCGAGACAGCGGAAGGGCTGGTGCGAACTCGAGAGCAAGAGCTGCAGATAGAGCGCGATCTCCGGACCGCCGCCGAGAAGGCACTGCTGGCTGCCACTCAGTGCACCGAGACCGCCGAAGGCAAGGCGACGGCGGCCGAGATAGTGCTGAGCAAGGAGAGGGAGCTCAAGGTCACCGCCCAGTCGTCGTTGACCAACGTGACCGCTGAGCTCCAGAAGGCGCAGAAGGAGCTAAAGGGTAAGTCGATTTACCTGTCCTTTGTTCGTCCTGCCACACCAGTTTTGTCCCCTTTCGATCGAGTGACTGGTTTTGTTGTTCTGGCCAGACGCGAAGGAGCTCCAGGAGCAGTCACAGAAGGTGCTGGCGGACCTCGACCTGCTGCGGCAAGCCGTGGAGATCGCGTGCAACGAGGTTGGTGTGCCGCGCCCACCAGACGCCACATCGGTGATCCCGCAAGTGGCAGGACTCTCCGCCTACTTCCGCGTGCAGGAGGAGGAGTGCCTCCGGACTGGGGTCCAGCTCGCCTTTACTGTGGCGAGGAGCCACTACGGGGATCACTTCAGGATTGACGTACTGGCGAGAGGCTACGAGCCTTCCTGCAGCGAGGCCGACTTGGAGCAGATTGAGGAAGAGGTGGTTCCTTTCGCGCGCCGTCTTGCCGATGATAACCTGGACATGATTCCTTCGCGCCGGGGCGAAGGTGGAAATCAGTAGGTTAGGCGGTCGTTGTCGGAGTCGGGCCCGTGTGGGCCTCATTTTGTGAACAAAGACGCGGGCGTGCGCGCCCGTTTGTTTATATGAATTTTTGTTTCGCTTTTCGCAAGTTTTTCGTTTGTTTTGCTCTTTTCCTGTGACAATTCGTTTCGAACACTCGGAGTCCTAGAAGATCGACCTAATCCCGACCAGCCGCTCGGGCCGTCCCTATCCACTGGGGCGTCGGGTGCCCTCGATCGAACTGGCCGAGCCTCAAGCCAATATCCAGGATTCATGGTTTTCGTTGCGATTCGTCACACTTCGAGCTTTAGGACGTTGATTTTGCGTTCGCGGGGTCTCGCTCTTAGTCGAATTGCGTTGTTTCTCTTAAGAGCATTGTTCCTCGCGTGTACAAAATTGACGCGGCACAAAGCCACACCCGCCGGGTGGAGCCCCGAGGGGAGCGCACCCAGACGGCTGCCCAAGAGGTGTAAAAGAAAACCTCGGGTTCGTTTGATGATGATGAAACGGAAGAAATCAACAAACGAATTTACAGAGCTAAGGGTAGAAGCGACGTAGCTGCTCGATATTCCAGGCGTTGGTGACGGGTTGGCCTTCCGAGTCCATGAGCTTGTACGTTCCGGGGCGCAGTACCTCAGCGACGACGAACGGCCCCTCCCACAGTGGTGATAGCTTGTGCCAATCTTTGTTGCTCTGCACCAGTCGGAGGACTAGGTCTCCTTCCTTGAAAGCACGGCCACGAACTCGTCGCCCATGGTAGCGGCGCATCGCTTGCTGGTACTTGGCCGACTTCATGAGAGCGACCTCTCGATCTTCGTCGATTTGATCAAGGGCGTCCTCGAGAAACCTTTTGTTAACCTCCTCGTTGAAGGCTCAGACTCGAGGCGCTCCATACTCAATGTCGGTCGGGAGCACTGCTTCCGCCCCGTAGAGCATGAAGAACGGCGTTTGCCCGGTCGCTCGACTCGGGGTGGTGCGCAGGCTCCATAGCACCGCAGGTAGCTCCTGAACCCATCTCCCGGCATAAGCCTTCAGCTTGTTGAAAATCCTGGGTTTGAGCCCTTGCAGGATCATGCCGTTTGCCCGCTAGACCTGACCGTTGGCCTGTGGGTGGGCGACCGCCGCCCAGTCGACTCGGATGTTGTAGTCGTCGCAGAATTCAAGGAACTCGTTGCCGGTGAACTGGGTTGCATTGTCGGTAATGATGGAGTTCGGTACTCCAAAGCGATGAATGATGTCGGTGAAGAATCGCACGGCTTCCGCCGATCTGATCTTCACAAGGGGTCGTGCTTCAATCCACTTGGAGAATTTGTCGACAGCCACTAGCAAATGCGTGTAGCCCCCGGGCGCCTTCTTCAAGGGTCCGACCAAGTCCAGTCCCCATACGGCAAAGGGCCAAGTGACAGGTATTGTTTGCAAGGCTTGCGCCGGCATGTGAGTCCTCCGGGCGTAGTATTGGCACCCTTCGCAAGTGAGTACTACCTCAGTGGCTTCGGCCACAGCCGTGGGCCAGTAGAAACCGTGCCGGAACGCCTTTCCGACTAAGCTCCTTAGGGCCGCATGGTGGCCGCACTCGCTGGCGTGAATGTCGGATAGTAGCTCTTTTCCCCATTCGATGGGGATGCAGTGTTGAAGCACTCCCGAGTGGCTTTTTTTGTAAAGCTCGCCGCCGACAACCACAAAGGACTTGGCTCGATGCGCGAGGCGTCTTGCCTCTGTCTGGTCGGCGGGGAGTTGCTCTCGGAGCAAACAGTCGAGGAATGGCGTCCTCCAGTCGGAAGCAGGGTCGGGCGCCGCCCCCGAGCCCCCGGCCGCTTCGTCAGCAGTCGGGATGGCCAGCACAGCACGACCCGAGTCGTCCCCAAGAGGTGGGCATGTACCTTGAGCAACTGAGAAGTCGGCGCCGCTTTTTTGGGTCGCCGAGTCGTCCGTCGTAGGCGTGGTCGGCGCATCCCGCACCGATGGCTTCTGTTGGTCGTGGGAGAAGACGCCGACTGGGACGGGGTCCCGGTTGGAGGCCATCTTCGCGAGGCCATCCGCTTCCTCGTTGTAGCGACGAAGAACGTGGTTGATTTGGAAGCCTTCAAACTACTCCTCGAGTCGCCGCACCTCAGCGCAGTAGGCCGCCATTCTCGGGTTCGAGCAATTCGATTCGCTCGTCACCTGATCGGCGGTAAGCTGGGAGTCGCCGAAGACCTCCAGCCTCTTGACGCCGAGTTCTATCGCCGCCTTCATCCCGTTCACGAGCGCTTCGTACTCTGCCACGTTGTGGGATGCAGGGAAGTTGAGTCGGACTGCGTAATGCAGTCGTGATCCGAGTGGCGAGATGCGTAGGAAACCACTTCCAGCACCCCTCTTTGTCAGTGAGCCGTCGAAATACATCTTCCAACATTCTTGCTCAACTGGCGCGGGTGGCAGCTGGATCTCGGTCCACTCGGCCGCGAAATCAGCGAGCACCTGCGACTTGATCGTGGTGCGCGGGGCGAACTCGAGTTCCTGCCCCATGAGCTCGAGAGCCCACTTCGCGGCTTTGCTCGTGGCCTCTTTGCTCCTTAGCGCCTCGCCGAGAGGGAAGGAGCTGACCACAGTAACCGGATGCGCGTCGAAGTAGTGTCGGAGCTTCCTTTTGGTAATTACGACCGCGTACAACAGCTTCTGAAGCTGAGTCCAGCGGGTCTTGGTGTCGGACAAGACCTCACTGACAAAGTACACCGGTCGCTGGACTTTTAGAGCGTGTCCCGGCTCGACCCTCTCGACCACCAGCGCGGAGCTGACCACTTGGGTCGTTGCCGTGATGTACAAGAGGAGAGGTTCGCGCTCAGTCGGAGCCGTCAAGACGGGTGCGTTCGATAGCACCGTCTTAAGCCGATCGAGCGCGGCCTGTGCCTCGGGACTCCAAACGAAGCGATCGAACTTCTTCAGCAGTCGGTACAGCGGCAGACCCCTCTCTCCGAGTCGAGAGATGAATCGGCTGAGAGCCACGAGGCATCCCATGACACGTTGCTCGCCTTTCAGGTTCTGGATGGGACCCATCTTCGCGATGGCTTCAATCTACTCGGGGTTGGCCTCGATGCCGCGTTCCGAGACGCAGAATCCGAGCAGCATGCCCTTTGGAACCCCGAAGATGCATTTCTCCGGGTTCAGCTTTATGCCGCACGCCCTCAACTTTTGGAAAGCTTGATCGAGGTCGGCGACAAGGTCGTCGGTCTTCTTGGAGTTCACCACGATGTCGTCCACATATGCTTCGACGATCCGACCGACAAGATCGCCAAAACACTTGATGATGCACCGCTGAAACGTTGCCCTAGCGTTTTTCAACCCAAACGGCAACGTTACGTAACAATATACGCCATATGGAGTGATGAACGCAGTCGCGAGCTGGTCGGACTCTTTCAACGGGATCTGGTGATAACTAGAGTACGCGTCGAGAAAGCAAAGGCTTTCGCACCCAGCGGTCGAGTCTACGATCTGGTCAATACGCGGCAAAGGAAACGGATCCTTCGGGCACGCCTTATTGAGATTCGTATAGTCAACACACATCCGCCATTTTCCATTCTTCTTTTTCACAAGTACAGGATTGGATAACCACTCGGGGTGTTCTTTGATGAACCCAGCGGCTAAGAGTTTCAATAACTCCTCACCGATGGGCTTGTGCTTCTCCTTGTCGTAGCGGCGCATGTGTTGTCTCACCGGGCGAGAGCCGGCTTGATACACAGGGAATGCTCGGCGACGTTCCTCGGGATGCCCGGCATGTCCGAGGGCTTCCACGCAAATATGTCCTGGTTGGCACGGAGGAAGTCGACGAGCGCGCTTTCCTATTTGTCGGAGAGCGCGGTGCCGATGCGGACGGTCTTGCCGTCGGGATCGGCCGGGTTGAGCGGGATCTCCTTGATGTCCTTGGCCGGGTCGAACAACCCGGTCGTGCTCTTATAGTCGGCCCGGCCTCCTCCACCGCCGCAGCGGCCGCCGTGAGCTCGCCCTTGTGCAGGAGCGCTTCCGCGATCGCGTAAGCCTCGCGATCGCACTCGTAAGCACGCTGGATGGACGTGCTCACCGTGATGACCCCCTTGGGGCCTCGGCATCTTCAGCTTGAGGTAGGTGTAATTGGGGACGGCCATGAACTTCGCGTAACACGGCCGCCCGAGTACCGCGTGGTACGCTCCGGGAAAATCCACCACCTCGAAGGTCAGCACCTCGGTGCGGTAGTTGGCCGTGGTGCCGAAAGTCACAGGCAGATCGATCTGCCCGAGGGGCACTACCTGCTTGCCGGGGACGATGCCATGGAGCGGTGCCCGAGTCGGTCGGACACGATCCCGGTGATCCCCATGGCATCGAGGGTCTCTCCGTAGAGGATGTTGAGGCCGCTGCCTAAGTCCATAAGGACCTTGGAGAGCCGCTTCTTGCCGATGATGGGGTCGACGACGAGCGGGTAGCGCCCCGGCCGAGGCACGTGCTCCGGGTTCTCGGAACGGTCGAACGTGACCGCGGAGTCGGTCCAATTCAGTAAAGTGGGAACGGCCGGCTCCGTGGCGTAGACCTCACGGCGGACGAGCTTCTGCTGCCTTCGCGGCGCGCAGGCCTCCAGTCCCCCGAAGATCATGAGACAGCCGTCAGGGTGGGGGAACGCGTCGTCGTCCCCTCCCTTGTCCTCATCGCCACCCTTGGGCGGCGGGTCGTCGCGCTCCGCCTTCTTGGAGCTGCCGGTGATGAACTTGCGGAGCAGCCCGCAGTTTGAGGGCATGCTTGATGGCGAACGCGTGGTTGGTGCAGGGCTCCTCGAGCTTTTTCTCGAAGTAGTTGGGCACGCCCTTCGCGGACGCGCGCTTCGGCTTGCGCTCTGCCGCAGCGACAAGTGACGCCTCCTGTCGCGCGACGTTGCCCTTCTTCTTCTTCTTCTTCTTGGGCTGGCTGGAGGGGCCGGCCCCTGCCGTCGACTCCTCCCTCTTGGCCTTGGCCTTGAGCTTGGCCGGAGTCTTGGTGAAGATCGCCCCCACCGCGTCTTCTCCGGACGCGAAGTTGGTGGCGATATCGAGGAGGTCCTTGGTCGTGCGGGGGCTGCTGCGCCCCAGCTCGTGCACCATGGTCTTGTTGGTCGTCCCAGCGAGGAACGCGCTGACGTCGACGTCTGCGATGTTGGGCAGTGCGTTGCACTGCTTCGAGAACCGCCGGATGTAGTCGCGCAGGGTCTCGTCGGGGAGCTGGCGACAGTTCCGAAGGTCCCACGGATTCCCGGGACGCTCGTACGTCCCCTGCAAGTTGCCGACGAAGACGTCCTCCAGATCCTCCCAGTTCTGGATGATCCCCTCCGGGAGGTGCTCGAGCCATGCCCTCGTCGGGTCGGCGAGGTAGAGCAGGAGGTTGCGGATGATGAACTCGTCACTGTCGGCCCCGCCTGCCAGACAAGAGAGTCGGTAATCACCCAACCAAATAGCCGGATGTACTTGGTGATGTTGGTCGGCGCGCGGTACCGCTGCGGGAACGGTGCGCACCGAATGTGGCGCCCGAAGGCGCGTGGCCCCGGAGGTGGCGGGCTCGGGCTCCGATCCTCCTCCGGGTCGTAACGGCCACCACGTCAAGGGTGATAGCCGCGCATCTCGGCTTCGCGCCGAGTGCCGTGGGCCTGGTCGCGCCTGCGCGCGTCCAGGAGTATGCGCGCGTCCCGCACGGGTCCCACGCGCTCCTTGATGGGAGGCAGGTTGCGGCCACCAGATCCACGTGACGGCTGCGCCACGGACGCCTCCTTGTCGTCATGGCGGTCGGCGGAGCGTTGCAACGCGCCCAGAGCGCGCTGCCGGGACAGCGAACTCTCGGCCTGCTGCTCCGCCGCCACCTCAAGCAGCCGCAGGAGCTCCTTGCGCTTCCGCTCGTCCTCCGGGGTCGCAGGTTGCGGAAGGTCTCGAGCGAGGGCCGCGGCTGTCGCCAGGTTTTGACTGGCGTGCGGGAGGTGAAGCGGGGTGCCCACGACGTCATACACGATGCGGTGCTGCACGTCGTGCGCCATGGTGCGGGCGCGCCCTCCGGGGGCACGTCGCTTGGCGATCTCCTGCTCCAGGAGCTGGCGTTCCCGCTCGATGCCGCGCGCCATGTCGGCGAGCTCACGCCTCCGCGCAAGCAGCTGTTCCAACGCGGGCGGTCCTGTTGCGGGGGTGCAGGGCCCCCTGCTACAGGCACTGGGGCCGGGTGCGCGCCGTCACCTCCAGACGGCTCGCGCCCGTCATCGCCTTCCCCGTCGCTGGGGCCAGCGAAATCCCCGTCCCGGATCTCAGCCATGAAGCACTCACGAGACTGATCGAATGAGAGTGCGTCGAAGCAATCAGCAAGTAGGTCCTCGACAGAATCGTGGTCCTGGGTATCGGTGGGTTCCGCACCCACGAATACTGGTGCGCCGATGGCGGGAACGGAATGTCCGGTCCGGCCAGGCGGGAAGCGACAGGCGAGCTCATGCTCCAGCGCCTCCATCGACTCCCGCAACCGAGGCGGCAGGGAGGCTCGGCGCTCCCAGGCCTCGTAACCGGGCGGGAGCGGTGGTCCGTCCACCAAGCAGTTGTTGAGGAGAGCCAGCGCGTAGAAGATGCGCCGGCACTCGTCGGGCCGAGGGTTCGCACCGAGGTACGCTTCGGTGCGCACGGGCAATGTCCTGGCCCCCGGTCCACGCGAGAGGTGGACGTCGGACGTGAAGACGCGCAGCGGTGCCGAGCCGGCGCTGCCGCGCATCCACTGCAGCTCGGCGTGGTCGGTCAAGAAGTCCACGTCGCCGAAGCGGAAGACACGGTATGGGACCGTGAACGGCGTGTAGAACCGGGAGGAAGGCGTGGCGGAGCGCCTCCAATCCCTTCCGCGGATGCTCCCGCGGGACGCTGGCGGCCACGAAGCCATCAGCTGGCGATGTGATCGCTGTCAAGCGCGCGGAGGTCCCCTACTTGGCGCGCCAACTGTCGGCGTTTAGTAACCGCCGACGAGTAAATTTGTGCGGCTCGACGGCGATCAGTATGTTTGCGACTGACACGGTGGCCTTACGTCCAGCTCGTGGTTTTTCTCGTGTTGCTCGTAGTAGGGATTACAAGTTGTGGGCGAGAGAGGGATTCGCTCCCAAGTCTCTGACTTAGCGTTTGCGTGAGTGTTTTAGAGTGAAAAAGTTCTCTCTGTGGGTGATGGAATGGGTCTCTCCTTCCCCCTGGGCCCAATCCTCCCTTTTATATGCCAAGGGAAGATGGTTACAGATGGAGGAAAGAAGAAAAAGAAAAGAACGTAAAGGTAAAAGGAAGGCGGTGGAGATGTAGTCGGGCCGTCCTCGTTGGACTCGATGGCCTCCGCCGCAATCTTCTCGTCTGACCGTGTGATGAAGTCATCCGGGTCTTGTCCAGGCGCTGTGGATCGTCCATTCCCTGATCGACAATGTTGATCGCTGTAGATGGTGCAGTGGACTGCTGTTGAGTTAGGCAACGGTCACTCCGTGTGCTGTTGGTGACTGTGTGATGTACTTGGTGCATGCATTCGGCCGCTCCTCGTTCAGTGTCGACGCGACGCTCCCCATTCCGCCGTGTGTCAGGCACAGTGTACTCTACCGCTGCCCAGGAACTGACGCGGAGTGAATCCTTATCCTGAACCGGCCGATAGTACGTCCGAGGAAGGCCGGGGTGTCCAGGCTGCTTCCGGGCTCGTTTCCCGACCGCCGCGGTCGGGCCTGGCTCGGGTCGGGGTCCTCTGTCGATCCCGACCACTATCCGGGCGAGCGGTCGACAGACGACGGCTGGCCGGAGTATGGTCGGAGCTGCGTCGCTCAACCCTGTAGCGCCCGACTCTCGCCGGGGGAGTCGGGTGGACATTCCGTTCGAGTCGGGCTCCTTTAATGCGGGCCGGCCGTGGCCCCGTGCGGAGCTGCGACCACGTGGCTTTGTACGGTTGGGCCTTTAATGGGCTGTGTGAAGCGGAGACTCGTTCTGGCGAAGGGCAATAGTTGCGTCTTTTGCCTGACTGGGCCCCTTCGTCGGGCCCAGCTCCCCGCTGCTCCTCCCCGCGTAGAATCTTTGAGCTTTTGGCCGGTATTTGTACCAAGCGTATACGCGGTATCGGGTATCTAGAAAATGGGTACCCGACACCACGTGAACAATATACAGTTTGAAACAACTCCGTTCAGCGGAACCCGGTCTCATGAGTTTGCATTTTTTTGTTGATCCTTGTCATGATGAGATGAATTTTGTATCCTATGCTTCCTCTGTTTTGTTGAAAATTTCACCTTAAACATACCACTTTTTAAGACTCATGGCATCTTTTTTTGTTATAATATATTAAAATTAAGATAGAAACTTGGATAACGATGTCTATGAGCAAACAAAATTATTCACCTAATAATTTTTTAAAACCTTTATGGACACTATATTGGGTTGAACAATATATTAAAGTTTTTTCTGTACAATGCCATAATGTTTTGGGTTGAACAATATATTGAAGTTGTGTTTCATGCCGTGATGTCACGTGGAGCAATATATTGCCGTGCATCGATGTAAATTGGCATGCTTCACCCCTGATTCCACTGCATCTAGCCAGAATAATGTGATACCCAGTTGTCTACATAAACTCTAAATCAGCAATATGAACATGTTTTCTCTGATCAAGAATAAAAAGCAACAAGGGAAAGCAATGGTGTATGATGCAGTTTCCCTTTTGACCACGAACAATATTACCTCAACAGGATAAGCAACTTTTATTGCAGGTGTAGTGGAGTGATGTAATTACCTTGATCCTCAGCAATTTTTAGCTTAACAAATTAATCACTCATTCCAGGAGACATCTAGTAAATCAAGATACACTACTATCGACACCTAATGCATCAGAATCACACATCCGCCATCTCAAAATTGTCCTTTGAAACATGCGAGCAAGCAACAAGTAATCAAAACATTGTGATTCACTTAAACACACAGTAATCAAACTGCACAATATGAAGGTATTGGTGCTTGGCGTAACCTGTGCAGGAAACATATCGTCGAGACTCTAGTGGCACAAAGTTTTGCAAAATGAGACAGTGGAGTTGCAAACAGATCGGTTGACTGTGAACCTGGTGAACTCATGCTCATTGAGGCATATTCAACTCGATGTTCACGCCTTCATTTTCTTCTTGCTTCTCCATGTATCATATTTCTTCTCGAGCTCTAGCGTGGCTACCACGTCAAAGCAGAGGATATTGCCTTACCTTACCAACAAACAGCTTCAAAAATAAACCATACTCTTTAACTATGTCACCCTGCCATATCGGTTGATCATTTAAATAACAATATGGACTGGAAACGTTTCAGACGACAATCAATTGAGAGGAATATCCTTGCAAAAAAACATTGAAAGAAATATCATATGCAAAATCTGCAGTAAAATGATGGTAATAGTTACCACAAATCAGAATGGTCAATTAGTATCAACAATCCAACAAGCTAGAACCATATAAAATCAAAATATTTAGCACAGAAAGAAGGGGAGTAAATATACTGTGTATCATGCAGAAAAGAGGGAAGTTCGAATTCAGTGCAATAAAAGAGGCCGAGCAGAATATATTACACTTATGTCTGTAAAACTCATTGGCCCACCTGTGGCTCATGTAAACTAATAATGATGTAACTATACCCTCCATTATAGCTTTCCTTATCTTTATCAACAGACAACATGAAAACTAAATGACCAATTAACATTCAGATTGCTCCATACCACTAATAAGCGGGTAGCAGTAGACTTCCTAATACTTACTCTATTACAGAGTATCTTTATTTGTGTGAAACATACTAACTGACAAAACCTCACTATCCACTTCGGGTAGCATCAGGAGCTTACACAAATGACATAGAGATTGACTGCATACACATACAGGACCTGAAACAAAGGGAAAGGGAGGGAAGGGGGCTAAAATAGGAGATTGCTATATATAAATCTGTCCAGCATACAGGACCCGAAACAAAGGCATGTGTCAATAAAAAATTGATGACATCATGAACTTGAGAGCATGCATCACCTTGACAATTTCTTATGTAGTGTTCACATGGGTAGAAGAGATCATCCTGAATGGCGGCGGAAATCACTGTAGTCTCTTGCTTCTACATCATGCTTCACACATATTTAAGAAGGCAAACGGCAATACACAATTCAACCAAACAACTTCCAACAAAAAAACCTGAATTTATTACACACAATAGATAACCAAGAGGTACCTGAAAAAAAAAAAGATAAGCAAGAGAACACATGGACCATTGAAATTCTATACAAAGGAATTAAATAGCAAACAATAATATCTGGAGAAAAATCATGATGTTAGTGGGAGATGAAAACATCAAGCAATTCCATCTGATGGCACCGTGTACTTCCAGTGAACAATATTCAGGTTCATGCAAGGAATTTACAATAATAGAGTTTAAATTTCTTAAATTTGGTTAATAAGAGATGTGACAGATATAAAGCTTGGATGCGAGCGTCGCCCGCATAAATTAGATTAAAAAATGTCAAGATATTTCCTCCCTACAAATGCATGTGTGAGAGAGGAAAAAAACAAATTAGATCAACAAGCAGCGCAATAATGAACAAAATCGGGAAAGTACTAATCCAAGATCGTGTAGTAGGATCTGTACATAACAGAGGTTCCATCAACAAGCTGTGGCGTTTGACAATGCATCTAATATAATTGAGACATGCTGTCATCATACATTGAAACTTCCCCTTTCTAATCTAATTGCACAAAAAGAAAATCCTAGAGACATTGAAACAGCAGCATTATGAGACGACAGTACCAACACACTGGAAACAGTCAACAAATATAGAACTATGGAAATGATGCAACATCCCATTGCCTCATACTCGCACCAAAACCGGTGGTCAGCCGAGAGGAACACAAGAAGGCAGAGGAACACACCTTGAGCAGCTGACGCAGGGAGCGTTGCACTGGAGCCAGGTGAGGACGTTCTGTCAACGGGCAAATCTCAAACATCCACCATGCAAGAGCCACAGAGCATCAAATTTACGAGTCAAAGAAAACATCCACCAGCCGTAGGAATGCAATGCCATTTAACAAAATTTGATTAGTTTGATTGATAACTATATATAAAGAAATATTGTAAAAAAATCAGTACAAAATATAAGTGATTATATTAAAATAAAGATATGTGTTATCCACTAAAGTGATTTCATTAAACTTGTGTGGATGAAGTGTTTGTGGCACTAAATTAGGGGAAAAGGCGACTGATTTGGGGGGGGGGGGGGGGGGGGGGGGGGGGGGGTGGGATACACTAAATCATTCCCTACATAAAACAGCAGAGTACCTCAATTAATATAATGACTTAATAAAGTCACGAGAGAGTGACTCATAGATGCACGCCAATCTCAGATTACGCAGTACAGAAAAATCAAACATTTTTTGCATCAGGGGCTCTGGAGCCTAATTACAACACTTTGAGCTTGATGGTCCACCCACACAGCACCATCAGTCCATCACCCTGAAAGAAAAGAACCTTTCCTTAGTTTGTCACAGCTTCAAAATAAGCCAGTAAGAGATCACTTTATTTGGAGTAGAGTCCTTCCAATCATCATCTTGCAGAACCTCCTGGCCAATCATCATTACCGGAAACTAAATACAATAAAAGACTGAATACAAAAAACGCATGTCCATTGGTCAGAATTATTAATGTGAGACATATTGCAAAATGAAATTTTGAGCTGAGCTTCAAGTGATCTTAGCCTAAAGACCATTTTTGAACTGCATTAGTAATATAATTCAATTGCCATATGATTAATGCAGGAAAATTATCTGACTGCTCCATTAACAATATCTAATATTCAATGAAACACATTCAAAACTTTTCCACCCGGAATGAAGAGTCAAAGGCGTTCAGATGCCATCCCCTTGAGCTATATCCACAAGACAATTTGGTCGCATACAAAAAAACAAGTTGAGATTAAGAAGCTACTTACAGTTGAAGTACAAAAACAAGCATGATTATCATGATTAACCAGATCTTGAAGATACTTAAGGGTATCCTGTTTCCAAAAAAAAAACAATGTGTGAAAAACAAAGTGAGGTGGTGTTGGTCGTTTGTAACGCACCTAATTTATATACCGCAAGTGGACGGTGTACATTGTAGCTTTTTCCCTTAGAGTATTCCAAGGTTTAATCGAATCCACAGAGACCAATGGAAATTAAGCAGAATTATCAGTAAAAGAGTTAGCCAAGCTTTCTAGTGAGCGTGCGCGTGAGTTTTGGGAGAATTGGGGAATGTGCCGATCGGCGCAACTAGTGTGCCGGTCGGCACAGAGGCTGGATCATCCGAGTGTTGTTTGAACAGCCTAAGGAACCTGATTAAATCACTGGGTAAGTTAGCCACAGTCTGCTAGCTCAGATCGTAACCAAAAAGCCTAATTAAATAGTATCATAAACGGATTTACTTGATCATTGATAACCGAAGATCGGTAGGAAGAAACCCCTTTCCGATGAGCCCTGTCCGACCTCTTCACCTTAATCGGTAGCCGCTTCCTACTCTACACATCATCTCAAGGATCTCGCATATTCCAGCGCGTTGAGGTACAGAGACAATATGCAATTATGACGCATTACAAGATCCGGATATTACCTTAACCACAATGGAGATAGTGAAGGATCCAATCTCTCACCTCTTATTGCCACCACAATTAAGATAACATACAGTACTTAGTCGTCAATAAGCGTAGGAACAAGTGCATGTAAAGACCATAAAATCCAGGCAAGCAATAATCAAAACCATTCATCCACATATTCAACCATACTTCGATAATACATAATACAAGATACATCACCATCTAGTAGGCCTACCTTGATGGATCACCTCTTAGCACCAGCGGTTCTTGAGCTAACAACTAGAGAACATGAATAACGGTGGCTCTAAACTTACTAGCTGTGTTGTCCCTCTGACGGCGGCTCTCGAAACCCTAGGGCTTTTACAGGTTTATATAGGGCTGTGCTTCGGAAAGGAAAAGGATCTCGGGAAGAGAGTCCACATGCCGATCGGCACAGAGGCAGTGCCGATCAGCACACCTCGTGTCCAACTCGGTCTCTTCTCTAAGTCTGTTCCAAAGTCCTAGGTAGCTTCCATGTGGGCCTTCCAAATCAGTTTTCTTCGAGATTAAGTCTTGTATTGCTCTTTTAAATCTTCAGGTATCTTTTATCTCTTCGTGACGAATATCTCCCAAGATGGGTTCGGATGACTTCCTTCTGGAATCAACTGAATGGTGGGCCAGCCTCGATCGCCCTGGAGTCCCTTGTGCCGGTCGGCACAATGCTGTGTCGGTCGGCACCGTGAGCCTTTTCTGCTGCTTTTCTTCTCTTCAGGTTCAGATCAGCTACAATGTCCAGAATGACGTCCTTTTCATCTGTTTCTGCAATAAATCTCCAGAACGACATATATACAAATATAGTGCTATTATCAAGGGTAATGGCCTATAATGATGACATTTATGCTCTAAATGAGGCGCAGTTGGCATATAAAATGGTATACTAGAAATCGCCAACAGCTCCCCCACACTTAAACATTTACTCGTCCCGAGGAAAGTCAAGAATGAAAATCAACTTGCATATAGTCACATCAATCATAAAAGTATTTCAAATCTACACGAGCTGAGCATTTAGTCATTGTGAGATCAAATCAATTTAGTATTCAGCAAATATGTTCAAAATATGGGTATTGAGCATGAAAGAGTATTTCCCAAAGCAAATCTTGAGAATATTCAACTTGATAATCATGACTTTTCCACTTGTGTAAATCACTAAAGGGTATTGTGAGAAAAAGAACCATCCTTCTCAAACAATTAAATGAACAACTAAACTTCGATCACTCACCTGAAATCTACTTTATTGATATTTATGTGTAAGGCAGTATGAGTAGCTCGGTGAGGAAATTCAAGGAAAAATAGACATAAATCAACAACATATTGCAAAGCTAAGAAATAACTCTAATTGGTTTTACTGAGACTTGTCAAAAGGCCATTAGGAATTGAATTTTGAGAAAGAAACTCACACCTTTAGAATAGTGGACATGTACAAAGCAAAGATTGATCTTTGAATAGTGTACATGGTTGGAAAAAGAAATTCTTGGCTACTATTTGATGATAGGAATTCAAGGGAATTCACTCTTCCCCCCACACTCAAATTTTTGCTAGTCTCGAGCAAAACTGCGCAAGGTACAGACTTTGTTTTTTTTTTTTTTCCTTCTTTCTTTCTTTTTCTTTTCTCTCTGTGCCGGTCGGCACTTGGTCTGTACCTGCCTGGATTTTTCATCTGAACAGTTATGTCAGATTTGTAGCCAAGAATACAGTAGGATGTGGTCAAGGATTGGTATTTGAATCAAGAAATTTGATTCTCAAGATCGGATACTCAACGAATTATGCATAATTCCAATGCGGTAATTTGCATAGCTCAAGTGGAAATAAGGCTAGAAATCAACACGATACGCAAAAGACATGGCCAATTTTTCAAGTCTCATACCCGAAGAATTAAATCCTAACCGAGCTCAATTATCAATCATAGTCCCTACCAATCAAAGGCTTAATTTGAGTTGCATATATTTGGCATTGGTAGGCGTAATCGAATGATACGGAGTGATTCTAAAGCTCACAATAAGAACATTTCAATTTTTATAAAGAAATAGGTACTAAGTCATGTCATCCAAATTGATCTTATTGTTCCATTTTGCATGGGAATTTTGAAACGAATTACGCCACATGTGAAGTATTTGCCGAATACATTATGGTGAAAGTTCGAAATTTTATTTGTGCTCAACATCGCTCGATTATCATTAACACTTCTTGAGATAGACATACATACTCGTATCATTTTTCAAATAAAGCATAAAGATCATCATCATATTGGATTTGAAAGCTCGGACTACATGATGATGTATCGTACCAAACACACTACGAAATAAAACTAGACTACTAGCACACTTGCATAAATAAAACACACAAACAAACTAAACACACCCGATACATGGTTTCTCAACCCGCTCACACACACATAAGTAAATAAATAAAAGGGAATGCGAAAGGGAAAGAAAAACGCAAACCGGGAAACCGATACAAGTTGTGCCGTGTGTTGGCGGATCACCATTGTAGCATTTCACCTTGGAGTATTCCAGGGTTATCGTATTTATATTTCCGCAGGGAAGTAGAGCAAAAGGAGCTGAATAATAGCAATGCTTGCATAATGGATAATTTGGAGAAAGAAATAATGTATCAACTATACTTGAGACGGGGATAAGATAGGCATGATATATGGGTGGCCACACACATCCTCAAATCCAATGTAAATAAAAGAAATAAAACGTAGTATACATTTGGGAGAGCAACGAGATAGAGTTAAGGCTACCTGTATGTTTATCTATTATTTACTCTTTCTAGCAATCTAGTCTACAAAGGTTATCTACTCTAGTTAAGCTCATACACATACAAGTCATGTCGTTTCGGGGCACACACGTGCTAGGTTAACCGATGATGCTAGTTCAAACCTAGGGAACCGTATGCTATAATTAAGACCCTGCTGAGTCCAACCCGGACGTGGTGGATTACAGAGACCGGTGCAGCTGTCACATACACTCGCGGCTACCATCCTCCGTGGGGCTGGGTGCCAAACGTGCATAGGCCAAGCTCTAAGCGCCATGCTTACAACCCGCCTAGAGGAACTACTCTTGATCAACGGAGCAGTCCTATCTAAGAATGAACAAGCATAGATTTCACACGACGTCATCTCCGACGAAGGCACTCTCTCGTACTTGCTATTCCAACAATCACGAATCCCACAACAAGACTTCTACGAGCACTTACTTAACAGAATAAACAAACTAAATAGAAAAGAATTACTAAAAGAAATAAATAAAGACAAAACTAATTATATATTAAATAAAATAATATCTCAAAAGAGTAAGGATACAAAGAACTATACCGAACCGAGAAGACTCCGGAAGCCCGAGAGAGCTCTCACTCTACTCTACTCTACTCTAACTCTCAAAGCTACTACTAAACTAAACTAATGAACACTTGGATGAAGTGTGATGGTGCGAGTTGCTTCGGAGGCCGAGGGGTCCAATTTATAGCTTGTGAAGGTGGTGGGAGCACCCTGGCCGAAGCTGGAGAGGCGGTGGCGCCAAAGTCGGCCGGCCGGCCTAGGAGGGTGGCCGGCCGGCCGTCCCTTCTGTCGATTGGCCACCGTCTTCTGTCTCGACGCTCCAGATCGCCTCCTGATGGCGGTCCGAAGGTCGGCTCCTTGCTGGGGTCGGCAGAATTGAAGTGAGGGCCAAGTAAAGGCCCAAATAGCCCACCTTCTAGAATGGCGGTGGAACTCTGCTGGGCTGGCTTCTAATTATGCGTTGTGGATTATTTTCCAGCCCACTGGAGGAAGCCCGGGGCCTGCGGCCACAGGTGGGGCCGCCCGGCCTAGGGTGGGGCCAGCCGGCCAGGGAAATTCCCTGGCTGGGCCCACTTTTCTCTATTATTCACTCCTGCATCCAAATATCCACCAAAACATGTGGAGTAGTACTATTCCTAACTACTATGCACAAAATCTTAGTGTTATGTATTTATTTACCGGTAGGGTGGCGGTCAAATCATGGTTTAACGACCGCCAACAACCTCCCCAAGCTTAAACTTTGCTCATCCCGAGCAAACTCAACTCAGGGTACCGGCGGATCAGGAGTTACAAAGAAGCGCCCCATGGGTAATAAAGATGCAACAACATACTCCCTAAACAGTGGTAAGTTTACGAGAGCACAAAATATACATGAGCGTTGCAAAAATCGTAGGGCTTATATGTCACACCTTGTCATGCAGCATTGAAGACTAGAACGACACTTTTGGACAAGTAAACAATTCTAGTAGGTATGCATCCAGAGTTTTTATGTGCTGCAAGGTAAGGTGCAAAAAATTATCCTTCGTTTTGGCAGGCACTTCTCTTACCTACCAATGTGAGTCTTATTCCTACAAGCTTCACTCATCCTACCTTCTACCAAATGAGGCTTTGTATGTGGAGCTTGGTAAGGAATGCACAAATGTCATGCATGTATTGTAAAGCTAAAGAATGAGTCTCAATCAACATAGCAACTCCATTTATTTTGGTCATAAGAGATGATGCGATGGATGGGGAGAAAATGAACTCACACTTGTGGAAGGGGGTTTTGAAAAACATTGGTCTTTTATTTTACTCAAGATGTTTATGAAAAGAACCATATAGCCTTTGACTTTGTCATGCAACCATGGAGTTTTTTTTTTTGACTACTCCATGGTGCAAAGGGGCTATAACTTTTTGCATGGTTCAAGGAGACATTTTGAAATATTCTTGAGCTTTTTTGGATGGACCAAAAGTTTTGCAAACTCTGAAAAATGTTTGGTTGATTTATCCAAACATTCCCCTTTTTATTTGGTGGAAAGAAATTTTCGAAAACACACGCGAAGGAATTATGACCAAAATTAGGAGTGCTTAGTTTTAAGAGTACATCAACCCTTAACAAAACTCAATATATAAACAAATGGCTATGAGTGGGGCTGTTTCGCATATTATGATATGGCTCTGGTAGGTAAATAAATCCTCACACTAAGAGAAGTGTGCCAAAACAGAAGGGTTTTAGGTACTTGCAGCAATTCAAGAAAAACATCTCTGGATGAGACCATACTAAGAAATTGCGACAAGTCCTAATCATGCCATATCACAATCCACAATGCTCAGACTTGGTGTAACAAATGCAACCCACGGAAATAAGCAAGGCTCATGATGTGATCATGCTCAAATAAAAATAACACGTATGTCAGGAGTAGAGGTTGCATCTATGCGACACATGGGAAGCTAATTTGTAACTCGATCATCATTTCCCTTAAGTGTAGCATAACACCAAGATTCTAGCATTTATTCGAAACAGGGAGTTTATTTATTTATTAAGAAAGTTAGGAATACTTACCTGGGGGTCCTCCCCAAGCTTGAGTCTTTGCAAGACTCTAGCTTGTATTGAATTTGTAAGACTTAAGCTTGATTCAGGCTCTTCCTCCTCCTTCTTGACCTGCAAAAAAGAGTGAGGATGATACAAGTGGCTAGCCCCTAATGAGCATCGCCGGGAATCCTATTATTTTTGTTGTTTTTAATTTTTCATATTTTTATTTTGTTTTTATAGTTTATGAAAGGAAAAACAAGTGCTAGGCCTAGCTAGGATAACGATTGGGATGGCCTCCCCAATCGGAGGGCTCTCATTTTTACGTCTTTGAGCTAGACGTTCTCCATGTCTTCAACTTGTTTGGACCTCGCTCGCTGGAGAATCTGGCGAGGTAGAGGTTCCTTCTTTCTTCCGCCACACTTTGATTGTCTTCTTTGTGTTGGTGGCGGCGACCTTTTCTTCAATAGGCGCCTTTGTTGTGCTCTCATCGGTCGATACCGTAGCTGCCTTCTTCTTTCTTGAGCGCCTTGCTCTCCTCTTCTTAGGTGATTGTGACTCGCCTACTCCATCTTGTGGTGGAGCAAGAGGGGCTTGAGATGTATTTGGCGGCTGAGGCATTCTCCTTTGAGTCCTCCAATAATTTGCTGGCTGTTGGCGGTTCTTATGCGATAAAATTAAATTCATTAATTCCGCAAGCGCACGGATCACCATTGTAGCATTTCACCTTGGAGTATTCCAGGGTTATCGTATTTATATTTCCGCAGGGAAGTAGAGCAAAAGAAAGCTGAATGATAGCTATGCATTGGATAATTTGGAGAAAGAAATAATGTATCAACTATACTTGAGACGGGGTAAGATAGGCATGATAATTATGGGTGGCACACACATCCTCAAATCCAAGGTAATGAAATAAAAACGTAGTATACATTTGGGAGAGCAACGAGATAGAGTTAAGGCTACCTGTATGTTTATCTATTATTTACTCTTCCTAGTAATCCATTCTACAAAGGTTATTACTCTAGCTAAGCTCATACACATACAAGTCATGTCGTTTCGGGGCACGGAAGTGCCAGGGCAACCGATGATGCTAGTTCACCCTGGGGATCCATCCGCTATAATTAAGACCCTGCTGAGTCCAACCCGGACGTGGTGGATTACAGAGACCGGTGCAGCTGTCACATACACTCGCGGCTACCATCCTCCGTGGGGTTGGGTGCCAAACGTGCATAGGCGAAGATCTAAGCGCCACGCTTACAACCCGCCTAGAGGAGCTACTCTTGATCAACGGAGCAGTCCTATCTAAGAATGAACAAGCACAGATTTCACACGACGTCATCTCCGACGACGGCACTCTCTCGTACTCGCTATTCCAACAATCACGAATCCCACAACAAGACTTCTACGAGCACTTACTCGGCAGAATAAATAAACTAAATAGAAAAGAACTACTAAAAGAAATAAATAAAGATAAAACTAAATATTATATTAAATAAAATAATATCTCAAGAGTAAGATACAAAGAACTATACCGAACTCCGAGAAGACTCCGGAAGCCCGAGAGAGCTCTCACTCTACTCTACTCTACTCTAACTCCCAAAGCTACTACTCAACTAAACTAATGAACACTTGGATGAAGTGTGATGGTGCACGTTGCTTCGGAGGCCGAGGGGTCCATTTTATAGGTCTCCAAGGCGGTTGAAGCTCCTCTGCCGACTTTGGAGAGGCGGCGCCGTCAAAGCCGGCCGGCCGGCCTAGGGGGGTGGCCGGCCGGCCGTCCCCTGTGGCGGATGGCCACCGCCTTCTGCCTCAACGCTCCAGATGCACTCCTGAAGGCGGTCTGAAGGTCGGTTTGTCCGTGGGGTCGGCAGGATTGAAGTAAGGGCCAAGTTAAGGCCCAAATGGCCCACCTTCTAGAATGACGGTGGAATTATGTGGGCTGGCCTTCAATCACGTGTTGAGGATTAATTTGCAGCCCACTGGAGAGAGCCTGAGGCCTGTGGCCACCAGGTGGGGCCGGCCGGCCTAGGGTGGGGCCGGCCGGCCAGGGATTTTCCCTGGCTGGGCCCTCTTTTCTCCATTATTCACTCCTGCATCCAAATATTCACCAAAACTTGTGGAGTAGTGTTATTTCTAACTACTATGCACAAAATCTTGGTGTTATGCATTTATTTACCGGTAGGTTGGCGGTCAAATCATGGTTTAACGACCGCCAACAACCTCCCCAAGCTTAAACTTTGCTCGTCCCGAGCAAACTCAACTCAGGGTACCGGCGGATCAGGAGTTACAAAGAAGCGCCCCATGGGTAATAAAGATGCAACAACATACTCCCTAAACAGTGGTAAGTTTACGAGAGCACAAAATATTCATGAGTGTTGCAAAAATCGTGGGGCTTATATGTCACACCTTGTCATGCAGCATTGGAGACTAGAACGGCATTTTCGGACAAGTACACAATTCTAGCAGGTATGTATCCAGAGTTTTTATGTGCTGCAAGGTAAGGTGCAAAAATTCTCCTTTGTTTTGGTAGGCACTTCTCTTACCTACAATGTGAGTTCTATTCCTACAAGCTTCACTCATCCTACCTTCTACCAAATGAGGCTTTGTTTGTGGAGCTTGGTAAGGAATGCACAAATGTCATGCATATATTGTAAAGCTAAAGAATGAGTCTCAATCAACATAGCAACTCCATTTATTTTGGTCATAGGAAATGATGTGATGGAGGGGGAGAAAATGAACTCACGCTTATGGAAGGGGGTTTTGAAAAACATTGGTCCTTTATTTTGCTCAAGATGTTTATGATAAGAACCATATGGCCATGCTTTTGTCATGCAACCATAGAGTTTTTTTTTTTTTTTTTTTTTTTTTTTTTTTTTTTTTTTTTGACTACTCCATGGTGCAAGGGGCCATAAATTTTGAATGGTTCAATGAAACATTTTGAAATATTCTTGAGCATTTTGGATGGACCAAAAGTTTTGCAAACTCTGAAAAATGTTTGGTTGATTTATCCAAACATTCCCCTTTTTATTTGGTGGAGAGAAATTTTCGAAAACACACGCGAAGGAATTATGACCAAAATTAGGAGTGCTTAGTTTCAAGAGTACATCAAACCTTAACAAAACTCAATGCATAAACAAACGGCTATGAGTGGGGCTGTTTCGAATATTATGATATGGCTCTGGTAGGTAAATAAATCCTCACACTAAGAGAAGTGTGCCAAAACAGAAGGGTTTTAGGTACTTGCAGCAATTCAAGAAAAACTTCTCTGGATGAAACCATACTAAAAAATTGCAACAAGTCCTAATCATGCCATATCACAATCCACAATGCTCAGACTTGGTGTAACAAATGCAACCCACGGAAATAAGCAAGACTCATGGTGTGATCATGCTCAAATAAAAATAACACGTATGTCAGGAGTAGAGGTTGCATCTATGCGACACATGGGAAGCTAATTTGTAACTCGATCATCATTTCCTTTAAGTGCAGCATAACACCAAGATTCTAGCATTTATTCGAAACAGGGAGTTTATCTATTTATTGAGAAAGTTAGGAATACTTACCTGGGGGTCCTCCCCAAGCTTGAGTCTTTGCAAGACTCGAGCTTGTATTGAACTCCTTCTTACCTGGGGGTGCCCTCCCCAAGCTTGAGTCTTTGTAAGACTTAAGCTTGATTCAGGCTCTTCCTCCTCCTTCTTGATCTGCAAAAAAGAGTGAGGATGATACAAACGGCTGGCTCCTAACGAGCATCGCCGGGAATCCTATTATTTTTGTTATTTTAAATTTTCTATATATATATATTTTTTTTTTATTTTTTTTTTTATGATTTATGGAAAGAAAAACGAGCGCTAGGCCTAGCTAGGATAACGATTGGGATGGCCTCCCCAATCGGAGGGCTCTCATTTTTACGTCTTTGAGCTAGACGTTCTCCAAATCTTCAACTTGTTTGGACCTCGCTCGCTGGAGAATCTGGCGAGGTAGAGGTTCCTTCTTTCTTCCGCCACACCTTGGTTGTCTTCTTTGTGTTGGTGGCGGCGACCTTTTCTTCATTAGGCGCCTTTGTTGTACTCTCCTCGGTCGATGCCGTAGCTGCCTTCTTCTTTCTTGAGCGCCTTGCTCTCCTCTCTTTAGGCGATTGTGATTCGCCCACTCCTTCTTGCGGTGGAGGAGCAAGAGGGGCTTGAGGTGTGTTTGGCGGCTGAGGCATCCTCCTTGGAGTCCTCCAGTATTTTGCTAGCCTTCTTGCATTCTCTCTTTCCAGATAGTCTCTCATATGTGCGATGAGCTTGTCTGGCTGTGGCATGGGTGGAGTAATTTCAATCTTCTCCACTCTCCTTGGGTTCTTTCCATATATGACGCGTACTTGCTTGCATTGCTCAACCTTAGGCTTGAAGCTGAACGTCTCTTCCCTGCCGTTGAAGTCCAAGTAGATCTCTCCTGCCCCCACGTCAATGTTGGCGTTGGTGGTGCTCAAGAACGGCCTCCCAAGGATGAGAGGGGTCTTGACATCTACCTCCATGTCAAGCACAACAAAGTCGACGGGGACGAAGAGGTTTCTGATCTGTACGGGAACTTCTTCGACAATCCCCAAGGGCAGGCGTAGTGACCCATCCGCAAGCTGAAGCTTCATGGCCGTTGGAGATAAGGGATGGTTTAACCCATCGTACATCGCCTTCGGCATGATGCTTACGCTCGCCCCTAAGTCACATAGTGCCCGAGCGAAACAACGGTCGTTGACCAAGCACGGAATGGTTGGCCATCCGGGATCTTTTCTGATCACATCCCTGGGGAGTGCGGCATCCAAGTCGCTTTCTTCACACCTGATGGTTATTGCATTCACACTCTCCTTGGGATTAACTTCCGGTTGCCCAGGAAGTTTACCCGCACGAGGAGACTGCACAGCTGAAGCTATTTGCGCTATTTGTGTTTCTAGCATCTTGTTATGGCTTAGCTGATTCTGCAGAGCAGTGCTGAACGACTCTAACTTGGCATCTATGCTCTCCAAGGCTTTGTCCGTAGTAAGAAATTTCTTACTAATACTGTCATTGATCTTGACCTGGCCGAGAACTAGATCCTTGATAGAGGGCTCATAACGGGAAAGACTACCATTGTTACCTCCCTGATTTTTATTGAAGGAGAGGTCGGGCCTGGAATTCCAGCCGTAGTTGTTCTGGGAGCGGAACCCATTGCCATTATTGAGGAAATTGCATTCCTCTCTCACATTTGGGCAATTGATGCCCATATGCCCAACGTTGCCGCATTCCTCGCAAGTCATGCGGGAATCCGCAACCTGCAGGTCCTGTGGAGATTCCACCTTGCGGAGTAGCTGATCGAGCTTGATGGCGAGCATGTCCATTGTCTCCACTTGGTGCACTCCACGGGTCTTGGTGCTCGCCGCTTGGCGTTCACCATGAGTCTGGTTGGCCGCCACCTTCTCAATCAACTTCTTAGCGTTCTTCACGCTAAGGGAGAAGAAGGAGCCGCCTGCTGCGGCGTCGAGGTGCTCTCGAGCGGACGGCCTCAAACCGTGGTAGAAACTCTGTATGAGGAGCCATTCCTCCATGCCATGGTGTGGGCATGAGAGAACGTACTCCTGCATCCTGTCCCAGGCTTCTGCGGTCGACTCATCTGCGAGCTGTTGGAAGCCCGATATCTTGTTTCGCAGGGCAGTCGTCTTGCCCGGCGGGAAGAACTTGGCGAGGAAGGCATTGGAGCATGCCGTCCACGTGTCGAGGGACTCTTGGTTCGCGTAGAACCACTGAAGAGCCTTCCCCAACAGAGAGAATGGGAAAAGCTGTAGTCGGATGGCGTCCTGAGGTGCATCCTTTATGACGAAAGTGTTGCACGTCATCAGGAACCTTTGGAGGTGAGCGTTTGCATCCTCCGACGGCTTCCCACAGAAAGGACTAGCCAAGATCATGTTGATCAAGGCTGGCTTGAGCTCGTAGTCCTTGTTGGTGAGGCGCGGGTTGGGACCCACACGAATGTTCTCCGTAGTTGGCGCGGAGAAGTCATTGATCGTCTTCTCAACAACGGGGTCGGCCATGGTGTTGTTCGTTGAGGAGGCCCTGACAACCGATGGAGGAGATGATTCGAGAGCCAGAGCGTTCTTGTGGATCTGTTTGGTGATTCTTGCTCGAACTTTCCTCAAGAACTGCTCTGGATCTGAGTGGAAGTTTTCTGGTAGGTCGAAACCAGTCATGCACAGTCCTGTTTCAAATTTCCACAACAAAGAAAGACAGGACAAGGGTAAGCCCGCAAAAGTAAGTGATAATTATTCTTCTCACAAACTTCAATGCATTTATTCAGTTTCTAGCTGCTACTTCCCCGGCAACGGCGCCAGAAATGCTTGTTGGCGGTTCTTATGCGATAAAATTAAATTCATTAATTCCGCAAGCGCACGGATCACCATTGTAGCATTTCACCTTGGAGTATTCCAGGGTTATCGTATTTATATTTCCGCAGGGAAGTAGAGCAAAAGAAAGCTGAATGATAGCTATGCATTGGATAATTTGGAGAAAGAAATAATGTATCAACTATACTTGAGACGGGGTAAGATAGGCATGATAATTATGGGTGGCACACACATCCTCAAATCCAAGGTAATGAAATAAAAACGTAGTATACATTTGGGAGAGCAACGAGATAGAGTTAAGGCTACCTGTATGTTTATCTATTATTTACTCTTCCTAGTAATCCATTCTACAAAGGTTATTACTCTAGCTAAGCTCATACACATACAAGTCATGTCGTTTCGGGGCACGGAAGTGCCAGGGCAACCGATGATGCTAGTTCACCCTGGGGATCCATCCGCTATAATTAAGACCCTGCTGAGTCCAACCCGGACGTGGTGGATTACAGAGACCGGTGCAGCTGTCACATACACTCGCGGCTACCATCCTCCGTGGGGTTGGGTGCCAAACGTGCATAGGCGAAGATCTAAGCGCCACGCTTACAACCCGCCTAGAGGAGCTACTCTTGATCAACGGAGCAGTCCTATCTAAGAATGAACAAGCACAGATTTCACACGACGTCATCTCCGACGACGGCACTCTCTCGTACTCGCTATTCCAACAATCACGAATCCCACAACAAGACTTCTACGAGCACTTACTCGGCAGAATAATAAACTAAATAGAAAAGAACTACTAAAAGAAATAAATAAAGATAAAACTAAATATTATATAAATAAAATAATATCTCAAGAGTAAGATACAAAGAACTATACCGAACTCCGAGAAGACTCCGGAAGCCCGAGAGAGCTCTCACTCTACTCTACTCTACTCTAACTCCCAAAGCTACTACTCAACTAAACTAATGAACACTTGGATGAAGTGTGATGGTGCACGTTGCTTCGGAGGCCGAGGGTCCATTTTATAGGTCTCCAAGGCGGTTGAAGCTCCTCTGCCGACTTTGGAGAGGCGGCGCCGTCAAAGCCGGCCGGCCGGCCTAGGGGGGTGGCCGGCCGGCCGTCCCCTGTGGCGGATGGCCACCGCCTTCTGCCTCAACGCTCCAGATGCACTCCTGAAGGCGGTCTGAAGGTCGGTTTGTCCGTGGGGTCGGCAGGATTGAAGTAAGGGCCAAGTTAAGGCCCAAATGGCCCACCTTCTAGAATGACGGTGGAATTATGTTGGGCTGGCCTTCAATCACGTGTTGAGGATTAATTTGCAGCCCACTGGAGAGAGCCTGAGGCCTGTGGCCACCAGGTGGGGCCGGCGGCCTAGGGTGGGGCCGGCCGGCCAGGGATTTTCCCTGGCTGGGCCCTCTTTTCTCCATTATTCACTCCTGCATCCAAATATTCACCAAAACTTGTGGAGTAGTGTTATTTCTAACTACTATGCACAAAATCTTGGTGTTATGCATTTATTTACCGGTAGGTTGGCGGTCAAATCATGGTTTAACGACCGCCAACACTGGCCTTCTTGCATTCTCTCTTGCCAGATAGTTTCTCATGTATGCAATGAGCTTCTCTGGCTGTGGCATGGGTGGAGTATTCTCGATCTTCTCCACTTCCCTTGGGTCCTTTCCATATATGACCCTCACTTGCTTGCATTGTTCAACCTTAGGCTTGAAGCTGAACGTCTCTTCCCTGCCGTTGAAGTCCAAGTGGATCTCTCCTGCCCCCACGTCGATGTTGGCGTTGGTGGTGCTCAAGAATGGCCTCCCGAGGATGAGAGGAGTCTTGACATCCACTTCCATGTCAAGTACAACGAAATCGACGGGGACGAAGAAATTTCTGATCTGCACAGGCACGTCTTCGGCAATACCCGCAGGATGGCGAACCGATTGGTCCGCAAGTTGCAAGCACATGGCCGTTGGTGATAACGGGCGGTTTAGCCTGTCGTACACTGTCTTGGGCATGACGCTCACACTTGCTCCTAAATCGCAGAGCGCCTGTGAGAAGTGCTGGCTGCCGATCGAACATGGGATGGTTGGACACCCCGGATCCTTCTTCTTTTCCGGAAGAATGTTCAAAATGGCCACGCTGCACTCTTCTGTAAGCTTCACCACCTCCATTGCTGGAATGGGGCGCTTGTTGTTGAGGATGTCCCGGAAATACCTAGTGTAAGTAGGTACCTGCATGGCATCAAGCAGCGGAATATGCACATATATATGCCGGATGGCCTCAACAAATTTATCGAAGCGCTCATCCACGGTGAGCTTCTTCCTGCGATCGGGATAGGGCAGCTTCCCACAGAAAGGACTGGACAAGATCATGTTGATCAGATTTGTAGCCAAGAATACAGTAGGATGTGGTCAAGGATTGGTATTTGAATCAAGAAATTTGGTTCTCAAGATCGGATACTCAACGAATTATGCATAATTCCAATGCGGTAATTTGCATAGCTCAAGTGGAAATAAGGCTAGAAATCAACACGATACGCAAAAGACATGGCCAATTTTTCAAGTCTCATACCCGAAGAATTAAATCCTAACCGAGCTCAATTATCAATCATAGTCCCTACCAATCAAAGGCTTAATTTGAGTTGCATATATTTGGCATTGGTAGGCGTAATCGAATGATACGGAGTGATTCTAAAGCTCACAATAAGAACATTTCAATTTTTATAAAGAAATAGGTACTAAGTCATGTCATCCAAATTGATCTTATTGTTCCATTTTGCATGGGAATTTTGAAACGAATTACGCCACATGTGAAGTATTTGCCGAATACATTATGGTGAAAGTTCGAAATTTTATTTGTGCTCAACATCGCTCGATTATCATTAACACTTCTTGAGATAGACATACATACTCGTATCATTTTTCAAATAAAGCATAAAGATCATCATCATATTGGATTTGAAAGCTCGGACTACATGATGATGTATCGTACCAAACACACTACGAAATAAAACTAGACTACTAGCACACTTGCATAAATAAAACACACAAACAAACTAAACACACCCGATACATGGTTTCTCAACCCGCTCACACACACATAAGTAAATAAATAAAAGGGAATGCGAAAGGGAAAGAAAAACGCAAACCGGGAAACCGATACAAGTTGTGCCGTGTGTTGGCGGATCACCATTGTAGCATTTCACCTTGGAGTATTCCAGGGTTATCGTATTTATATTTCCGCAGGGAAGTAGAGCAAAAGGGAGCTGAATAATAGCAATGCATTGGATAATTTGGAGAAAGAAATAATGTATCAACTATACTTGAGACGGGGATAAGATAGGCATGATATATATGGGTGGCACACACATCCTCAAATCCAAGGTAAATAAAGAAATAAAACGTAGTATACATTTGGGAGAGCAACGAGATAGAGTTAAGGCTACCTGTATGTTTATCTATTATTTACTCTTTCTAGCAATCTAGTCTACAAAGGTTATCTACTCTAGTTAAGCTCATACACATACAAGTCATGTCGTTTCGGGGCACACACGTGCTAGGTTAACCGATGATGCTAGTTCAAACCTAGGGAACCGTATGCTATAATTAAGACCCTGCTGAGTCCAACCCGGACGTGGTGGATTACAGAGACCGGTGCAGCTGTCACATACACTCGCGGCTACCATCCTCCGTGGGGCTGGGTGCCAAACGTGCATAGGCTAAGCTCTAAGCGCCATGCTTACAACCCGCCTAGAGGAACTACTCTTGATCAACGGAGCAGTCCTATCTAAGAATGAACAAGAATAGATTTCACACGACGTCATCTCCGACGAAGGCACTCTCTCGTACTTGCTATTCCAACAATCACGAATCCCACAACAAGACTTCTACGAGCACTTACTTAACAGAATAAACAAACTAAATAGAAAAGAATTACTAAAAGAAATAAATAAAGACAAAACTAATTATATATTAAATAAAATAATATCTCAAAAGAGTAAGGATACAAAGAACTATACCGAACTCCGAGAAGACTCCGGAAGCCCGAGAGAGCTCTCACTCTACTCTACTCTACTCTAACTCCCAAAGCTACTACTAAACTAAACTAATGAACACTTGGATGAAGTGTGATGGTGCGAGTTGCTTCGGAGGCCGAGGGGTCCAATTTATAGCTTGTGAAGGCGGTGGGAGCACCCTGGCCGAAGCTGGAGAGGCGGGGGCGCCAAAGTCGGCCGGCCGGCCTAGGGGGGTGGCCGGCCGGCCGTCCCTTCTGTCGGTTGGCCACCGTCTTCTGTCTCGACGCTCCAGATCACCTCCTGATGGCGGTCCGAAGGTCGGCTCCTTGCTGGGGTCGGCAGAATTGAAGTGAGGGCCAAGTAAAGGCCCAAATAGCCCACCTTCTAGAATGGCGGTGGAATTCTGCTGGGCTGGCTTCTAATTATGCGTTGTGGATTATTTTCCAGCCCACTAGAGGAAGCCCGGGGCCTGCGGCCACCAGGTGGGGCCGGCCGGCCAGGGAAATTCCCTGGTTGGGCCCACTTTTCTCCATTATTCACTCCTGCATCCAAATATCCACCAAAACCTGTGGAGTAGCATTATTCCTAACTACTATGCACAAAATCTTGGTGTTATGTATTTATTTACCGGTAGGGTGGCGGTCAAATCATGGTTTAACGACCGCCAACACCGTGCACAACACACTACTCGAATGGAGGCGCTGCGTGTAGTCGAAGCCGTAGTACGCCACCTCCAATATTGCAAACTCATCAACCATCGCGTCGGTGTTGCTCCGCATCTCGCCCGCCAAGTTGTCGATGCGTTCAACGTATTGCACGTTGTTGCCGATGTATTGATGCATAGGGGCAAAGTTTACCCCCGGAGCACCTGCAGGAGCATAATAGGGTGCCCCCTGGAAATACTGAGGGTAGACAGGGGGCATTCCATGATACCTTGGGTTTGTGCCGACCGGCACGTAGCCTGTGCCGACCGGAGCGAAGCCCGTGCCGACCGGCACGGACGCCTCCTGCGTCGGTTGGCTGGGCGCAGCTGCTGCGGAGTCCCAGCTGTCCCAGTCTGCTGCTGCACTCGCCGAAGACTGCCCGACCGCCTCCTTCCTTTCACGCTTGGTCTTTGTCACATTGTATTGCTCGCGGAGGTCGGCCTCGAGCCAATTCCCTCCATCGATCTTGTTCGCGAGGAAGAGGCCGAGCTCAGGGCAGGGGAGTCGAATGTTGGTGCCGCAGACATAGTAGCCGAGCTTGGCGCTCCCCGTGATGGTCTTCCCGCGCACCATGGACTCGTCGATGAGCGCCGGCCGGACCCATCAATCGTTCTTCATCATGAGGTTACCGTAGGTGACCTTGAAGACGATTGTTTGGAGGTAGCCTCCAAAAGCCAGCTTCGCCTTAGGGTTGGCCCTTTGGCTAAACCAACTCCCCACCATCAACATGATGGGGTTGCACTTGGACGGGCTCGCGATGGCGTTGTAGGGCCAACGCAAATCCGTGTCGGAGATGTTGGTGGTGTCGAGGCGGCCGGTGGTGCGTGCGGCCATCCACCGGTGAAGGATCTGGATCGTGGGGTTCTTGATGTGCCCCCTCTAGCGCTCTTCCACGTCGGCGATGCGGCGCCAAAACACGTCGAGCTGCTCCGTAGTCGCCGCTCCGTATGCGGGAGCCTCCCCATCGAAACCGAGATGCTCGGAGAGATCCCCGATCTCGATGGAGTATTGCTCGTCCCGCACACGGAACTTGATCTCCTCGTCTCCTTGCTCGTTCGTCTCGCGGCGCATGGTGGTGATGAACTCGGTGATGATCTCGATGTCGAAGCTGCTCACTTGGTAGTGGAGGGTCTCCCACCCAAGGTTGATGAGGCATTGTCGGAGGTCCGACCATACCCCGACCTTGGTGAGGAACTCCTCATCCATGTTGATGTTGGAGACGATGCGGCCGCGGATGTTGGTGTAGATGTGCTCCTCCTCCAAGCTCGTGAGGGTGAACCCCTCCCGAACCACGCGCGGCATATATGCCGGCGCGCTCGACTCGGCTTCCGCCGACGGTCCACCCTCCGCGGCAGCGGCGGCGGTGGCGGCGGTTGCGCTCCTTGTGCGCGGCCTCGGTGCTCGAGGAATGCCGGAGTCGCGGTGGGCGATGTAGAAGTCGTCCCGCCCTCGTGGCGGCGTCATCTCGACGGAGAGCTCGGGGCTATCGTAGCCCGCCGAACTTGCCCTCCGCGGCGTGGTGTAGGAGCCGGAGTCGCTGCCGGAGTTGTTGCCGGAGTTGTTGCTTCCGGACTGCTGCGATCCGCCGGAGCTAAACCCCCGGCGAACCCTCTTGCCGACGCTCTTGATCGTGGATCCGAGCCCCTTCATTTCCTGCGAAAACGGAAGCGAATTGCGTGAACAAAGGAAGTGGAGGAGTGGAGAGGTTTACCAGGTAGTTGTGGCGAAAATGGAGGAGGTGGTGCCCCCTTTTATAGCTCTCCAAGGCTTCAAGGAGAAGGAACCCGCCGTCGGTTCAAATTCTCCCAGTGCGTCGGTCGGCACAGCGCCGTGCCGATCGGCACGATTCAAATTTTCACGGATTCCGTCGCGCCTTGGCTGCCACGCCTTCTTTTCCTCTTCCCCATGCCTGATACAGTGTCGCATGTCGGGGAACAGAGGAGCACCTGCGAAAGTTTGGCTTTTCCATGCGATGCCGATTGGCACGGAGACCGTGCCGGTCGACACGGTTCAAATTTTCGCGGATTCCCCCGCGTCTTAGCTGCCGCGCCTTCTTTTCCTCTTGCATCCATGGTTGAGAAGCAAAGATCCTGAATATAGTGCACAACATATTTTCAAAAAAAAAAATATAGTGCACAACACGAATACACAAACAGATACACGTAACTGCTGGAATTGTACCAGAAATCAACAGGTGCAACAAAATCCACATGAAAAGAACTTCACACACTCCAACAGTGAGTAGGCATTGCTTTCTTTCTCTCTCATAGAGGCCTGCCGTGTCCGCGCAACCAACTTCGTCTCCGCGAGGACGCCCTCGCCATGGAGGATGCGGCGGGCACCATTGCCGCCGCCACCAGCCGCTCACCGCCGGCGGCACTGTAACAGCCAGAGAAAGGTGCAGCAGCAGTAGGACGGACCGCCGGAGACGATGGTGACGCCGCCGCCAGAGTCCATGTAGGTGCTGCGTTCGCTGGAGGGTTGGGCGGAGACGAACCTCCTGCCGCTGATCAAGCCTGTGGACCGGTCGTGGCAGCCTCGCCACCTGCTCCCGG
The DNA here is from genome assembly GCA_012490785.1 of Eragrostis nindensis. Lineage (NCBI taxonomy): Eukaryota > Viridiplantae > Streptophyta > Magnoliopsida > Poales > Poaceae > Eragrostis > Eragrostis nindensis. The sequence continues at coordinate 246,639 of JAAXCT010000657.1, read as the reverse complement.
ACTCGTTCTCCACTGGGTTCCAGGACACGGTGAACAAGCTGCGGGCACGCGCGGGAGATCCCCGACGACAACTATGTGGTCCTCGTCGGCAACATGCATGGTCACATCGTCGGCTCTCCCCACGTTATGTACCACGCCGTGCTCAACAGCTTCGCCGCCGGCAGCGGCTATGAGGTCGACGGCCCCTCCTCGACGGCGTGGGAGACGGCGGTGGCGCTCTCCTGGAAGGTATGAAGCCCCGATAGGGGCAACCGTCGGTGTAGAGGAGGTGAGGCGCTGGAGGTTTAGGGAGGAGGCCGCAATCCAAAGTCGGCGGAGCTCTCTCCACCTACCACACGACGGATAGAGATCGAGGAACGCTGGTGGCGAGGGAGAGAAATGAGGAGGAGGAAAGTAATGGACGTAAAGATTATGGCAACCGTAATCGTGCATGCATGGATTACGGGAAAAAAAAGGAAAGTGTCGGTGAAAGGATGAAGGGAAGAGCAATTTTCAGGGATGGGAAGCAAGGAAAGAAAATCATGAAGGAAGGAACGCATGATTTGGGGGTGCGGGGTGGTGAGAGGGTAAGAAATTCGTGAGTGAAAAAAGATTAATTTTGGGCGACGACACATGTGAAAAAAAATGAGTAAGGGGTGAGGAATTCCTTCTTTTTGCCATCGTGTGGTTGGATGAGGTGGTCCCATTTTGATCCAAGGCTCCAGATTGATGAGTACAATATATTAGTGGTGCCTAGATTGGTCGCATGAACTCGTGCCTTATTAGTTTAGACTCTTGTTCTCATTCTGGTGCACTACGATCGAGGTCGAACTTTGGGACGTGCTAAGTCTAGGCTGATAGGTGTAAGGATCGTGTGACTGAGAGGAGGGGGTGAATCGGGCACACCATGAACTTAAACTTTTTGCACTTCTAGCTACTCTTCCTAATTGCACAAGTAAAGGATACATAAGTAGAGAGTACATGTGCACTATGTGATAGTGATTAAATAAGGATAACCATGTGCTAGGACTTGTACATGCTAGGAGCAAGACATACATGAGCATATAAGAACAACCTAGCATACAACAATAAACTCAACAAGTCCAACACATGCTAGTGTATAAGGTAAAGGCACTCAAGCAAACTAGCATGCATATGAGTCACACATAGAGAAGCTCAAGTAAGTCCTACACATGCTAGTGTATATGATAGATAGACAAACACACTAGTACAAAAAGAGCCTTCAGTGGCGGGCTTTTTGGCCCAACAGTGGCGGGCAAAGCGTGCGCCACTGAGCTTCCGCCACTGCTGGCACGTCCAGAACGGTGGCGCACAAACCGTCCGCCACTGCTATGGAGAATCAGTGGCGGACGGTGACGTCATCCCGTCCGCCACTGTAGATAGGATGAACAGTGGCGCGCACAGTGACGCCATGCCCGCCCGCCACTGCAATGGTGTTTTCAGAATTAAAAAAAAAAGCCTCCTTGCCTCTCCTCCCCACTGTCCCTGCCTTTCGTGTTGCTACACAACAACAAGAAGCAGAGTAGTGAAGAGAGGAGAGAAGAATTAAACTTGACAATTCCTAGAGTTTGTGCAAGAAAATATTTCATTTTGTGATCCAAATTGCTGAGAATACAAGTTACAAGCACTGAGCCAAGCATCGAACTGTACAGAACATTTTGAATAAGTTACAGGCATCGAACAATTGCAATGAGGAAACAACACGCACAACTTCATGAAGTGAGCACCAACAACAGATCCGATCAAAACTAGACAGGCAAGAACAAACAGAGTTGGCAGGCATCCGCGGTCGCCTCGAGCCGCCGCGGGTTGCAACTCCTTCCCCGCGCTGCGATGCTTGTCCTCGCAGCCATTGCTTGCCTCTCTTGCTGCTGCCGTGTAGACTCGAGACTCGAGGGCGAGGAAGGGACGCCAGATCTGAGAGGTACACATGGGGAAGAGAGTGAACGGAGAAACGAGGATGACATGGGGGCAAACCTCTCGAGCGCTCCAAGGAGACGGCAGATCCGGCGGGGAAGGGTGAGCTCAAGGACGGAGGAGGGGGATCTCGGTGGAGGTCGATGTCGACTGCTGCTGAGCCGTGCCGCCAACCTCGACAACCTCGAGGCGCCGTAGATCAAGGGGACACGTCGGGGAGGGGGAGGAAGGCCTCCTCGCTGCGGATCCTCGCCCACTGTTGATGGTTCTTATGCTCTATTAAATATTTCTATTCCGCAAGCGCACGGATCACCGTTGTAGCACTTCACCATGAAGTATTCCAGAGTATCGTATTTATAAATTCCACAGGGAAGCTAGCAGAAAAGTTCGCAAAGGTACTATCTAAATCGATCTCATGTACATCACGTCAAACATTAATAGTTTGATAAAGGTGGCACTCATGAAGTAATCCATAAAAGAGTAATTAGTAAAAGATTGGGAGAGCAGCGAGTGGAAAAAGGGACTCCTACAATATATCCAACCTAAATATTTTATATTCAGTAATCTAATGATTTACAATTATACACTCAGGCTCATACAACAGTCATATATCTATGCATCGGGGCACGGAAGTGCCAGGGCTAGAGAACCGAAGCGGTTAGTTCACCCTGGGGATCCATCCGCTATAATTAAGACCCTGCTAGGTCCAACCCGACGTGGTGGATTACAGAGACCGGTGCAGCTGTCACGTACACTCGCGGCTACCATCCTCCGTGGGATTGGGTGCAAACTCGCGTCTAGAGTAATTCCTTGCACCATACAAGCAATCACTCTAAATAATCTACCCTTAGCTAACAGGGCAGACCACTCATGCTCAATAGACTCAAATGAATTGCTTACGCATAGGCCAGCTGACAACTCATGTAAGTCTACCTCACACAGACGTGGATCCAACACAGAAATACTTCCGAAGTAATTACTCAGAGTAATAATATAAATTAAAAGAATTACTGAATGAAATAAATAAGAAAAAATATCCATAATAATATTTATTCGAAAGATAGTAAGGATACAAAAGAGCTTTACCACACTTCCGAAGATGACTCCGGAATCCCGAGCAAAGCTCTAACTCCAACTCTAACTCCCAACTAATACTAACACTAAAACAAGAAGAGTAATCGGATTCTCCAATAAGGTGCGAATTATTTCGAAGCCGGCCAGGGGTATTTATAGCCTCCTCAGGATTGTGGGAGTCTTATAGCGCGAGGACGAGAGGCGGTGCCGCTAAGGTCGGCCGGCCGGCCAGATAGGGAGGCCGGCCGGCCGTCCACAGTGTCGGTTCCCGACCGCCTTCACTCCAGACGCTCCAGATTGCTTGATGAAGTCAGTTCCGTAGTCGGTTTCCTCCTGGGGTCGGCAGATATGGAGTAAGAGCCAAGTTTAGGCCCATTGTAGCCCATCTTCTATAATGTCTTCATTGAGTTCATGTTGGGCTTCAATATTCTGGTTTTGTGGACTTCTAGTGGTCCACTGGTGGAGGCCTGCAGGCTTCGGCCACTGGTTGTGGCTGGCCGGCCCGTGATTTCCCTCACAGAGGCCTATTTTCTCCAGAATTACTCCTGCACTCATAAATCATCCAAAACTCGTGGAAATTTATTAGTAGAATGAAACATTGCTGAACTTTGGTGATTTACCCTTTTATTTACCGATATGTTGACGGTAATTTAATGACTTAAACACCGTCAACACCCACGACGCCCCGTGCGACCGCGGGATCTCGCCTCGCCGGCACCGCCGCGCGCGGTCGCGGGATCCCCGTTCGCGTCGCCCAGCGCATACGAAGGAGACGCGCCACGGCCTGATTTAGAGCCTCGTCGCGCTCCACCAAGCAGCGTCCCGACCTGCCGTGCCCTATGCCACGCTGACGAGAGGGAGGAGGGGTCGCGCGGGTGGGAGATGGTGTGAGGAGCACGGAAAATCATCGAGCAATCATATGATAAGCACAATATCTACTACAAGCATATAGGATAAACAAGATAATAAATGCAAGTAGTAGAGAGTAAGAGTAAAAGATTGCTCATCGATTTTTCACGTAGTCTCGGAAGGATGGCGCCTTCCCTTACTCCATGTTGGGTCACTCCAGTCGGAGTCTCGACCCCGTCCCTCCGCCCGATGGCGATCCCTCCTAGAGCACACTTCACCCTCCGAGTGAAGTCGCGGGCACGTCCCGCCGGCTCTCTCCCGGGTACTCCTCCAGAGGTAAGGCTTCGCACTTGATACGTACCAAAGGGCGCTCCACTAGTGATGCTTCTTTCGCACGGGAAGCTCCAAGACCGTGTACAAACTTGTGTTAGCTTCCACACTCTCTTTGGCAAGCTCAACACCGACGCCTAACCGGTCTAGGCCTTGTTATAGACCAAGGGTAACAAACCAAGACTGCCTCCCTATGACCACACTAATCCTAGAGGTGGATGGATGCTCTCAACCCTCTCAAGCACTAAGCTTTCTTCTCCAAATCTTCTCCATGTGCTTCTCCTCTCTCTCAAGCACCAAGATTTCTCTCTAAAACTTCTCTATGTGCTTCTCTTGCATCCTCTTGGCTCCCTCTATGTTTTCCTACTGGTAACAATGGCCAAAGGCACCCTCAAGGGGCGAGCAACCAACTATTTATAGGCCTCCAACCCAAAATTAGCTGTTGCTCCAAAATGGTCTGCCAACTGAGTCACTGTATGATATCACCGTTTGATTCTGGGACCTATATATGAGTCACCGTATGATGCACCGTATAATATCACCGTATGATACTACGGTTCCAGAAACATTTTCCACTTAGTCATCCATACTCACCGTATGATACCATGACCTCACCATATTATGTGGTGACTCCATAAGTCTTTTCCGACCACCCCTAATTTCTCGCTCTCGTATTTAGTCAAGTTAGAGCCCCGGGTGAATTAAGCAGTTCTCTCTTGAAACTATTATCGCCACTAGCTAATCGATTCCATCTTTTGAGTCACCGTATGTTATCCTAGCTGTCACCATATAGTACAGTGACTCCATAGATCCTGTCCTACTAGACTCCATCTCTTGAGTCACCGTATGTTAACCTGGCTGTCACCGTATCATACACCGACTACCGAAGCTGAAACTTCTTCATATCTTCTTGAACTTGCTTCCAACTTCATTCAGTTGGCTCCTCAACTTCTCCACTGCCAGTCTAGTGCCCGAGAGACTCTTTGAGTATCTACTCACCTCCACCACTAGTGTGATCTAAGAGAAACGACTCGATCCCCCTTGATAGTCCGGTTTTTCCTATGGACTCAAGCCTACATCTACACCAAGCCACATTTGCTTGGATCTAGTATGTCCTTAGTCTTGATCCATCTCTTCAAACCGCGACATCCATCAAGTCCTTGATCCTTGTCATCATCCGTCATTGAGGCAACCATTCTTCCGATCATGTGACCATGTGAAAACTTTTCCTTCATCCAAAGATGTTAGTCACAATGATCTAGTTGTCATAAAGGACAACCTGATCGAATCATCATATAATGTGCATAAGATATGTAACAAAGAACTAGCACAATAACAATATCACTTAAGAAACAAGATCATCATGGTATAGGATATAAGACAAGACCAACATGATGATCAAGAGTATGTCAAGGTATAAGATACATAGAGGAACACATGACATACTCACCTTGTCTCTTACCTCATGTGCGTAGTCGTCACCTCGTAGAGTAGTCCTCATGTTCACTTCTCCTCTTTATCAACTTCCTTGCAACCTTTGAGGTGTTGGCACTCCAATAGTATATCACTACATCCATGAGACTAAACATCTTGCAAACTAGCAAACCTTATTAGTCCCATTGACTATGTTGACATCAAATCACCAAAACCTATAAACTATGCTCTAGGTTCATTGATCTTACAATAGGCCGACGGAAGAACAACGACGCAAGCGACCAGTAGTGGCGTAAAGCTGGCGGTTCGGGCCGGAGGTGAAACGCATGGTCAGGCGGCTGATGGCAACATGCACACACAAGGGGCAGTGGTTACTGCTGCGGAATTTCGTGTGCATTATAGGTTACTGGCCACTGACTTAGCGAGCAGCTGATTACAATCTTTAAACATAGTCTCAATGTAATGAGCAGATAAGTATGGTGTAAGTGTGTTAGAATAACAGATGAATCACGGGTACAACATGATATGAACTTATGGTACTTAAGTTATATATATTACCTTGTCATTGCATAATACATTTGAGTATATTTCGAGACTTTAAATGGCATCTTACCTCCTAAGATGCACGAATTTCTCCATAATTATTGTTATTATTTTCTATTTTAGAATTTTTTTAAAAAAGATCCACGTAGTGCCCAAAGAGATCTAATTTTGTTTTAGAAGTGAGGTCGGTTCAAACATGCCATACTAAAAAAAAATAACATATGGCATGGTAGAAAAAACTTGTCGTGCTACAAATAAGTCTTTTGAAAAAATGTGTCAAACTAAAAATAAGAGAATCTGCCATGCTAGCTAGACATATGTTAGTTTTTTATAATAGTGTATTTAGAAATAGAAATTATATGTATTTTGGATATTTTTATTATTCCAGAATTTAGCTATGGACTCATAATCGTTAACATGGAAATAAGAATTAGGGATATTTTAAGTTATTTTTATAATTCAAATTTAGTTATTTTTTGGGTTTATAATAGCATGGAGGGTAATTTAGAAATAGATGTGACGGGTATTTTGGGTTATTGTTTAGTATTCCGAATTTAGCTATTTTTTGACTCATAATGGCATGGTGGGTAATTTACAAATAAGTATGATGGGTATTTTTGGCTATTAAATTATCTTGAATTTATCTATTTTTTTACTTAGAACAGCACGGCATGGTGGGTAATTTAGAAATAGATGCGAATGATTTTTTTGGCTATTTTTTATTATTCAAACTTTAAATATTTTATAAATATTTATAGGGGTTTTGTGACTAATTTTTCATAATGTCAGTGGTGGGTAATTTTCTCTTTTTATTTTCTACGATTAACGCGGGAATTTCTTGGTCTTGAGAGCGAACGTGGCGGCTCTGTTTTGTGGTCAATTATATATATAACAGATTGTCGGTTAAGCTATGATCCACAGGAACCAGACCACAACGCGCACTCCACGCATGTCGTCGTGCCCACGCCCACTCCACGCATGTTGCCACCCCACTGGGCGCGACGCACAAGAACAAGTCCCGAACTCATGCATAAACTATGGCCTTGTTTGTTTTCCATTCAGATTATATAATCTAGCTTATATTTTTAGATAAAAGAAGCTTTTTTTAGATGAAACAATGTTTCGGCTTCTGCACAACAAAGATACATTTAGCCATTACATGATAACATCAAGGTGAGCCGACACAAGCGAAAAGGCCTCTAGCCTAGTGGTTACAAGGGTTTCACTAGCACCTTAGGTCTTGGATTCGACTTCCCGTAGGAGCGAATTTTCTAAGATTTAATAGCGTTGTGCTTTCCGCGGTAGGCGACGTGGCCGTCGACAGCAAGACGCCAGTGGTGACTTCGTCAATCTCGAGGATTTGCCGACTCAATCTTCGAAGATGTTCATAAGGGTAGGGTTTGCATATGTACGTTCGTAAGGATGGGTGTGCGTGCATTGTGAGTGTTTGAGTTGTACTGTGTAATTCGCCAAAAAAAAAAGGTGAGCCGACACAAAACGGAATTTAAAACACCTAAAAACACAAACTTCCAACATGGAGCAATATTTGGAGTACAGGGTTATGAACTTGTTCGAGCTAGGCTTCTGAGCAGATGATAACGTGCCAAGCTAAAAATTGTAACAAGGACACAATGAAGGAACCTTTTGGTGTACTGAACGCCCAGTTCTACATGGCTCCCAAAAGAACTGAACCAGCTAACTCCTTCGTCACTACAAGAACAAAAGAAGAAAATCAGTCACAAACTCTAACCGCCCAACCTGAGTCTCGAAGCTGGTGCAGAAAATGATGATTAACCACTTCCGCACACAAATGCATCTGAGTATCAAAGAAGACTGGAGCCTTTGTGTCCGTTAACTAAAAGAATGTTAAAGATAGCATAAGACACTACTGATGTCTCTATTACCACTAGTACAAAACGAGCCTAATATGACAGTTGAAAAATTACAATAGTGGCAGACACACTCGGATGCGTCACTGCAAGCCCAACGCAAGTTACTGTAGCAGCTAGCAGTGGCAGACGGGCTGACGTCATCGCAGCTACAGGACCCGGAGCACTCAGCAGTGACGGACGGAGTGACGTCAGCGACGTCCGCCACTAAAGACGCAACAACAATGACGAGCTTTGTGATGTCATTGAGCGCCATTGCTATTTTTCCACATACCTGCAGAGTGTGATATTGTAGCTAGGCCTCTCTACTCACTGCAAAACATTGCTGGCTGCAGTTAGAGTACTGTTAATAAAAGTGTTGAGATTTGAAAGGATGAAAAGCCATATCATGGGAATACCGGGTAGTCCTTACAAACCCCATCATCCAACATTTATTTGGTCCAATCCATTAAGAGCTTCAAACCAAATTTAGTAAATGAGGTAAGAATGAATATATATGTCATGTGAAGAAAGAATAGATGTAACTAAATCAAAGTACGCAATTAATTGAGCTTGTATCTGCTTGAAATCTTTAACAACCATTACCTTTACCAAATTCATTGTGGGCCTGTTTGGATTTCTGTTCACTGCTTTCTTGAATGTGGCCTCGGCAATTGTAACCTCACTGATATTTGCATTGGAACATACCATCTCAACAGATATGTCCGCAAGTGAAGAAAGGTTCTCGAGACCAAAATTGGAATCTCCAAACTGATCTATTATCTGTCGTAATTCAAATGCTAAATAAATGGTTACGAGATTTTGCATGGCTCCGGGAGCGAATGTCACCTCCATGATGTAACGAATGCATAACTTTTTTAGACATCTGAATGGATAAATGTCACCTATGGCCAATTTCTTTTTCCTTTCTTTCGTTTTTTCCTCAACTTTTACGGAAAGGGAAGCAAGGCATGGCATGCTTCCAAGGAGTCGAAGGTCCTCATCTCCTATTGTTTGTAACACGATCGTTACTGAGGAAAGAGTGGAGGATGACATCCATCTTGGTACTGCAGGGATGATGCCACCCACCATATGTATGTTCAGAAGCTCCTGAGGTGTTCGTGACAACCTATCAAATGGAAACTCTAGGTCTCCATGGCAACCGTAAATTTCAACGTACTTGAGACTGGGCATGTTAGAGCCATTGGAGGAAATGGTTTTTGCAAACCTCGTCCAGTTAAGAAATTGAAACTTTGCAGACCTCAACTCTGTCATCCCTTCCAAATGTTGCAACACGGTTGGGGATTCCACAACTATAATAGCGATCAATGCTTCCATATATTTCAAATTTCCGAACCCACTAGATATACTCACCGGATAGTCAACACACAAATACATCAGTCGTCTCAATTGATCAAAAGCTGATGGCAGCTCTTCTATTTCTGTCCAACCTATGTCCAATACAAGCAAAAACTGCAGATTCCCAATCTCGATCGGAAATTGCTGATTCCTGTAGAACGTAATCCCAAATATCTGAGGTGAAACAGATTGCAGATGTCCCTAAAATGCTGATTAACCACTTCCTTACAACCATTTAGATCTAATGTATGCAAGACTGGAAACCTCGAAAGTGATGGAACCACTACAAGAGAATTGGCCCGTAGAGGCAACTTGTTTATATACTAGAAGCACTTTGTTATTGCCTCTAGACACTCGTAGAGGCATTTACTAAAATGCTTCATAAATGCCTTCTCATACACTGTCTCTACGATGTAGTGGCACTTTTCTAATTGCCTCTTTAGAATTAGAGACATTAAAATAAAGGCATTATGTAGTGCCTAAATAAACATAGAGGCACCTTTTTGTTGTAATGTAAAATATAAGAAAAAACAAAAGTCTTGTAGAACCAATTCTCGAACTCAAGACCTCTTGCCTTGAGGCAGCACTAGCTCTACTATGCTAACCAACTCAACCTCATATCACACCTTTTGTATGTTTAGAGTATTATTTTTATAAGTAGTCCCTATGGTGCCTCAAACCTCTAAAATAATGTCTCTACAGAACAAATAATGCCTCAAACAATGTCTCTACAACTTTTAGAGACATTTTTGAAATGTCATAAAGAAAATGTCTCTTTCTATTCGTTATCGACGTTTTGGAAAATGCCTCTAACGTGCCTCTACTATCAATTCTATATAGTCCCAATTGGAATATGTCTCTATGTTTGAGGCACTTTCTATAGTGCCACAATAAGTTGCCTCTACACTACATTGTGACAACTTATAGAGGCAAATTTAAATATGTCTATAGTAAAATGCCTCTACAAGAGGTTTTTGTCTGTAAGTGACCTAACATGGGTCAAGGACATTGTCGATAGCTTCTTGACATCATCTTCGTTGCTGGTTTGGATGCACAGTCTACGTATCTTGTTTGGTAGCGAATTGGACGACTGCCCATCCAATACTGTTAGAAAATGATCATTGCTGGACAAATAAATTATGAGATCAAGCACCATGTCATGAACACGAAAGGTGGCGACCATTTCATCAGGGCCAATAGCTTCAGGCTGGATCATACTTCTGTTGACTAGCTCTTTGATATAATGCTCGCCCACTTCATAGATGGACTTCCCCTCTTCTTTGCAAACAAAACCTTCACCTACCAATTTCCATATTAAAGCTTCTGTGTTAATCTCACTATCCTCTGGAAGCAAACCTAGATACAACAAACAAGTCTTCAGATGTGGAGGGAGATCATAATAACTGAGTGATAAAATCCTTCTCATGTCCTTGATATCTGAGCTATCTCCTAGCCCGGAACCCATAGACAGGTACACCTTGGACCAGAGCGCATGTGAATGTTCCTTCCCCTTTTTACTGGCCAGAAGACTAGCTATTGTAATGATTGCTAAAGGCACACCACCACATTTCGTTAAAATATTATCGGATACTCGAGCCAACTCATTAGGTGGACATTCGTCTTCACAGCCAAATACCCTTAGGTAATAACTTTCTTGAGTCAGAAAGAGAGAGAGGTTTTAGTGGATAGACGACATTGGCTTGCTTGGCAACATCAAGTTTGCGTGTTGTCATGATAATTTTACTACCAAGTTTATTCTCGATCAAAGCATATTTGATTGTATCCCATACAAAAATGCTCCAACGTCGTCAATAACAATAAAGTACCTGTAAAAGTGAATTGCAGTGAAACTTTTTTCACTAATACGATAGGTGTAATTTCAATATGTTTGGATGCTATTATCAGTTCTTAATTGGTGGTTATAGAAAATCTTTCAACCACAAAATAAGGAAACATTTGGGGCACTTGAAAACATAAGACCTAACATATATTATGTTTCAAAAGCCGAGCTAAAAAAATTTGAGGATTGAATGCTAGTGACAATTTTGCACAATTATACAACTAGGTAACTGAGTCTGTAATCTGGTTACTATGTTTTCATTGTGTAGTACTAGCCGTAGGCATTTCTTTATCTGAAATCATTAGTTTGAGTTTTCTATATTCAAAATATTATCCAAGAATTGGAATAGCGTTAGTTAACTGAGTATGTTGTATGGTTACCTTCATTGTGTTGCACTAGCCCTTTGGCATGTATTTATATGAAAACACTAATTTTAGTTTTCTATCTTCAAAATATGTCACCCAAATCTTAATTTACGATATACCATTATAGTGAAAATGGAATTAAGATTTCTACTTTGATACTAACATACTTTTCGTAGAAGCATCCTTCAGTAGATACAGGCTAACTCTACTTGTAATATTGAGCTTCTACAAGAAAGAAAGTGGGCATCTAGTTTTTGTGCAGTACGCTGGCGCCTTGGAAATAGCCTTCTCCAAACACATAATTGGAGATCACACAATTATAAAATTTGAATCCAAAAAAAAAGAAAATTTAATTTATGCATCAAAGTTCTTTTTCTAAATTATCTAAATGCTAGTGCAGCAAATAGCCAAAAGTTTCCTGCTGATGTTAATGTTAGAGTCATGCTCTAAACATATAATTGTTTGGTAATATACTCGTTCATGTATCATTGACGTATCTTTGCTTCTATGAATAATTGGAATATAACCATGTAATTTCATACACTGGTTATTATTTGGACAAATCCGTCCACTTAACAACATCAATAGTTAAGGAATTAGGAAAATTTCTGTTGATATAAGCTAAGTAATAATGTTCTTTTACCATCATCCTAGGAGTGGTATCAAGTCCTACTCTAATGATAACTTGAGTCGTATAAAAAGTGTTACCAAACAATTACAAGTTATCGGGTGCCACTTCATGCATTTCTAAGGACTGAAAAAGAACTCTAAGTAAGAATCAATTGTCAATTCAAGAAATGGTTCCAAATGTTTCCTACTTTTTAATGGTATTTCCTATTTTCGTCTTGGCCAATACTCAGTAAAGCATTACATGCACAGACAAAAGCATAAGTACCAAATTGGAAAATACTATAAATGAAAAGCCATAATTAGCCCTTTTTGTGAAAAACTAATATCATTTCAGTCATTTCACATCACCATCCAACAACTGTGAGCGAAAGTACTATAATGACTAGTCTTTTGCTATTCTCGATGGATAAATATTTCAAATCATTGACTCCCTAGAAAGGATAAATTTATATTTATTGAGGAATGAGGATAAACATTCTAAACAAACCGCAGTTATGCTATGCAGTGAAATAATGTGACCTATGTAGTCACGGTAATTTACTCGCAAATGGCAGTGGACATACATGAAAATCACTGAATGAGACACGATCATACCTCTTGCCCGAGAGGACTTTTCTTAGCTCGTCGATGAGCTGTGCTTCATTCCATGTTGCTTCAGACTTGTGGCCCAGTTGATGGAGCATGTTAGTGAAGACGTTAATCATGTTAGGAGTGAGGGACAGGGAAACAAATGCTCCACAATTGAAATTCCCTTTCAGCTTGTCGTAAGCTAGTTTTGCAAGAGTGGTCTTGCCTAATCCCCCAAAGCCAACTATTGAGACAATTCTGAGCTCTTTCTTCTTTGGTACCATCAGCAATTCGACTAGTTCTCTAGTCTTTTCTTCGGTGCCAACTAGCTCTGTCGTCTTTTTGTACAGGGCTGCTAACCGAAGACTATCGACAGTCTGTCCAATAGGCCTTGTAGCAACATTTTGAACCTTATACCTATCACGACGCTCACTGACCTTCTTGATAGATGCCTCTGATATCAATGCCTATCTTGTGACGGATTTTGGCTCTCGTCAGCAGGTTGATGGTTTTCTTAAAGAAACCCCGAAAGCTATGTGGATTTGGTTTTGTTGGTGCATGGGTGTCGATGTGCACCATGAAGGTGTCGACACTGTCCTCGATATCGTACAACAGCTCCCTGACCTCCCTTGCCCAGATCTTGACTTGATTGTCAGGTGGCTCGTCTATGGGAGAGCCTCGGAGATCTTGAGGAGAGCGGCCTCCATGCTCTCGAGCTCGGTCTTGAGGAACATGATTTCACCCCTGATGTTCATCTGCAGCTTGTACTCCTCCGTGAGTAGGTTGGCCAGCTTGGGCAGGAGGGTGCTCATCGCCCCCGTCAGAACCTGCATTCTCGACTTTTTCTTTTGCCAGGGCAGCCCCTGCCGGGCAATCGTTCAGGTGTTTGTGGAGGCCTGCCGGTGTGTGTGTGGAGGCCTGCAAAGTCTTAAGACTCGCTGCATCAGAGTCTCAAACTGCAGAAAATTCAGGGGCAAGAGTAGCACATTGACCATTTATTATTAAAATAAAAAATATGATCTATTTTACTCTCCAAACAATTCACTTTGTCCGTTTCACCCTTTAACCAAAATGATGGTCACTTTACACTTCACGTACAATTCCATTCGATCGGTGCAATATACACCATACTATTGCTTTTTGTTTCTCAACCTATGAATAGAGCTTGAAGCTCAAAATTTTGCGATGATAGTTCCCATAATACCGTATGATAAAATATTTTTTAATTATTTGTTTAATGTCATTTGAATGCATATATCGTTAATTGCTATTAATTATGTAAACAGTGTAAAAAGATATGTCATAATTATTTTAGGGTGTCGTCTGAATTGTCTTCATGCAAAATTCGAGCTCCAAATTCCATGTATAGGCTGAGAAACCTAAAATATAAACTTCAGTATGGTGTATATTCACTTAATAATTTTTTTAGTGAAATAGACAAAATAAATTATTCGGAACAGTAAAATAAAAAGTAAGACTTGAATCTGGCAGTAGCAAAACCTTACAGCTGGTCAGCAATGGACGAAAAAGAGCAGATCCGCGGTTGCGGACCGAATACTCCCTGCTCTGCTGCTGGTATATGACGAGACCTGCAAATTAAAATCCCAAGATCAGTGGCGGACCACACACAAAATTTTAGGTGGGACAGAGAAGCAAGACAAAATCGACTACGGGTAAAATTAGACCTATGTTTCTGTTGCTACTCATGATTTGTGCAAATAATTTACATTTAAATATGACAATGTCCTCTCATTTTCAATTTTCCCTTTCCAGTTGGGGCAAACTCGTGGCAATTGGCCTATGCTCTTCCTACATCTAGGCCGATTTTCAATTTATTGGGCCTTAACCTTGCTAAGCTGGCCATTAGAAAATAAATTTGACCCAAGTGGCCCATGCCCCTTCGTCCACTCGATATTTTCTTTCTTCTTCTTCTTCCTTCTAAGTAGCGATATTCAGAGAAAAAAAAAACAGCTCGGCGAGGAAGAACCAGGTGCTCGCTGACAGTGGAGAAAAGGGAAGGGGATGTTCCCGCCGCTGGGTAGCTGGGGCAGCCGCCCCACTCTGCCGTATGGGGCGGTCCGCCCCTGCCAAGATCCACGACATCAGAATTTCAAACTATTGAAACTGCAGGGCAAGAAGACGTCAGAAGAAGCCATGGATTAAGCGCCAAACCCTTAGTCGGCGAGGAAAACAATCGAGCAGATAGATCTCAAGACTGAAGAGGGAGAACGGACAAGCGAGGGAGGTAGGGAGAGTGCAGGGGAAGGGAGCCAATAACGGGGCAGGTCAGTAAACAGCGGCTGTGGTGGGAAATAGTTGGACGACCACCGTCAAGTCTATGTCGCCGGCTGAGTCGGCTTTTGGCGGCGAGAGAAACAGCGAACCTTTCGGCGCTACTGTGGCCTCATCCTCCATTCCAGGGCGAAGGACAGGCTACAACATCACCAGTCAGTGGCGATCCAGGAAAAAAATTTAGGTAGGGCGAGCCGTGGCACAACTTTGTATGAACAAAAAAAAGAACCACATAGACACATGTATATGAACAAAAAAAACGAACCACACAAATATTTTTTAAATTTAGGTATATTTGAACTTGAACCATATACATTCCACGTATAAATAATAAACTGTCAATTCTTTTTTAAAAAAATCGCTATTAGGCGAGCAATTTTATCGATATCAAACTTAGAGAAAGAGTCTCTTAGATCTAGACAAGGCATGCAAACGAGTCTCCGAAATGATCTATTATCTATCAATTGGAGTCAGACTGAACGAAAAAACCATCGATTCTCTCTCTCTCTCTCTCTCTCTCTCTCTCTCTCTCTCTTTTGAGATCACCATCGATTGACTCTTGCCGGCTTGCCACACTACCAGGCCGTCTAGGTCCATTGGCGAAGTGGCCCATTATTAAACAAGAAGCCCATACCCCTTCGTTTCCTTCTTCCTTGGACACAGCCACACAGGCATAGCCATGGCGGGCACGGATAGAAAAGGAACACCGGCAGCCGGGCGCTGATGTCGGGGCTCCAGATAATGAGGGGTAGGGGGGGGGATCGGATAGAAGTTTAGGTAGGGCGACTGCCCTACCTTGGCCTATTGGAAGCTCCGCCTCTGTCACCAGTTCACCATGACACAAGCTTGTTAAGTTTCAGCCACATATATGGCGCAAAGTGTAGATAGAGTGATGCATGGAATCCATTGATCAATATAAACGGGCTGTTAATTCGGCCAGTGGAGAAAACTTCGAGAGATCTGGACCCACAAGCTGAAGGAAGCTCAAGTGGAGCAACTGTACCACTATCGATGTCGGCACATTATATTGTTCTACATTTGGTTCTGTATGTCGGAACTAAATTAGATCAAGTAGCATTCACCACTTGCACACTTCGCCAGCAACGTCTCTGCATCTTTTAGGTACGGCGCACGTGCTAAATAAGGTTTGGTGGAGCACGTGGTCCAGATCTGACGACATGAGTCAAATGAAGCAGGCGTTTGGAAAATATTCGATCTGTGGGCCTTTCTTTGATAAACAGGATAATCACTTGCGAGGGATCTCGTGGTCGGGTGATTCAAACCTACTAGAGGAACATTTTTTTACACCATAAAATGGAGGACCTGGGGTAAAATGATGCACCAGTGAAAGATTAAAGATTAAAAGATGACGCTGTATACTCGAGCTTGGACGCCTTCGACAAATATACTCGATATATTACGTCTGGAAGTTGTTGACCAGCAACTACGCGGCAGCTGAGAGTTGAGGCATGCCCTTCTGCTCTGCATCGATCACGGGGGCTCGTCGTCCTGTTCTTGTTTGGGTTAGAAGTTGGGGGTGGACGAGGACCGAGTGTTTCTTATTCGTCGCATTGCATGACGGGTATGGATTGAGCCCCAATGGCATTTATGGAATGGCTGCTGGATGCATATGGACGAGTTGCTGACAGAGAGCAAACAACTGTAGACTACTTTAACACTTTAAATGATGTTAACAACTCTAGACTACTTTAACAACTGTAGACGAGTTGCTGGGATACTTCTGTGGTCTGTGGTCGCAAGCCAATTAAACTTTCTCGCACTCACTCAACATATACAGCAAAAGTTTTCTCGAAATTAGACGGCGATCGAAGCCCTTGAAACACTCAGATGTTGTATAAGGATCCCTTTCTGTAAGTGAGTACCTGCACCTCTCGCACACGCCACTGATAAGGGCCAGAAGAAAGCAAATAACGGCCAGCATGCTGTCCACCAAAGAAAAATGGGCAAGCCGAACAATTCCTTAAGGGTGCGTTTGGTTGGAGGGCAACGCTGGATGGGTCATGGCCGCCAAGTTTTTTTTTGGGATGACCTCATCCATCCTACCAAACATCTAGGGTGGATGGGGCGGTTTTTTGTTTGGTAGGTTGGATGTGGCGGCCAAGTTTTTTGTTTGGTTGATGGGTTGAGCTGGATGAGTCGGATGTGGTCACCAACATCATACAAAGGTGAACTTACCCTCTTATATCAGGTGATAACATCAATATTTGTGTATAACTAAAAAAATAAATAATTAGCATACACATAATTAAGAGTTTCTAATACATCACATAGATTCATAACAATACAAAGCCGTGCGAAATAAAAACATTCATCTTTTCTACCTTGTTGCGTCCGTGCGGAATAAAGCAAGGTAATTAGTTCATATTCAGATCCGTGCCTTGTTGCGGCCGTGCGGAGTAATTAGCATTCGCCATTTGCAATAAGAAACGAGTAATTAGCACCTAGTGCTCAGCTTGTCGCTGCCTTGTTGCGGCCGGGCGGAGCGGAAGATGGAGTTGCCGTGCGAGCACGGAGCAGCGTCCGGAAGCGGGTGGCCGTCATTGAGCCGAGCGGGGCAAGGAGAGCCTGGGCCGAGGTCCAGGAGCAGCAAGGGCGGGTAGCGCTGGATCTACCGCGCCGCCACCATGGCTGCGAGAGAGAAGAGAAGGAGAAGGTGTCCGGTGCTGGTGAGCGGTGGGGGTGAGATGCGAGCGATGGGGTCACGGGGTAACGCGAGTGGCCGCCAGCGACGCGGGCCGCCCCATCCGGCCTATTTGCCCGGACGAGGTCATCCAGGATCTAGAGCGAATACTCGCCTGGGTGGCGGCCATGTCCAGCCTCGCCCATCAACCAAACACGCTTAAAAATCGGGCCGCCATCTCCCATCCAACTTGAGTCGTCCATCCAAACACGTCCTAAGTTACAGCAGGACGCAATAGTACCAGTAACTCCTGAAAGCTTGCCTCAGAACTCCAGTGAGGATGCATGAGTGCTGGTTAACATTGCACTCCAGTCTTCATCATGAGCTTAATTTGAGCAGTGAAACAAAGGATTAAACATATGAGAGGAACCTATGGACTATCTGGGGTACGAGTCAGAATCGACTAGTGAAAGCTCACGATTATCAACCAAAAAGCCTTCAATGGAAGACTGAGCCACTGAAGTAGCAATACAAATTTTAAGTTCAATATTACAAAGTCGAGCAGAAAACAACAATTTTAAATGAAACAATGCACACTGTTTTCAGGGAAATAAAGCATGAGGGACGCGGCCGGCGTCGCTGTCTCAAACCCTGGCAGCAACCACCACAACGAAGCCTGTGGTGAGCGCCCGATGCAGAGGATGCCGTCCTAGCAGCAGAAGCTACTGAAGTTCTGGAATGTGAGACAGGCCTGAGCCCCCGCTTGGCCCCGCATCTGTTGTTGGGATCCTGGAGGACATAATTGTTGCGGTGCCACCACACAGCTGGGCTGGCACTCCAGCCTCTCCAAGCTTCGTCATGACGGTGGTTGCATTGACAGGAATTTCCCCGTACAATGTCATCTTCCCCGACAGTATATTTCGAGCTATTGAGCTACAACCTGCAAATCAGTTAAGTATATTTCCTTTAGAAACCAAGAGAAGAAATGGACCGCATAGGAAAAGAAAAATAGATGTACTCACTCGAGTAACCTGCTTGAAAAGAATTTCTTACCATCGATTTCACGGAGAATCGGTACTGCTTTTTTCCGGTTCTCCTGACCATGTATCTCCAATTCCAACACATACACCTGCGGATTCAGTAGAAGTGGAGAATGCAAGTCATCATAAGAATATAGTAGTGCCGAGGGGTTTACCTACAGTGCCTTGTATGTTGTGTCTGAATAACAAACTGTCATCACTTTCATTAGTTAAAAAAAACTGGGTCGTCAAAATGATTTGATAAAACTGACAAATCATATGATTTTGAAGTATTCGCAAACAAAACACCTATTTTAACGTGCTATTTTAGTGTATTGTGCAGACAACGATCACTGCATTTATTCCAGAACATTAATTCCATGCGTCTCCTTCAAAGGCTGAGCTAGTGTGACTAATTACCTTCTCCAATTCAAGAGTGGGATTGTTCGGATTCGTATCGACTGTTTGCCGGACTGCAGCTTCTGCAGCCTCCACCTCCTTGGGATTTGCATTCGAACCAAACATCTTAATAAAAACATGGTGAAGTGAAGAGAGACTCTCCAGGTGGAAGTCAACGTCGCCGAATTGACCAGTTGTCTTGTGTACGTTAAATTGTAACTCGATCTTCTGAAGATTCTGCATGGCTCCTGGCGCAAACATCACTTCCATGACATCGCAGTTGATTTTCAGTTTTGTTAGACGAGAGAATGGATAATCATTGCTGATGATCAACTTCTTGTCTCTGCCTTGTATGGGTGTCACCACATTTATGGCAAGGTCGGAAAGAGATTGTATGATCGCAAGGAGTTGAAGGTCCCCCTCTCTCAGTGTTTGTAAGGTAATTCGTACAATCGAGAGAAAGAAGAGTGAGGTCATCCATCTCGGTACTGAAGGGATGGCGTTACCAATATATATCTGATGAAGCAGTTGAGGTCCTGTTTGCTGCATATCTATGTCACATTCGGAACTAAGGTCGATCTTGGCTGTTCCAGATATGAAGAGGTGCTTCAGATTGACCATGCTGGAGAAAAACTGGCGGAAAGCCTTTTGATAGCTCTCGTCCCATGCATGAAAAAATATGTCCAGACTTCTCAGTTGGGTCAGCTCACCCAAAACAATCAACATTGTTGGTGACTTCAAATGGATACATGCTGTCAAGTCTTGTACCGATTTTAGATTTTCAAATCCTCCTGATACGCTCGCCAGATTGTTCATTCCCAAGCGCACCAGTCGCCGTAGTTGAACAAAGGATACCGGCAGCTCAACTATTTTAGTCCCACCTATGTCCAGTATCCGCAAAAACTTTAGATTCCCAATTTCCTGTGGGACCTCAGTGATACTCGTGCGAAATAGTCCCAAATACCTTAGGTGAAAGAGACTGCATATATCCTTGAAGTGATGATTGCCAACTTCTTTGCAGTCTTTTAAGTCCAGCACACGTAATAGTGGAAAGGTTGAGGGAACTGACAACAAACTTAAAGCTCCACTAAACACATTAAGTGACCTCACATGGGACATGCTCAAGACTGGCAACAGTTTGACTTCATCATTGTTGGTTTGGATGGATAGTCGCCATATCTTCTTATGTAGAGATTTAGGCTTCTGAGGACCCAGTTTTGTTAGAAAATGTTCCTCATTTGACAACCAAGTGATAAGATCGAGCACCATGTCATGTACACGACAATGGGAAGCCCTTTGTTCACCGTACCTACATTCCGGTTGAATCAAACTTCTATTAATTAACTCATTAGCATAGTCCTCACCTACTTCATACAATTCCTTCCCCTGTACATTTTGAACAAAACCTTCACCGACCCATTTCCATATCAATTCTTCTATTTGAATACCATAATCCTCCGGATATGAACTTAGAAACAACAAACAAATTCTGAGATGCGGAGGTAGGTCATAGTAACTGAGTGATAGTATCCTTCTCATGTTCTCAACATCACGACTATCTTGCATACCAGAACCCATAGATTCATAAACCTTGAACCAATACTCATGTGACTTTTCCGTTCCCCTTTTACT
Organism: Eragrostis nindensis; assembly: GCA_012490785.1. Lineage (NCBI taxonomy): Eukaryota > Viridiplantae > Streptophyta > Magnoliopsida > Poales > Poaceae > Eragrostis > Eragrostis nindensis. The sequence goes on along the minus strand of JAAXCT010000657.1, from coordinate 225,880 downwards.
GGACACCATACTAGATATTGTAATGATAGCTAACGGTACACCACCACATTTCTTTAAAATGTTCTCAGATACTTCAGCCAACTCCTTAGCATGGCATTTGTCATCATAACCACAGACCCGTAAGTCGAAAAGCTTCCTTGAGTCATCAGCAGAAAGAGGTTTTAATTCATAGACACAACTGGCTTGTTTGGCAACTTCAAGAATGCGAGTGGTTGTGACTATTATACTTGCACATTCATTCTCCTTGAAACCATAATGAATTGTCTTCCACACAGAATCATCCCATATGTCGTCTATAACAATAAAAAACCTGCAAGGGGATTACCAGGACGGCTCACTATATTAGCAAAGCACTTAATCCAACCAAAAAACACATGAAGTTCTCATTCGAGTTGCCGACAAAGATCTATACCATTTATTTTGGATGGCTATTTATTGATCTGTTGACCCATGCGTGCATACGTGTTTGTGTGTGCGTGCGTGCGTGCGTGCGTGCGTGTGTGTAAATGAAAACAAAAAAGAATAATCGCAAAAAAAAAATGAACACACAAAAGAAGCATTTACGGACTATCTCTTTCATAAACTAAGGCAGTATCTTTGTTTTGTCTCCTAGTGTATCTTTCACTTTGTGATTACACAAGAATGACGTGTGCGCACACACCATCAAGGCAGCACAAATATATTCCATATGCTAAAAGGATGAGACATCCGAATGAAACATTCAGATTTTTTATTATCAATCTGAGCACAAGATTTTTGAACCCTTATGAGCGGATCATATATGATACTAGTGTCCTGTTAATACGATTAATAAAACAAAAAAAATATATACCAAGGTAAATTTGATGGTAAATTTGAGGCTCCGTACTATTGCAATTTAGCAACATCGATTGCATATGTATGTACGTACGTATTGCAACTCCCAAAAGGAGGCACTTAGCCTCAATGTTTTAGACAATGGAAGAAACTTATGGCATATGCATAATGAGATACACAAAGCCTAACTTTGTCCTCTGAACCAAGAGATGGAAAGGCTAACATCCATGGCCACATACCTTCTTTTTCGAAGGAATTTTCTTAGTTCGTCAATGAGTTGTGCTTCATCCCATGTTGCTTGGCAGTTGTGGTTGCCAAGTTGATGGAGCATGTTCTTGAAAATACTAGTCAGGTTCGGAGTCTGTGACACGGAAACAAAAGCCGCACAATCGAATTGTCCTTCGAGCTTCTCATATACCCTTTTAGCAAGAGTTGTCTTGCCTAGTCCTCCAAAACCAACGATAGAGACAACCTTTAGATGTTGCTCCTCGTGCCCCTCCATAAGCATCTTGATCAAGTCCTCACTCCTCTCTTCAGCACCCACTAGCTCGGATGCTTTTTGGTACAAAGCGGACAGCCGAAGGCTATCAACAGTTGGCCTGGCAGCCTTTGCAGCCGCATGGTCCACCTTATACCGAACGCGGCGCTGACTGAGCTCCTTGATGCGCCTCTTGATGCCATTGATATCTGCGCCAATATCATGGCGAACCTTGGCCCTTCTGAGTAGATTAACGCCTCTGTTAATGAAACCCATGAAGCCATTCATCTCCTTCTTCTTTGGCTGGTTTGTGTCAACACTCAAGATGTATCTGTCGACGCAGTCATCGATGTCGTAGGACAGCTCCCGAACGTCCCTCGCCCAGAGTTTGTCCGTGTCGTCGGGTGGCTTGTCGATGGGAGCCTCGAAGATCTTGAGCAGGGCAGCATGCATCCACTCAAGCTCCTCGATCAGCGAGGAAATCTCGTCTCTGACGCTCGCCTGCAGCTGGAACTCCCCTATGAGCAGGTCGCCCAGCTTGACCAGGACGTCACTCAGCGCCCCCTTTACGACGTCCATTCAGAAAGAGCTCCAATAGATTAGAAAGCCAAGACCTGTGAAATTGTGGCACCGAGATCAAACCCGGGAAGAAACCTCTGGGGAAAAAAAATCCGGCGAACAAACGGACTACTCATATATGGACATAAATCTACAGATGAAGGGCACGAGCACCAAACCTTAGCCACGCGGCGGTGAGCTGAACTGCAGGGTGCCGATGATCGATGTCGAGCTGAACGGTGGCCAAACAGCACGAGAGGGAAGGGAAGAACGAGCAGTTCCAGCAAGAACAATGAAAGAGGTGGCTAGCAAAGATGCACCCTTCACTTCACCATAAGAACCCGCCGGCCGAACAGGTCAAGCCGCCAGTGGCTCCACCAAACGCCAGAGCAAATCACATCCACCCCACGCAAACTGACAAGGCAATACGATGGATGATGGATCGATGTGTGCCTGACTTGCTTTGGCACGTCGCAGAAGATGCCGCGAAATAACGCGGTAGCTTCGAATTGTTGTGACAGACTGGTGACTGTGAGGCCACTTAGCGAGCTGTTGATTGGAGGGCGTACGTCCACAAATATACTCAAAGCGCGCTAGTAGAAAGTTGAAGCTTTTCATACAGAGTTTTTCGCGATGCGTCACAGGGTCCATCGTCGATCGATCGGCTCCTCGCTGGACTGGAGCAGGTGTGGATTGGGTGACGACCGGTCTCGTTATTGTTGATGATACCCGTTGGGTGCATATGGCCAAGCAAAGAAGACAACAAGAAGGACAGACTACTGTAGGAAAATTCAACTAATAAAGTCGAAATGATTGAGCCAACTGGGGATAATTTTTCTGTACCGGCTCCGTGATGAAGGTCACCTTAGTTCAAGGTGCGGGTCCTGGACGAAGCAGCGGAACACAGGGGGATCAGGGCCGGTTGCGTCTATTACACTGGCGTCGCAGTCGCTGCTGCGCGGGCGTGGGTGTTACGACGGCGTCATGCACTCCGACGAGCTGCAGTACCTCGCGTCTACAGCCTCAAGGACGGCAAGGTCGCCGGGGAGGATACTGGCCAGGGCTCGCCGATTACCCGCGCTGGCCGCTGGCCGCCTGACCGACCGATCGTCGTGTATATAACCTTGCATGTATTCAGAACCTTTGTCGATCATTGCTTAGACGCAACAAGACGATGGATGCATGCATGCATGGTACAGCAGATCCCTTTCCCTGCATTCCCTATATCGCCGTTTTTTTCTCTTCTTGCCGGGCCACTTGTTATTAACTAGCCTGTCAACCCGTGCAGTTGCACGGGCTAGCAATCTTTTATGAAATATGGAAGATTTAAGAATTCAAAAATAGATATATTTACTCTTTATATGAAAAATAAAAAGTACACAATTATTTCTTCTATTTATCAATGGCTTCCAAGTGCATAGTTAACTGTTATTGTTATAGGGAAGTATGAGCACAAAACAACACCACAGTCCTCCTTTCAACTCCTTGTAATTTAAAGTTGGACATGGAAGGCCCATTTCGTTTCCTTCCCTCTAAATTCCTTCCCTCTAAATTCCAGACCTGTCACATCAAAGAGAATCTTCACATTTAGAAATATTTTGATTACTTTAATGACAAAACCTTTTTGACAGACGGGTGCTAATTTGCGAGACGAATCTAATGAGCCTAATTAATCTATGTTTTGCTACAGATGCTACAGTAACTATCTTCTAATCGCCGTATAAATTACCCTCGTTAGATTTGTCTCGCGAATTAGACGGGGGTTCTGAAATTAGTTTTATAATTAGACTTTGTTTAGTACTTCTAAATGGTAAGATTCTCTTTGATGTGACCCCTCTAAAATTTAGACCTCTCAAAACGAACACATGTTTCCCTTGTTGCTAACTCCTATGTCCTCTAGAGTTCACATACTAACGGCAAATAAAAGTGAAACAGGGGAATCCCATCCTATTTCCGTTAAAAAATGTGTGTGTTCAAGCTAATACTGCAACGCATTACTTGCATAATATGTATGCTGGACTATCGCACCCCTGGAGTATTTTGCATAATGCACGGGCAAGCAATCACCACAATGAATGTAATTGTTTTTGAGGTTTATAACTGTGGTATGAAACTAAAAATAGAACAGTTATGCCAACTACATAAAAAACATAAAATTTATAGTGTCCCGTGTACACTTTCAAATTTAGGACCTACGGCAACATAAAAATTTTCTTCATCTCAGTCTCATACATATTTTGAAGCACATTCCATCGGATCTGATTGAAATCGAACCAATTACGGTGCTCTACCATTTTCTTTCTTTATATGATGGTATAAAAAGGGCTAACAAAATGTTCGACACCTATTCGACGATCAGCAACTCCAATTGGCAGTTCAGAATTGTTGCTTTATAGCTACGATATGTTTGCTCTCTCTTTTCTTCCAACTTATTGTGGATTAGATTCCAATATTTAACACACATATATCCATATTCATGAATTCACCCTATTCTGGATGTTTGTTCGGTAGTCTAGTATACAGTGACGAAGATGAACTACAAAATCCATGTCAAACGTTGGGGCTAGGTTTCATAATAAACAACGGCCAGAACACACACGCTGGCTTCCTCATGATACTCTGTTGACAGAGTATGCCCAGGACACACACGCTGGCTCCCTTCCAAAGTTAATTTCTTTATTCCATAACACTTCTCTTTTATTTCTACACTTTATAATTATAGATTCATCATGTATCAAGCGTCTTCCAGAACTCATGAGTTCACCTTCCTTTTAGTTATCTATGCGCTTGTAGATCATAAGGATGTCCTTGTGTTGAAGATGTTTTGTTCTACACAAATAATATCTACAGTTTGTCTCTAGAATTGGTGATGACTGCTTTCATGTGCGTATTTGTATATATCATAATTTTTTTTCAAACTGAATTCTAAATCCAAAAGTTCGTTTTAATTGATCCGGACAACAAAATCGAGCACATGAATAATGATAAATCAGATTCCTTTAATTTTTTTTGCGATATATCATGATGTATGCGCACATGTATGCATAAGATTTAATATGTAGAGGGAACGTACCTTGGATCCAGCAAGGCTAATGGAAACCATGTGTGATAGCGCCATGGTCAGCTTGGCGACGTTGAACTGCTTTTCAACCCCCACAGCCTGCAATACAACTTGTTCGTCTGGTATTGTCAATGCCGCAATACAACTTGTTCCGATGCGTTTTTTTTAGAATAAACTTGTTCCGATGCGTACCTTTGCTAAGGCTTAAATTGTTTTACCTGCTCAGATTATCAAACCTCAGGATACCCATGAACTGATGGCGTACTGCAGCACATCCTCCGTTGCATGGTCACGCCCATGAGCTCTGCCCTCGATGTCTGAACGAACCACAGGACCGGCCAGTTGCCGCCGGCGAGGCCTCACACACCTGCTCTTCTTGTTGGTCTATCTATAGAACTTCGGATCCCCAAAACATGTGTATAGAACGGATGCTTGCAGCTGTAGTTAAGCCATGCGATGCATGCCATGTTGTCCTCACATGATCTGCGGCTCCTCACGCACCGTTCACTACGTAAGAAAGTGCAAAACAAGACATAATTATAGGAGACCCGGATTTTAAAACGCGTCTGCAATGATTTATAGGATACACGCTTTAATCAAACACGTCTGCATTTGATTTGGTCCCCTGTAAACGCACCTTGAACATAGCATGGTTGAAGACTCGGCCAAATAAAACGCGTCTTCAATAAAGCGGGTCAATCGTTGCAGTCTCGGCTCAACCAACCGCGTCAAAACATGCTCCCGTGGCTGGTACATGGAAATTACGCCCCCTTCTATCATGTACATGCGCAGGTTTGCCTAGGAGGCCACAAATTTCCTTTGGTTTTTGCATTCCACATCAAAACGTTCCTGGTTCTAATTGTGTTGGTTTTGTCGTGTGCCCTAGCTGTTTGTTGTAATGCCAAGCTGGAAACTGAAACATACAACTTAGATGTGCAGTGTGTTTTATACTTATGCAAATGTTTATGATGCAAATTTGAATATCTTAGTAATATAACCCATCTTTATTCTCAAATGGTTTCAGCTTTCTTATGTTAACAACACAATAAAAAATAGAGCACTGAAGAAATAGGCATGAGATTTCAGCTTTCTTGTGTTAACAACTGATCTCTACTTTTAGCGACTGGTCGTCGTCTGTCGCGGCGGCAAGATGTGTGACGGGTCAGACTCGCCAAATCTGACTGGCTTGTCACCGCCGCCACATCTGCCGGTGCTGCAGCAGAGGAAGAGCCGAGGAGGTTGCCGATCGTGGCGTGAAGCCCTGCGGCAACGGCCTGGTGATCACTACGGGCCAGGCCACATTAAGCCTCGCTTCTGGTGGTCACCTGCCGGAGTCGCTCCTCAAGCTCAGATGCAATGGCGGTGCCCAACAGCCCTGACGGCGCTCCTTGATACACGTGAGGGAGGGGCTAGGTCTATGTGAGATGGGGGAAGGATCACGGAAGATCCGTTGTTAAGCATCTAATTAACGGCTGGATGTTTTGCTTTTTTGTGAGAATTTAGAGAATTTTTCTCCGGTTAACGTGAGGGCTTCAAAAGGAGCCTCCAATTAGTAAATATAAGATTAGACTCTTGTTCTCATTCTGGTGCACCACGATCGAGGTCGAACTTGGGGACGTGCTCATTCTCGGCTGATAGGCCGACGGAAGAACGCCGCAAGCGGCCAGTGGTGGCGTAAAGTTGGCGGCGGAGCGGCGGTTCGTGCCAGAGGCCGATGGTGACTCACAGAAAGGGCGGCGGTTACTGCTGCGGAATTTCGTGTGCATTACAGGTGACTGGACGATGAGGCCACTTCGCGAGCGGCTGATTACGATCTTTACACATAGTTTCAGTGTATCATCTACTACGTCTCTAAATTCTGAAAATGGATTTTCAGTTTCCTAAACATGCTTTCGTGTGCATGTCATCTGGATCCAAGTTCTGAATTGAAAATATCCCTGTGGTAGCTGATTGACCATGATTTGCCATATATACTCTTTCTCTCTCCAAACCATCGTCATCATTAGAATTCATGATACAAATTATTGTTTGATTACATTCATAGCACAATCATAAATAAAGGGATCGACGGTAAGACATCCGTATAAGGAACGAAAGCTACTTTAGTACGACACAAGTAGTAGTAGTCCAAAGAGAGAGACCTAAATAGCCACTGAGTCTAAGCTTATTAACTCCAGATCAATCATTTTATGCAAAGCGAGAGATCGAAGGCGTAAGCAAGTTGCAACATAGGTGTCATCCACTCATTGTGTGAGTGGGCATAACTCGTATTTACCTAGGTTTCATTGACTCATCGTTTTTCCTTTTAAAATTCAATCTGTTGTGAAGACATCTGGATTCGGTAAAATGTAAATGTGCTACAGATTTTGCCATATCCGGTTAATATTTTTACACTCTTCGAATTGGCATTCAAATTCGGTTAGAATTTATGGATGTGGAAGTGGTTTGAGGTTTGATATCAATTCGAAATATCGATGTTATAACGTATATCCTTATAATTATCAAAAGGAAAATTCATTTTACTTCCGGAACAATAATTCACTTTTGTCCATTTCCCCCTAAGCAAAATAATGCCTCACTTTACTGCCTCAAAATATACACCCTACTAACTTTATGTTTTTTTTGTTTTCTGGCCTACAAGTGAAATATGAAGCTTATATTTCGCATGATGATAGTTCCCACAATACCTATGTTACAAAAAATTTTAATTATTTTTTATATCATTTGAATGCATATATTGTTAATTGTTATTAACCATGAAAAAATATCAAAACTATAAGTCATAATCATTTTAATATAGGCTGTCGTGTGACTTGCCCCAAAAAAATCGATGTATATCGTACCAACAGAAATTATTTGGGGAGTAAAGTGAGCCATTATTTTCTTTAGGGGCTGAAAATGGACAAAGTGAAGTGTTCCGGGGGTAAAATATATTTTCTCTATATCAAAATAGTAGAGTTGATTCATTTTTTTATGTTAATTGGTGTATACTAGGATAGAATATCTAAAATAATATTACTAAAAATAACTTATAGAGAAAAAAGTAGTAATTGTCCTAATAACATAAAAAGTCGTTTACTATCCGATCCGTATTTATATTTGAATACATTGAAATCCGTATCAATATTCATTTACAAATATGGATATGCGTGTGATAAAGGCACTATCCGATGTGTATTCGATCCATTTCCACCCCTAGAAGAATCCGTTGTCCGGCGCTGAAAACATTATGCATCTTTCTGTAGAGCCCAATACATAATAGTTATTAGCATTTTAAGTAAATGAAGTTTACATGCATGTTTCCTATGCAAGAATTGGATGATGAATTGATGGTAGCTGTCAACGCCATGTCGTTGGCTGTTGGACCATCTGTCGTTGGTCTACTTTGTGTCAATGCCATGTCGTTGGCTGTTGGACCAGCTGTACTTGGTCTATTTGGAGTTACAACAGTTCTTCTATTTTTAGTGAAAAACAGTTCTAATGGTCATTACTTGTAATTAACTTGGTGACAAAGAAAAATTAATCTAGTATACATAATAGTACATTCCATGTTTTCCTGATGTGGTGCGTGATAACATTATAAGCTAGTATATGCATATGAACCTTTTATCAAGTCATTTGAACCTTTGTTGTATGAACTACTCGTGACAACCTTTGTTGTCACCTAGTTAATTATTCCAGAATTATTTTAACATATTGTATGAACAATATAGAGCCATTTAACACAACAGAGTGCAAAACTGCAAATTGTTCCAACCATTCTAGACACATGAAATTTACACGTGTCTTCCCTATGCTGCACACATGAATCATCTGATATCCCTTCAACTCTTTACACAAGACGCAAGCCCCCTATAAATAAAGATGAGGTTTCAACCCTGTCTTCGGCGCAGGCGTCACCAACTTTCACAGCCCGACCGTATAGTTGATTCACATCGTCCGAGCTTGGATTTTATAGTTACGGCTGACTCCAGGCAAGTAGCTTAAAACAGAAGCTGACTTGACTCCTTCGCCCGCCTAAGTAATTAACATACTTTGTAGCATGTCGAGCTTGTCTACCGGCGGCATTGGGATCTCAGAATTTCTAGAGGCAAAGAACTTTCTGATCACCGGCGGAACTGGATTCCTAGGAAAAGGTGACACCAGTTATCCTCGTGTGGCATATATACAATATACCATCACAATCTTTAGTTTTACTACAACAGTACTGTGCCGATTTTTCTATCATGTTCTTTTGTACCAGTGCTTATCGAGAAGATTTTGAGGACGAATCCTGAGGTAGGCAAGATTTATGTTGTCATCAAGGCCAAGGACTCTGGAGCAGCAATGGAAAGGTTGCAGAATGAGGTACGGTTCTTGTTTCTCACTTGTCCAGACCTTTCGTGTATCAGGTAATTTTCTGTCAGCGTTTAGGTTTTATGCCACATTTGAGCTGAAATTCACGTTTAGGTTTTATGCCACATTGGAGCTATAATTTCATTGTGAGAGTATAGGGACCCCAATGGCACCGAGGCTACGTTTAGGGAGTCATATATAACTGCAATTTGAGAGTATATGGACCTAAGTGACACAACACCAAACAAGTTAATATAAAGACCGGATATGCATTTTACTCTTTAGGTTTTATGCCATTTTTGACTATCAGCAACGACCATTGTTGTTGCATGCGATGTGCAGGTGGTAGGCACAGAGTTGTTTAAATGCCTGCAGGAAATCCACGGAACAGACTACCATAGCTTTATAGTAAGAAAGGTGGTTCCTGTCATCGGTGATGTCAGCAAGGCTAAGCTTGGCATGGCCCCAGAGCTTGCAAACGAGATAGCGGAGCAAGTGGATATCATCGTGAACTCGGCTGGAAATACCAAGTTACATGAGAGGTTGTGTTGCCATTCCAATACTGCTCGAAATGATGACGCTTCAATAATCCCATAATAAGTGAAGATGGTGCACTCTTGATCTCGCAGGTATGATGTCGCAATGGATATCAATACTCTTGGACCATTCCGGATCATGAGCTTTGTGCAGCAGTTTCGTAGATTGAAGTTATTCTTGCATGTATCAACAGGTTAGTGAGTGCCAAGAAGATCTTTCATCATGTGGCTATTGAACTTTTATAGCATTTCATTAAAACCTTACAATCATTGGCTCAAAATATGTTTCCCTCATGTGTTTTTGAAACAGCATATGTGAATGGGCGGAGGCAAGGTGTAGTGCCAGAGAATCCATTTCGCTTGGGAGACACCAAAGCAAAGGAGCTAGGCTCCTCAGATTACTCTGAATATAAAAATGCAATCTTGGATATTGAGACAGAGATCAAGCTTGCTTTTGGCTCTGGAAGACATTCTGATGATTCTCCTTTTAATAACGAAATGAAAGATTTAGGACTACAAAGGTAGAGTATAGTACACATGCATGTATCGCCCGATCTCTGATTATTTTTAAAAAAAAACTGTTAGTAATACTAGGGGTCGAATACAGATATCGCCTGATTTCAGATTATTTAAGAAAGAATCTTTAAGCCATTTTTACAAACAGATTATCTTGTTCTCAGCAATTCAGAATTGTTGGCTATATCCCATAGATAAATTCCTTATTTATTAACGTATCTTTTGGGGTGTTAGAATAATTTTATGTATGCACCATTATGTTGCATTAAATTCTTGTGTGCCAAAATAGCATTGTCGCAGCCCTTTGCACTAGGTTTGGTAATTTTGTGTCGTGCAGAGCTTCACATTCCGAGCGTATGGAAAGATCCCTATTTAAATCCTAGGAACAACTTGAAATTACAAGCATGGTAAACCATGAAATGTGGAGATCTAATGGATTATTGAATGGGACAATGCTTAATTTCCATGAAATTTAAAGATTCAGTGTGATTGATTGATTTTTTTTTTTTTGGGCGTTCTAGGGCAAAATTTCATGGCTGGGAAGATACTTATGTGTTCACAAAGGCCATGGGTGAGATGGTCATTAACTGTATGCGAGGGGAGACACCGGTTGTCGTCATTCGGCCAAGCATAATCGAGAGCACTATAAAGGAACCCTTTCCGGGTTGGATACAAGGGAGCAGGTCAGGGTCCATATATTTCATTCAGTAATTTATTACCTTAATGGGACATAGATCGCCCTGCTTATATGTTTAGCATTGGAAAGTATACATCTATTCATGCACATCTATAAGATCTCACGTGAGCGCATCTAATAAAATCTGATAAGAACAAAATGGTGCCATTGTACGGTTTTCTGATGGATAGTAGTCTAGATGATCCACCAAAATCACACACAAAATATAAATAGATAGCTTGATGATTAAATAATCTTTACATTTATTGGCACCTATTTCAGGATGATGGATCCCATTATCCTCCTCCATGGCAAAGGCCAGATGAGAACTTTCATTGGTGATCCGGACTGCATTCTGGATGTGGTAAGCAGCAGGGAAATTGGTCTTCCGCACTAGTACGTTAATTAGTCCAGTAGGATCTTTCACTTGTGCAAAGTGTTTGTCCTAATAACAATGATAATTGGTTCTAAGATTCCGGTGGACATGGTGGTTAACGCCATGTTGGCGTCAATCGCGAAGCACATCAGGACAAAGGATGCGGCGGCAGGGATGCAAGTGTACCATGTGGCATCATCAGCTGTCAACCCACTGTTGATCCGTGACGCATTCAAGTACAATTATCAACACTTCACGCGGTCACCACTCGTTGACACGCAAGCAAATCCAATTGCAATACAACCATTACAGTTTGTAAACAGCATGGAGCGATTGATCAGAAATGTGGAGACAAACACAATGCTGCAGAGCAGTGGTGACGCGGCATCTTCCGAGCGTCTGTTGCACCAGACACGAGATTCAAGAACCATCAAGCAGATAATCCACCTTGGAAATATTTATGAACCCTACACCTTCTATGGTGGCAAGTTTGACAACACCAACACTATGGGGCTCCTCTCAGAAATGTCTCTGGAAGAGAGGGAAAGATTCAACTTCGACCCGCGCAGCGTGGACTGGATGGACTACTTCAACAATGTGCATATCCCAGGTCTCAAGAAGCACGTCTTGAAGATGGGTCTGGGCAACCGCACCGCTCCGTAATTCCTTTTGATATCAAGGATCCGCCTAAAGTATGATGGTCACAAAGGATCTATAAAATAAATGACTAACTATAAATGTGTGGTGGACAGTATCTGTAAACTATGCAAGTTAAAAACCCATGCGTTGCTATGGACTTAAAAATAAAAACAATGAGCTGAGTAGATCTCGTCTGTGACGTACATCTACATGAGGTGTGTAGAGTGAACAAAAAGTTTCCAGTATATATTGTCAATGAGGTGTGTTCATTACTTGAATTTATTCAACCAAAACAAAAAGGCAGAAGTATCTGTATGCAAGCTAAGCATACACATAGCTGAAACAAAAAGTTCTGTCATAGCCTAGTTGCCCGAGTTCCGTTGCAGGAATCAACGGGCAATGGATCTCACCGAACCTTATATTTCAAACTTCCAGAGAAGCAAACAAGCGACAATGATTGGGCATTGCCCTAAACTATATCTATGCACGCCCGGAAAGGATATCTTGCTATTCCACATCATGGGATGCACATGTGAAGTAAGCAACCTTGGAGTCTCAATGCCTCCATGTATGATTGAAAAGATGTGGTGTTATATTCCGAGCTAATGTGTATATTATATATTATATAAGTACAACTCACTATGTGTCATTAACTCTTATTTCTCTCAACTCTCAGCCAGCTACGTCGCTTTGAAATAAGAGCCGTTAGATCATCAGGCCTCACTCTCGTCTCATCTGGCCGCTAATTATGTCGCATTGTCCCTGCCTGTCGGAACAACAACAGCCAATGAACTACTTCCTCCGTCCGTAAATATAAGGATTTGTTGATTTTCAGCCAACTCATTTGACTATTCGTCTTATTCAAAAAAATTATGCAAATATTATTTATTTTATTATATTTTGTTTTATCATCAAATATACTTTAAGTATGACTTCTTTATTTTGTATTTTCATAACTTTTTTGAATAAGACAAATGGTCAAACGAGTTGGTTGAAAGTCAACAAATCCTTATATTTGTGGACGGAGAAAGTAACGCCCAACAACCCCTTGTCCTCACGAAACGCTGATCATTAATGTAACCGTTCATTGTCCTCCAGCGCCCCTTCTTCAGTCGATGCCATTTTCCGACCTTTTCCTCTTCCATAGCTTTTTCTACAAGAATTCTTAATGGTCATCAAAGTTAGGTCTCAGTACTAGCTTCCGATTGTTAAAATGTAAATGCAAGGTGCAGCAGGGGGACGGCATGGCAGGATCCATGCGGCGTTGTGCGGTGGCATGGGGGCGGAGCGACTATGGGCCCAGCCGGTCGCGGGCAGGTACAATGGCCGTGGGCCGCGCTTTTTTTTTTTTGCCAGTGCTAATTTTCCATTATTAGCAGTGGCAGAAGCGAGTGGCGGGTGGTTTGCCCGCAAATGTAGTCCCTTTTCGCCCTCCAATAAAGGCTTTTTTTGTTGTAGTGGTTTTGGATATGAAGAAGCCACAAAGTGCATGGAAAGACCCTTTGACGTGCTGTGACACCCCGTGTCCCTGAAAATCAAATAGCTCAAACATCGCAAAACTGATCAGAAACCAAAAGCAAATTAAGTTTGAATTCGAAATCAATAATCCAAGAAATTGTCAAACCAATGCTTATGAAAGAACTCAAATTTCTCTGTAACAACTTGAGCCAACAAAAATATCTCTGGATAGCTCATCTCAAAAGAGAATTTTGGAGAATTTTTGGTGATTTCAGAAATTCATTTGGGTGCCCAAATAAATCTCCAAAGCTGAAAAAGTGATCACCTTTGAAATGCTGCCATTTGAAATTCCTTTGGATTCCAGATGTGCATGTTGGTCAGATGGAACAGCATTTCAAGACCTTTCCAAAGAGACCAAGTTTGCGAATTTTGGAGCTCATTTGCTACTCCAATTTGTGTGCACCAATTCGGGGAAAAACCAGAGTTTGAACAATTCGGGAAAAAGAAAGATGCCGTGGACCCCACCTGTCATGGACTTCTCTCTCACTGCGGGCTGCGCCGTGGGCCCAGATCCAGCCCAGCTCGAACCCAGCCTTGTGGCCTAGCCCTGCCCGTGTCCAGATCTTTTGCGGCCAGGCCCAGATCTAGTGCGGCCAGGACCTTGTGGTCGTCTGTGTTGCTTGGATTTGATTGGTCCGCCAGTTTTTAACCCTTTTCCGAATATCTGTAAATTACCAGAAATTGCCTGAAGCTTGTAAAATACATAATAAATCGTATACACATCAGAAAAATGCGAAACCAATTTTGTTGGCTTCCTTGCACCCAGATCTATCCACCAAAAATGTCAAATCACATGAAACTCGTCCTGTGTTTTCTATAAAAATGCTTTGGTCCAGATCTTGTTTAAATCTTAATTAATCCCTGTTGCTCCATAAATCCTGGACTCGTGCATGTCTGTTAAGCTACTGTTAACACATTTACAGAACATTTTTCTACTATCATATCCTGTTTATTATTTTCTTGTGATTTAAATCGTTTCTGCATTGTTTAAATCATTATAAATAATCCAGAGTGTAATAAATCATCAAACTTCACTGTAAATTACTTCCAGAGGTACTTCACCCCAGAAAAATGAACTAATTTCCAAAGTTCATTACACTAATTAATTAACTTGAATTAAATTAATTAATTAACTTAAATGAGAGTCAATGAAGGAAATACTAATAATTCAAGACTAATCATGTACACTTACAGTGTAAATGACTGTCCATTAATTAATTCCTTAATTGTATCATATTACTTGCATCTAACTTGCATTCATTCTTTGTCATGACGTATAGTGACAGAGACGACTCCGGAGCCACTGGACTTCCAGCTGCCGGAGGAGGAGGCACAGCAGGAGGAGGAGCAGCAGACTGACCCTACCGCTGACCCCGCTAGCTTAGCTCCTAAGCCAGGCAAGCCCCGGTGCATGCCTACCCTGTTATATTTTTATTTTTTCTCATTTGATTGGGGCTAGTAATTGTAATTAGGTTTACTAGGGATTGATGTGAAACCATAGAACTGCATTAGGATTACCTTCCTATCCTACCTTGTGTCCTATTTTTGTAGTAGCTAGTTTTAGGTTGTCGTTAGAATCTGCTAGGTTTAGTGGCTAGCGCGCGGTAGAAGACGAGTGGTAGGTCCCACTCGCGTGACAGGTTTTACTCTGGATTGTGCTAGCAGAATTTCGGCTGTTGCAGACCGGACGGGGATTGTTGTGTAGGATGGTTGGAGAAGGCTGGGCCTTCACGGTGGTAGCTCGGTCTGTGTCGGTTAAGGACCGTTCGTTTTTGGCCCCGCTGAGCAAGCTTGAACGTACTGATCACATGCTAGTGTTTTATGGGCCTAGTAAACCGATGTAGCCTGTGTCGCGCTGGATGTCTGGTGGATATTTTACTCTTTCTATCATGGTACTTGGGAGAGGAAGGATAACGTTCTGCGTGGTTGTACGTCTGGGACGGAGACCACAGCGGGAGACCCTTCCTCAGGAGGAGTAGAATCTGGTACAGCTACGGTGGTGTACAGCGCGAAAGGTTGCCGCACACGACTTTTGTGCGTGTGTGTCATGTGGTCAGGATTCTCGTGCAGGATGTACATCGATGCCGCCGCTCTCGGAAATAAGCACCCTCTTGTTCACTGAGTCACCTCGTAGTGTGATTATTTGATGATGTGATGAGCTAGTTTATTACTGTATTTATTTACTACTGCACTGCTGATCTGATGTATTGTTGTATACCTGTTTTAGAGATAAGTGCACTGTTTTATTGGTTAAGTACTTAATTGGAAATAAAACTTGAAAGTAAGGACCAAGTAATTAGTGCGCTTTTATGCAAGTGAGTCAGCCTACCCCTTGTAGCCCTTGCATGCTAGGAGTCGGCTGTAGTTAGCCACGTTGACGGGTAAGTCTTGCTGAGTATTAGTTGCTCAGGGTTTGGCTCTATGATGTTTTGTGCAGGTAGCGTCTTTGTTCCTGACTCGTCTGGTGGAGGTGGCCAGTGGGACGGACAGTCTCCTGTGGGTTGGACGGTTCACTGGGAGCCCGAGGAGTGATCTCCTCTTGAGTTCGCATCATGAAGGCTTGTGATGCGGATTCGTGTATCGTGAGCGCGTGTGCTTCGCTCTTGTATCGTCATCCAGACTTGTTATTTGTATCGTACTAGACTTCCGCTGTGCTACTCGATGTTTTAATTGGACTAATGTAATAACTTTAAGACTTAAATGTGTGCTCTTTATGTGATGTACTGTTGTGTCGGTTCACCAGCACTTCCGACTCGATCCTGCGAATAGCGGTAACGCTACACGCGACACCCGGTGTTCCGACGAGGACGTCGGTTCTTTGAGGGGGTTTCTGTGACTGCCCATTCTGATTAGGCCGAAGTGGCCCATGTGCACGAGGGGGTGGTTGTTAGTTCCACCGTGCTAGTCTAGAGGGGAAAGGTCAACATACAAACCTAAGTTGTAACACCACTAACCTTGGGTTAAACCTTTTACGTGAAGCGAGGACGAAAAACGTAAAAGATTGGTGGGCCAAGTGGACTCCGCGGGCCCAGCCAGGTTTGGAGCCTAGCTAGGATGTTACACTTGGCATCTTATGTGTAGGAGTGCCACCAACAATTTTTAAATATAAGTTATAAATAAAGACGGAGGTTGTCCTGTTTTAACATATGAAATAAAAGAGACAGTAGTAGGTAGAGGAGATTATTAGAGTTCCAAAACTATACCTGTATATATGTCAACTATCAATATTCTTTCACTCACAGGTATGATTAAGATCGTTGCGGGAACTAATTCAAGAGCTAGTCTACTATTCACCATCTTACAGAACTCATCTGAGAAAGCAGGCTAGTACAGACAATTTCCGGATATATTACACATGCCAAGTTTCAGCATTCTGGCAAACAATAATGCTATCATATAGAAAGCAGTCTAGATCAGAAAAAAAAAATCTCCTAGCCATGAAACTATATACAGTATTGTTCGTTGACCCAATCAATTAGGCATAATACACAAGTGTTACAGCACTCACCTCGTGACTCTTGTACCGCGGCCAGGGCTTCAGTAGTCCAATTTGCCATCTCCTTTGATTCCAGTGTTGTCCATCACCTGCAAATTCACAAGCACCAGAAACTTCCATCGTCAAAGCAACGTCAAGAATAGCACTGACCTGTTGAACTGCGAGAATAGCAACCAACTCTTCACTAGAAATCACTCAAAACTCTACCGAAGCCCTCGATGCAAACCATCAAGCCACATTCAGTGTGATGGAACAAGAACCTATTCATTTCAAACTTTACACGTCATGAAAGCTTGTCAACACAAAAAACTACAACTACTGCTGTGTGTCAAAGCACTAGCATAATGTTAGAAAGTGCGCTGCATGGCATCCTACTAATACTAGTACCAATGCACGTGCGCCACGCACGTGTTCCAACAAATGACATCACTTGGCAGGACCAAAACTTATCATTCAAAATACTCCAAATGGCGAGGTCAAAGACAAGGGACATTAACAGGCCAATTTCATACGTAACAAAACCAAATCTAATTAGGTAATCAAGCTGCAAAAACGTGTTTGACATAACATGACAAATGGTAATTATTAATTTAAACCAAACTTCAGTGTGGAATAATGAGCCTTTATATGGTTTCTAATAGAAACTCAGAGCACATTCTCTCCATTGGATATAAATATTAATCTTGCATATACATGCTAGCTGAATCAAGTTCAAAACTTAGCCAGTATGACATAATGTTAATTTCCTTTATCCCCATACATGAAGTGTTCTTTGTACGAAGGCCAAAATAATAAATTGCAACAAATAAAATTAGATCAGCACTTACATAATATCCGTTACTTCAGAATCATGTGTCCAGTTCCAATGACGCACCAACAGTATTAAGTGTTACAATGACACAACAATATTTTATAAATATACACTTCAAGAGTTTAGGACATCTCTGTATACAATGCTTTTTGTGCTTTTCCCAGTAGAGTCTAATAATTTGTTCAGTTTGGCGAGGACCTTAGTTGTATCTCTTGACACCCCCCTGGACAACGTGACGTACAACTGCCCATGCGCAAAAACCGGCTCAGGCAGATACACTCCCACAATTGGAATTTTCTGTCCTTGAGCTTTGTTAATTGTCATGGCAAAGCTCAACCGAATCGGGAACTGAATCCTTTTGAATTTGAAGGGTAGGGTCAAATCCTCAGATGGCGACAGAGGTATCCTCGGAATGAACACCCTCTTACCAGCATGCTGACCACCAACGATTTCCGCGTCAATGACATTATGCTGAAAGTCCTTCACCACCAAGCGTGTGCCATTACACAGACCGTTGTGAGGGTCTAGGTTGCGAAGCAATATCAGAGGGCAGTTTTTCTTGATCTTCAACTCGTGAGGAAGCAGTCTATTCGGTGTAAGAGAGTTGAGAAAATCAATGGGATAATTAGGTTTGGTCATCTTCCATAGAATCAAAGCTGTAAAATACCTTAGAATGGCCGGGAAACGTATCAATCATCTTTGAGTTTAGTTGATCAATACTCGTTCTTCGTTGATAGAATAGCACGAGAACTCATATAAGCCGCATTGTTGACATTTGCCAAAAGATCAGGGAATATGTTGGCCACAAGATTGTCAATAGAGTTTTCTTGCTCGTAATCAATAACAATCTCGTTGGGAAGACGAACATAATCATCACCGATGAATTCCTCAATGCCATCACCAATTCTCAGAAGGTATTGTGCGAACCACGGGTCCGATTGTGCCCTCATGTTCTGAGTGAGCATGATCTTACGAATCATATCCCATATGTAGGACCTCTGCAAGGTAGCATTGGTGATCTGTGCTCTAGTTCCTTGCGGAACCGCAGGAAGAACGTATCTAAAGTCTCCACCAAACAGCATGATCTTACCCCCAAATGGCTCATCACAACTCATAATATCTTGCATTGATCTATCTAGACACTCAATAGATTGTCTCTTTGTCATCGCGACTTCATCCCATATCAAGAGACGGGCTTTACGAAGAAGCTCAGTGGTACCACTCTGCTTCGTGAAGTTGCACATGCTGTCATCTGCAATTTTAATTGGAATCTTGAATCTGGAGTGTGCTGTACGACCACCGGGCATAATAAATGCCGCTATGCCGGAAGAAGCTGTTGCAATAGCTATGAGGCCCATGGAACGCACAGTCGCGATCAATGCCTTGTAGAGATACGTTTTTCCAGTTCCCCATCAACAAAGAATACCTTACCCTTTCCAGACTTTACATGACCCATGATCTCATCAAATCCTGCTTTCTGCTCCGCATTTAGTGTCTGCACAATATTCAGATGATCTTCATCGAACCCAAGTGCTAACTCCATAAAAGAAACCCAGATACTATATCCATCGCGTTTCCGGAATCTTCATGCCGATCTAGTATGTGATCATAAAAGAAACACAAACATATTACCTCGCACCACAGAAAGTGCAATCATCTACCCGCTTCAACACATGATGTTTCTTTGGCAGGTTATGATAAACAAAGTCATATGGATCGGGCCTTTCTTCACCGACATCAGCCTGCCGGTCAACTCGATATGATTTGTATTGAACGTCTAGCAAAGAAAAACAACACAAGGTCAAGTTAAAACAGCAATAAGTGAGTCAATCTAATTTCTCTGTGAAGGTACTATACATACCAGGTTGTGCAAAAACCCATCCCTCGTCATCAGCAAAGAAATCATCGATATTGTCATCTATCGGCTTATGAGTCTCCAAGTTCTCATCTGGGTCATACACAAAAAAGGGGTCAGGTTCTGCTTCTTAATTCTAGCTCTGCAAAGAAATGAACATTTTTAATCACCTAATCCCAGGCATTCTGATGATCCGGATCCCAAATCCCAGAATCGTACGCGCCATCGTTCGCACGAGTATGCTCGCCCGTACACAACAAAGGATTTATGTTTCCCGACGGACCAGATGTAAACACAGAGACATCTTGTATTATACAAATATTTCATAATTAATTTGTAATAGACTATTTGTTAGAATCCCAACCATGCATATTTTTATTTTGTACTTAAAATGCTTCAGTGAAACGACGTACCATTTGGACGTAACTGATCCGAGTAAAATTTTTCTGGCGACATAGATGCTGGAATTCAACGTTCTTATCAAGTTGAGCGTCAGTAGTGGATAGAGCACCCTTTTGACGTTTCCGGTAGCGCTGACTATTATCACGCCACATAGATCTTTTAGCTTCATCTGGTGTAGCAGGATCATCTGCGGGGGACCCACCTTGCTCTGCATTATCCTTTTTACGCTTCCAGTAGCTTTGGCTGCTTGCACTGCCTGGACCTTTGCTTGTCGTTAAGTTCAACACAATCCACAGTAACACACTCAATGTTTTCAACTTGCTGAATTCCACAACTTGGTCTGGGACACGAATCTTCATTCCTTTGAAGCCAGCTGTCATCATCATCAACTGCGACAAAATCGCCCAAGTTCATCGTCAACCGTTCTGAAACTAAAAACAAACCATTGTGGTTCATGATACAAATAAACTCTGCATGGGCAAATTCGCGAACATCCGAATCGAACAAATATTGAATATTTATTTTAACATATAAAATTTTTTAATTCACTCTTTTTATATATAATTATCAGCTCTGCTCGGGCAACTTCCTCCAAATGTGCAATGAACCAATATACACTAAAAAAAAGGGGGAACAAATGATACCTGGTACATTTGTTATTAACGATTCATGAACTGGCCTTTTTCCGTGCGCGATACTGACGTTTCTTTTCAGCTTCTCTTTTACGTTTCGCAGCAAGCTCTTCACCCTCATCTTGCTGAACTCCACGGACTGGTGATGGACACCAATCTTCATTCCTATGAAGCCAGCTGTCATCATCGCCATCAACCGTGGCAAAATCACCCAAGTTCATCATCAACCGTTCTGTAAATAAAAACAAAATCATGGTGGATGATACAAATGTCCGCCTTCAAAATCAACACTAAGCCAAGCCCTATATATATATATATGTTGGGATCAGCGAGAATCAAAATATACACTAAAGCCAAGCTACATAATATTTGTACGTGACAATCAGTTGGAAACAATAAAAAGCAAACTACATAATATTGAAGAAATCATTGCACCTGCATGGTATGGTTTAAGCATTTTTCCTAGATCATCGCGCGGCCACGGATCAATGATGAAGCCTAAACCCAATGTAGGGTTCATAATTGTGTCCCTCATCTCGTCACCTTCAAAACCGCACATGATCGACCCGATGGTTCAGAAAATATGAATAACACAAAAAAAAGGACGAAAAACCCCAAATCTCAGCTCATTAAAAGCAATGCACCTGTAGGGTTTGAGATCGGATCCGATCTTTGGCTATACCACGAGTTTCTGGTGGTATTGGAACCTAAACCCAATGTTGGGTTCGTAACAGCAGACAGTGTAGTGGGACCTAACCAAAATTGAACATTTATTTTGACACATTAATTTTTTATTCACTCTGTCATATATAATTAAGATATGCGAGGGTAAATTATTGAACATGTGCAATGAACCAATATACACTAAAAAGATGGAACAAATGTTACCTGGCACATTTGTCATTGATGATTCAAGAACTTGCGTGGGCAAAGAATTCTCCATGTCGGCCTTTTTCCGCGCGCGATACCGACGTTTCTTTTCAGCTTCTCTTTTACGTTTCGCAGCGAGCTCTTCACCCACCTGGCCACTTTTTGGGTCTGAAAATAAAAATCACATGTGTGAGACCAACTGAACACATAAAACAACGGAAAACAAAATTATGCCGATATCCCTGGAAAAAGTAAGTTACCAACCATTCGAAAGGACATTCGTGCAATCAGCGAGAGGTCGACGCAGGAACGGTTTCTTAGCAGATTTTCCAGAAGCAACACCAACGTCATGCATGCCTCCACGAATACCTGAAATTAAACGACATTGTCCAGCACCATTGTGAAACAAATTGTAGGTGGACAGTTGCATAGCACAATAGCAGTTTTACATAACTGACCATTTTCGTGGATGTTGGTAGAGTCTCCAAGTGGCGGGCATTCGTCATCCAAAGCACCGGCTCTACGCTTGGCCATAACGACTGAAAATAAATCATGTTCACAAAATTTTATTGATATCATAACGGTATACAAAACTCTCAGGTCAAATTGTCGGTATAAGAATGTTGAAATTGCTGAAGGTAGCATGGCCAATAATAAATGTTTAGGTGTCCCCGAATTGCAGTTGCAGAAAATAAGAACCGATTACTGTTGCTATACCAAATCTCTTTAACAGGAAGACCTGATCGGATTCTCATTTTACAGGCAGACCTGATCGGAATCAACTACCCCAGGGAGACGGCACCTGCTCAGAATCACAGTGCAGAATATAAACACCCACCGACGCCATGGAAACACGCATCGTAACACTCCAAGAACCCACCGTCATGGGGACCATGTCCATCGTAGAACAAACGATCGCTGGATGCCGCAAAGCCGGAATCAGGGTTTAAGGGAATGGACATCACCTGTTTATTCCCTTATCGCTGGATGACGACGACGGCACTTGCCGTCCCTGCCGATGCCGATGAGAAGTTCTCTTCAAGGGGCTCCCGTGCTATTGCTATCATCAGGGAAGAAAACTTCCTAACGATTCACACCTCCCGGAATGGAATTGTATGTATTCAAATTACACTCCCAAAGGAAAGAAATAAAATCGGCAGGAAACAAGGGAGGCGGGATAGGAGGGCGGGGTAGCGATCCCTCATGTAGGAAAAAAAAAATTGGATCGTCATCGCTACAGAACTAACGATGACGCTTGTCCCCTGCCGATGTCCACCCTTCCACAAGACCGGGCCCACCATATGGCAGGATCTGATGGTAGATATTAAGGGTGAACTTTTAGATGAATGGTGGATCTACAGATGGGGTAGGATCTGGCAGGTCAAAACTATTTTCCTCACAACTGGTGCTTTATTGGTTTAGATAGATGATTAACATTCATTGTTGTAGGTTCTGCCTTAAAGTGGACTGCACTATTGCCGCAACAATCTGCTTATGTCCACTGGTAGGTCCTCGCAATTCCAGTTCAGCTGAATTTGTGGATGGAGCTATAGTGTAATGAGTATATAGTTTCCAGTTACATTCTATCAACATAAAAGGTGGTGATTGTATTTCTCAAGGATATAAGTATCCGAGATGGGTTGGTTCTGCAGTTAACTTTACTAAAATTGCTTTCCACCATAGTAAACTGATGGCATGTGATTACAGTGACCAGTACAAGGAAGAACGTACGGATGATACAATTTGCTATTTCTTTGTCATGCATTTTGACGTTTGCTGAGTTGATTTATTTTACCATTTGTTGTAGGTCAGGTCATCCTATCTGGAGGGGAGCAATGCAACAAGTGCTAGCTTGTAAATTCAGTTTTAGATTCAACTGTACTGGAAGATGACCCATGATATCATGTGTATTTGTCATAGATTTGGTGTGTTCCGATGGTTGACATATGAAGTTCGATGAAAAATTTCTGAAATTTGTGTTTGGTTCGTTTTGCTCAGGCACGTATTTAATTATAATGGGTCAGGGGCCAATTCTCCGTATGAGTTAGGCCACCAAATTAACAGGCCACAAAAATGAAAGCCTACGAAATTAATTGCCCGGAATAAATAGAGGCTTGCGAAATTAATAGGACGGAAGTCAGTGGACGAAAAATGAAGCCGGCGAGCCACGTCAGCTCCACGTCATTTTCTGCTCACTGGTTTATGACAAAAACAATCGTCATAAATATCTATAACGATTTTGAAATCGTCATAAAAATCTATGATGTTTTGATAAAGCATCACAAATTTATGATGAAAATTTAAAATTCATCATAGAAAGTAATTAGCAACGTACAAACCATGACGAAGTGATTTTTGTCATAAGTTTTTCATAGAAAGTTATTTATGACGAATTTCTCAAGAGTGTAGCGCTTATTTTTATTTTTAAAAATAAAAATATAATTTCAGCAATATTTTATACAGAGATCATATAAAATAAACACATCAGCCGTGGGCTGACTTCCCCTGGCAAAAACAAAGTGGTGAATTATCACATTTTATGGTAAACCATATAAATAATACTTCATTTCGTTCAGTTATTCTACCATTACCATGTTTTTTTCTCTTTTATTCAAGCCTTTCCCATTCTGCTCTCTTCATTCTTTCTCTGTCTCTATTCTTCACGCACACACGTGACCACGGAAAGGCAGAACTGTGCCACCGACGGGCAACCAGCATGATGTGACGCCTTCTTGTGCAGCCGCTGGAATGGTTTGAAGGAAGCCACATCGCCAGACCCCGGCCCCAACCCCCACCCACCCACCCACCCACCCACCTCCACCATTACATGGCGTGTAGCCCTATTATTCCAGAAAGGCAAGCTGACTCGCATTTAGAAAACGCACCGAAATAATAGGTGATGCAAATTGATTAAAGCATGCTGCCTATTCCGAGCCAGGTATCATAGGTGTAGCGTGTCACCTATTTTGACTTAATTTGCATCATGTATTACGCTTTCTTACCTAGTGCACAGAAACACTCCAAGCATATCATGAGGGTGAATGGTGATCCTATCCTAGCGTTATAATGTGAGGGTCAAACGTGATACTTTTGGGTAAAAAAATATCCCGACATAATCCTAGAGTCAGATATATGTTTTGCGATATCTATACTTTTTCCTTTGATGGAGGGCCCATGATCCATTGATGTAGCGTGCCTATGCAGCTCTAGGGTGTAACGCGATCCAAAGTTAATCATGCGCAGCGTTTTCCATTCTTCTTTCGGTTTATATTGCTCTAGGGCAGCCGATTCCCTATCTTTTTTTTTATCCCTTTCTATTCACTGTCGAGTGATTTTCTGGATATCTTGAAATAATTATGGACAATCCGTTGTAAGATCGGTACCACATTGTTTTTTTTTTCCGTTTTTGGGTTTCCGAGCACATGATTGCAGGTAGATTTTCCATGCATGTTTGTTGGTGACAGGTGATCTTTTTTTTCGCTTTTCCATAAAAGTCCAAGCGAGATGGTGAAACGTGACCATGATGGTTAAATGTGTACCTCATCAATCCATAAAGTAAAATCTGAAACAGATATTTGACAGTACATTTTTTTTGTTAAAAACGACTATGATTCTAGAAGGAAATGTGTATTAATTGGTGAAACATATGGACCATATAGTATGATTCTTGAATGAAATGTTTGTTAGTTGGTGAACCATATGGACCATATATATAGGATTGTCATATGAAAATGCCCGCACAAATCCTCTCTAGAATCAAAGAAAAAAAATATCCACTATCCTCTATAGACGTGACTCAGGAGTTGAAAAAACGGACCCTATATATGATAGTGAGACTAGTGGACGACTGATATTGTGTGGACAGGAATGGGTGATTTGCAACGATTTGTAAGTACAGAACGCCACAAGGAGTTGGCCCAACACTTTTAACGGCGCCAGATAATAGTACCAAACATTAATGGTTTAGTATATTAGCACAAAAGTAACTACACATAGAAAAGCAGTGATATTATATTTGTAGTCTGATTTTTGAAGTCCTTTTCAACCTTACTAATAGAACTCTTTACACTAGCTCGTGGAGAGTTGAAAAATTCCAAAACTGTAATTGGAGAGTAGAAACATGCTAGCCTTCTTTTGTAAAAGGCAACATAAAGGCCATAGTGTTGTTTTGGCCGCCAAAGTCTAGAGTGACTTAGTGATGGCTGGGAATGTAACACCCCAGATTTAAACTACCTGGAGGCTACTATAAAAAAATTAAAAACCTACTAAGTATAGAAATTATTCAAAATTTCGGCAGAGTCTCCCCTGTAAATTCTACCATCCTCGGGCACACAGACATCACAAATAATCACAATAAAAACAAGCCATATCCGACCATCAAACTATGAAAACGTTCCACGAGCCAATCCAAACATTTCAGCAATTATGAAGCGTCCAACGAACTATTATAAATGTTAAGTATAGGTGAAATAAGTGTGTGCTCAAAAGAATGCTCTACTTCCCATCGATGCTCGTCTCAATCAACGGGTACCTAAAAATGAAATAAAGCACAAGAGTGAGTAAAAATACTCAGCAAGTACAAATTAGAAATGGAAGAACAAATACAACGTTATGATGAATATTAGAAATCCAGAATCAAGAAACCATCTCCTAAAACAACATTGAAATAGTAGTTTCCGTTTGAAACGGAAGTCACCTGAAACTTCCTTTGCATTTACCGGTAAAGCTGAACAAGTGGGGCCAGCACTTATTCACATAACACAACCGGTGTTCATACAAACCCCTGGCAATTGAATGATATGAAAAGGAACACATGAACCTTGAATATTCGACAAGAAGAACGGAAATCTTGAAGCAACAAACATATGAAGTCAAAGACATCGAATCAAGCACATTCAAAGAGAACATAGAACCAACAGTTGAATTCACATCACAAAGGAGTTCGTCATTGCACTTGCCTTAATCAAGCTTGACGAGAACCCGACACTCTCTCGACACCGGAACCGTTCGAACCTGTGAAGCGAAAACTACACTAAGAACCTTTGCTAGCATCGAAACAACTCTACATGACGCTTTCCCCAAGAATTATTTTGGAAAAAGGCTTAAAACACGTTTTTATCTAATATTCAAGAATCTGCCAAAAACCTGACTTGCTCGCTGTTCAGTCCATAACTTCCAAACTTCTTAAGCAATGCTACAAAGGAATACATTCTGGACATCTACCGTAAATTTCCCACAACTTTTCTAATAGCAAAGATTTTCTAAATAATTTTATAACTTAGCTGATATTAAATAGTCAGAAAATTGTGCAGACTAGGTTCCCTGAATCATCAGTACTGAAATTATGATTTCTCCCTAACCCCTTATCGGAATCGAGTGAGACCAACGTCCTTGGAAAGATAAAAACAATGTCTACAAGTTTCGTTATTGGATGATGATCAAAATCTGAACCAATTAATTCCATATTTAGGATTAAACCAGATGCAGCCGCACTGCCGCAGCTATCAATGGTGCGTGGCTGGAGCAGCAGCAAAAGCAACGGCCGGAGCAGCGGCAGCCACGGGAGGGCGACGGCGAGGGCTTGGCAGAGGAGGCGGCAGCGGCTGTTATCCATTGGAAAAGGAATGAAAGAACATAGGTCCAACAGTACATATTGATTCTATCATCACAAATTCATCAAAGTCCAAATCCAGCATATGAGTAGTCAAACGGAATCGTTTCGACGAGCTCTACGCATCTACGATCTCCGATAGTCCATCTGAGCCACGGTTCAAAAACTCAAATTTTGGTCAACTCTAAGAGCCTTTTTGATTAACTATTTATTTTTTGTTAAACATTTGGGATATTACAGGGAAGGTAGCCAATGATGCGATGGTGAATGGCATTATGGGGCATGATGACATAACATATAGTGAGATGGGGGACGGCAAGGTTGTGGATGGTGACGTGATGGATGGGTATGTTGGCGATGGCAACGTGGGATACAATTAGCTAGGCGTTGGGCCAGACATGGTGATGGCGACGTGAAGCACCGTGTCGTTACTACAACCCATTACAAGAAAAGTGATGATTTAGGCCTTTTTTGCGTCACCAACTATGGATGGTTACAGTTTTTTCATCATACACGAGCGTCATTGATCGAGCTTGGTTAGTCGTGATTTATAACGTTTTAAGTTTTTCTGTTAGCCTCCTTCGTTAGCCAGGTTATTGTACTCTACATCGTCCACGTGTACTACCACGTTGGCAGGATGGCATGGCATGATGACATAGGCGGTACACATGTTAGTTTACTGTTGATCCACATGTCGTCTTGGTGGCGCTGTCGCCAATGCTGCTGCAGCTGGAGATCCACCTGTAATACCACCAGCGCCAGTAGCAGTGGCGGCGGCGAGATTCCCAGCACAAGAGACTTCTGCTCATGGCCAACAAGTCTACTGTTACCCCGTGTGCCTGTAATTGCATTGGAGGAGCCTGTAAACGCGCCAGACACTGAACTTAGTTTTGGTAATGGAAGCTAGCACTACACCACGGTCCGTTATTAGCAACTCATGATCAGTCGCTAAAAGCCGCTTTAACGACTCATGATAAGTCGTTAAATATCTTTGCCGACCCATAAAGTCAGTCGTTGTAAGTGGTGTCGGTAAAAGTATTACTGACCCACATCTTTTTACCGACCAATGGTGAGTCGCTAACTTGGAAGAATTACCGACTCATGACAAGTCGGTGCCCTGTAAGAATTACCGACCCACCATGTTATTACCGACCCACTGTCCATTGCCAAACATTCAAATACATAAACAATTATGCTCACAATTACTGCTAATCTACGAAAGAGATTATTAATCCACAAAACCCTCACTGTGGTTCCCCACGAGGGTCAGAACAAGTAGCATACAGGATGCAAGCAAGAAAATTGACACAAGTGAAGGTTGTAGTATCCACCAATTATCACCATCACTTAAACAAACTGCTTACAAGTTCGATACAGCAGGTCACATAGGCTACAATATTGGGATGTATAGCACCGAAATACAGTTGTTTGTATTGCATTGTTTGCACACCCAATAACAGATACGAAGTCACCCACAAACGAATTGGAAACCAAAATAATTACATGCATGTCAGCAGCTAGTCCAGCTTATCAGCATCTGCTAGCTAGTCATTGAAACCAAAATAATTACATGCATGTCAGCAGCTAGTCCACCTTGTAGTCCAGCTTTTCATTTCAAACACACAAAATGGTGGCTTGTCATCGAGCAGTAAGCTTTCAATACCGAGTATTTTCTGAAAACAAATATCACCATGGAATCTTGTCAGGCTGATTAGTTGGCCATGAGTATTGCAACATACAGAAAAATACTTGTCCATGAGTATTGCCCAACAGAAGTTTTGGACGATTGCAAAGGCCAATAAAATTATTTCCTACGTCTTCTCTTAAAGAACTTTACATTTATTATTGTTAGCATGGACCATGCATCAATAAGTAGCTGGGACAGGTCATGGAGTTCTTTACATTCACAATTGCTTCAGCTACAGCAATTCATCGTAAAAAGCCATGCATGTATGGGTTTGAAGGTGAAATACCTGATGTTGGTGGTGTTGATGCCTTGTTGGTAATCTTCAGCTGTCAAAATTAAGATTCATTAGAAATCAGGAGCCAGTCACATAAATAAAAACAAAAACAAGTTCAAGTTAGCTTAGTACTTTCTTGTATGGCCATGCAATTGACATCAAGCGAGCATCAGCCATAGTTTGCATATCGGCATATGGACGAGGCAAAACTTCATCTCTTTTCAGCACACATGTCACAATAACTTCACAGAATTGACTTCCATGGGGCTCACCTCCAACCAAGGTGCTCGGTTTGATTGAAATAATTGTTCCTTTAGCCACAGGCTGGTTGGATCTCAACAAGGCATACAATATGACATCTTTTCCGACCTAATGCAAGTATAAAATGAGAATTGACTCCATGCATTGGATGATAATCAAACGGCAAGTAGAAAAAATTCAGAAGGATGAAACTGTTACCAGAGCATCATGTTCAGAGCGAGGAGCTTCACCAGTCCTTTTTGTGGTTACAATGTGGCCTGAAGGTCTTGATAAGGCTGCACCATGCATCTGATCATAATTGGTCATCGCCGTTATCGTCATCATAGCATTCGTCGTCTCCAGTAGTGTAATCTTCGTCGCCATTTTCGTCGCCTTGCTCTCGTCCAGCATCCAAGCATGTGTTCTGCATCGAACATTTCAACCATTTAGGAGACAAATGAGTAGAAAAAATGTTGTGTGTACAGGTAAAGAACAATTTTATACCAAATGCTGACGTGAAGTAGAGTCGTGGTGTGACATGGGCTCTGCACTTGCTCTGTCTGCTTGTCCCCTTTGCTCCATTTGGGCCTACAGCTGACGTACACGTTCTTCTAGAGCAGCTTTCTCACTTTCAGCCTTCATACGGGCAAAAATCTCTACTTGAAGTCTTGTTGGTGCATAACACTTCAACCCTGGGGTGCGAACATCTTGAGGAGTTGGACCTAGACCCATAGCACGGACATATCCCCTTGGCCCTTTCTCT
Organism: Eragrostis nindensis; assembly: GCA_012490785.1. Classification (NCBI taxonomy): domain Eukaryota; kingdom Viridiplantae; phylum Streptophyta; class Magnoliopsida; order Poales; family Poaceae; genus Eragrostis; species Eragrostis nindensis. Next base: position 195,730 of record JAAXCT010000657.1, on the reverse strand, counting down.
CCACAAACAGCAGCAAATGCATCACCTTCCTGAATTGTTCGCTCCTTCAACTCTGGATGGGCTTCAACAATTTCTTTAAGTTGATTCTGAAAATAAAACAGAGTTCATATGCCATAAAATAGGTTCTGCCATCAAAATGCATATTGTAATATCACAATTTAGGAAGACTTACGACTATTGATGCTGCTTGCAAGGAAGGAACTCCATTTTTCCTTGTATGTGTTTTGATGAAAACTTCATCTCTTCTTGGGGCGTGTCCTAATTTCTCAGCCTATAACATTTTCTTATCAGTAATGAATAATAATTATGCAAGGCAGTATTAAAACAGATTGAACATTACCAGGTCATACTCTGAACATGCGTAGCTCACACTACCAGATGTATGAAGCATTTCCAACTTTGCCCGATTTGCTTTTGCTTTTTCTGAACGAGCCTGACACAAAATTTACATGTTTATGCACTGCATATGTAGAAGTTACAGGACATTTCTGCAAAATAACACTTCAGCAAGGGTGTTTCTTACCTCAAATTCAGCAGAGGTCCAATAGTCATAAAGAAATTTCCAATCACCATCATTAACTCTTTTATCTGGACATTCACCAATCTCGTCTATTGCCAATCCAGGGACAAAATACAGCTCCTTAATGGTTGCCTTGAACTCCTTCCATTTCCTCCCAGCAGTATGCATGACCCAGTTTAAGGCTTCATCCTCGATATCATAAATTGCCTGTTGTACAGAAAAGAAATTAGGCTATGGATATATAGATCACAAAATTGCAGAATAGTACAGTACAATGATCTACCTTTATACCAGTCCATAGGCCATACTTCTTCTTAGCATCAACAAGCCTCCAATCCAAACTACCAAGGGGCAGTGTCTTTCTCACTTGACATCCAATAACACTAGAAAGTTGCCTAGAATTTTTACCAACAGGCTGACCACGATCATTGAGTAATATTTTGAGTTTAGGCATATCAGGTGTCCTTGAGAATATGTCTTCCTTCTTAGTTACGCCCCTTCCTCTCCTCTTCTTTTTTGTACCATTGCTTAAGTCACTATTGTTAACATCTGAAATATAGCACAAGAGAACGCATTAATCAGCAGAGGGACAGCACAGTGTCAAGTGTTCCAGATTTAAGTCAAAACAGAATACCATTGTAAAGAAATAGTAATAGTATTGTACCTTCATTGTTATTGAGGAAATCTCCAACTGGCTGCAAATCAGGTAGCACTTGTTCACCTTGATAGTTTCTTTGTGGTCTTGGGCGCAAGTTTGGGCGTTCAGTTGTTGCAACACTTATGTTACGCTTTCTCTACAAACAAACTTGCACATTATGAAATAACTATAACCATTACATTTGTTATCTTATTTGTACAAACAAATCTTACATTTTGGACATGAATTAGATTTCTCATGCTCCTTCCAATAGAGAATGCAGTTGTTTTCACATGCATGAATAGAGGTGTACCCAAGTCCAACAGATTTCACCAGTTTCTTAGCTTCATGGAAGTTTCTAGGAAGTGCTGAACCCTTAGGCAGTGCATCAGCAAGTAGATCTACCAACAAATCAAAACTTCTATCGGTCCATCCTCCAATAAGTTTGATGTGAAGTAATCTAACTAGAAAACGTAGCTTTGAGTAATTATTGCAACCTGGGTACAACTCTTGACTATTGTCTGCTGCTAGCTTATGAATGGCTGCTACATCTTTATTAGGTGGCTCATTAGACTCCCCATCTTCCATATCCCCTCTATCATCTAAACCACAAGCCAAGTCCCTAAGAAACTCAGATATGTCATCATCTTCACTACGCTGCTCAATAAATTCAGGAATATCACCGTTACTGTGGTTCACAAAAGAGGAGCTAGCTTCTCCATGCAAGGTCCAAGTTTTGTACCCTTTAAGAAATCCATCACATATCAAGTGTTCTCTCACTTCACTGGCCTCTCTCCAAAATGAGTTAACACACTTCCTGCAAGGGCATAGTATCTTGTTCCCTACTGCTGAATTTCTAAATGCAAAAGCTAGAAAACTGTTCACCCCTTGTTTATAGGCCTTTGTCTCCCTACATGCAATTTTTTGGTTAAATATCATGATAACTACAGACTAAACTTTCAGTTCTTGTGAAAAAATGTGTTATACCTAGCCTCATTGTCGATCCATGATTTATCCATGAAATTGACAGCTTTATACGGAATGCCAAACAGCTTTCAAAATGGAATCTAAGAACATATAGAAATTAAGCATCAAAAACACAGCTACATACACGGGTCATGTCTACAGATACATAAAAGTAATTGACACACAACCAGCCATGAGATGAAATGGAAATACAAGAAAAGTTACTGACCAGCATGCAACTTAACAACAAAAGTTAATCTTATATGATACAAATTTGATATAATTACCTTCTTCTTGAGATTCTAGTGTCTGCACACGAACTGGTAATTTGCTACCACTGTCCCAGGCTCACATACAAATGAAATCTGGCATAAAGTATTTTATTTCAATGATCAATACACACTCATGATATATAAAAATTGGAATAGCTGAATAAATCTTGCATATAGACACAAACTGTATTTCAGAAAAATTCGTATAAATCTTTTTGTAGTCAGACACATTCCAAATCCTAAATTTGCTTAGCTTCACAAGAATAACGAGGCCATAGTTTGGATTCTTGTGTGCACATTTACAAAGAATGTGTCCAGCTCATCTCAAGACTGAACCTGCCGAATCTTACAATCCATACAGATAGGTACTTGTAATAATTTCAAGTTAAGACTCTGATTACGGTATGACTATCACTACCTGTCGGACCCCATTTCTGGAATCCACGTGCTTACCGTACCAATCCCTGGATCAGTAGTTGGTACACACAACAAAGTGTTCCATTGCACATACGCGAATAATTATTACATCCCATAGGGTTCAGAACATGGTCTTAAGTTACAAACCAGACAGAGGCTAGCATACTAGCCTGGATACAACAAACTTAAAGAAAACACTACGGAACATCACAGGCAAACTTGAGCAGACGTCGACCCTACTCGTCATAATCGTCTCCTGCGACTTCTTCCTCTTCTTCCTCTGAAGGGGTAACAGCAAAAATGAGTACATAAGGTACTCAGCAAGCCCTATACTACTCAAGGGTATAAGTACATGCATATTCGGTCTTAGCAAGGGAGTAGGCCAAAAGGTTTGTTTGCAGAAAGCGAGTTTTATGCAGGGTTTAGCAATTCAAGGAAACATAGATAAAAATAGGAGTTTTGATTGTCATATTTTAGTTGATTGGCCCTGGGGGAGAATAATTCCATCCCGCCAGTTCCCAAGTTTTAGTTGGGCCTTCGGACCACAATGGCCTTACCGACCCGGCACACTTGCCATTACTTCCAAAACACGGGCGTCTAATACCCCCACTCACTCGTCAAGGATTTAAAAAGGGGTGGCTAATCAATGTGATCTCATAACATGAATGTGTCATATGCCGTGACAACGTCCAATCGATTGAATTTTATACTCTGCAGAGGTTGTACACTTTTCCCACAGGCTATGCACTCTTGCGCGAGAGAGCAACACAACGCTTTGGCCATCTTCTCCGACTAGTCCCGCAAGCTCACCACGGAGGGTTAGGGGCTTAAGATGAGGATTAAGCACGACACTGTGGTCATAAATGTGCGGGGATTTCACTCCCAAAAAGCCGGCAACGGGCGTTCAGTACCCGATGTGTTCCCCTAACCAGTCCGCTGCCACTACCGGCCACCGGGTGATAATTACTTGCAGCAGTACCAAGAAGGTAGGACAAAGTCCTGCCCAAGACAGGTTCTATGGTTGTACGAGAAATCATTATGTTTACAGTCACAAGAACCGGTCCTTATGCGGCCAGGACGAGCACCATCATTCCACATAAGGTGGACTATCACACAAGCATTAACTTCACTACTTGGCCTCGCCCTCGATCCATACCCATCCCATGCTCATCACCATCACTTAACACCAGTTGTACTACTCCCAACCCCATATAGTACACACACCACCAAACTCATTTTAACGCATTTATAAAAGCAAGTATGTGCGTAAAGGTGTAGCAATGTAGAAACATTGCGAGGGGTCCTAAGCATGTATACTAGTATCAAGGCAATTACACTATCATTTAATTAAGCCTAAACGATAGTGTACCCTAAGGTTATCAAGGCGACGGTAAACGAGGGGTAAATCAAGGATCAATTATTTATGCCTAAATATTTTGCATCAATATCACTAAGCAAGTAGGATAATAGCTACTCAAGCAGTAAAATAACAATTAATGCATAGTAATTAAGATGGCCACATAGGTGCATCGCAAAAATAATAGGATCAATCATGATCAAGGAGAAAATAGAGCTTGCCTTCAAAGTTCGGGTCTGAATCCTCCTCGTATCCCTCGTCCTCGGGGTTGTCCTCGTGCTCCTCGTAGTCTACACGTATCACCGCCAAAAATAAATACTAATGCGTAAACAAAATAAATCAAATAAAACCAAATACGAATCAAATGAAATAAGAGAGAGATATCCGAGGACAATATTGAATGCAGGGAGCTAAGAGGAGATGAACGGAACAAGAATCGTCGAAAACGGAGTTAGAACGATGAAGATATGGCCTAATGAAGGTTAGGGGGGTAATCATGGCGGAATAGAGTGTAGACTATGCTTAGATATTTTCCTGGAGTAACCAAGGGTAGGATTGGGTTCTATGAATTATTTCCTATTTTCTGGTATTTTTGGGGATTTTTCTTACATTGGAAAAAGCTCGAAATAGGCTTTTGTGTACACTAAGCTGGGTGGATCTAGCGGTTTGGCTCAGTGTGTGGCTGACGGCTGGGGCCCATGGTCCACGGTGGACCGGGCCCACGTGGCAGCGTGTGTGAGGGCGGTCCATTGGACTGGGTGCAGGCACGCGTGGGGAGCGAGTGCTGGCGTGGCGGGCGACGTGGCGCGCGCGGATTGGCGGCGGCGCGCGGCGGTGGCTTGCCGGAGGGCTCGCCGCCGACTGCTGCAGAGCTCGGGGAAGGGCGAGGAGTCGCCGTGGAGGTGGCTTGCGGCGCGGCGCAGCTGGACGGCAGGTCGCGCAAGTGTGAGGAGGGGCGGAGCGACGGCGACGAGGTCGCCGGAGTTGGAGCGGCGGCGGCGCGTCGGTGAACTCGCGATTTAAGGTAGCTCATGATGTTTTTGCTAGTGCGGAGGGTGCGCGCGAGGGTGGCGAGTGTGTGCGGCAGCATGTCGTCGACGAACTCGTGACGACGGCGACTGGCAACGAGTGGAGGCGACGGCGCATGGCGGCGCTCGGCGTTCGCGTTGCCGCGGGCCGGGGCACGATGAAGCGAGGCTTCGGGGAGGTTGCGCAGGTGGAGGACTACGCGTGGCACTAGGAGGTGGAGGTGGAAAGGCTCGCCGGTGTTGAATTGCGCGGCGGCCGGAGTTGGGGGAGAAAGGGGAAAGATGAAGATTGGGCTGCGCTAGAGGGGGAAGCTCACCGTGGAGCAGGCAGGCGGAGGCAGCGGAGTGAGGCGGAGCTGGAGAGGTCCTTTTATAGGAGCGGGGGTGCTCAACGAGGCAGGAACGGCGGCCATGCCGCTCGGCGCATGCGCGCATGCGCGCTCGAGTGCCTGGCGCGGCGGCGGGCCTCGGAACGTGAAGTGTTGGCTGCGCTCGAGTTGTCGGGGGTTCGGCGGGGGACAAGGCAGTGTCTGCGGCAGCGGCGAAGCGACGGCTCGGCGGGATGCCGCGACGGCCAGTCGGCGACAAGGGCGGCTCGGCGGGAGCAGGCGGCAAAGCGGCACGCGGGCGCGAGCTTTAGAGGTCGGGGCGCGTCCGCGAGTGGCTGGCGGAGATGCGCGACGCGACGGGCTGTCGGCGTGGTGCTGCGGGCAGGCGGCGCTCGCCACGCGGCGCGGGAAAGCTGCGGCGCGGCGTGAGGTGGACGACGGCGTCGTCCGCGCGGGCCGGGGCCGGGCTGGGCTGGACGCGGCTGGGCCGGGAGAAAGAAAAAGGACGCGCGGCCCAGCGGAAAAAGAGAAAAGAAGATGGGCCGGGAGAAAGCGGCCCAGGGGAGGAGAGGGAAAGAGAAATTGTTTAAACAATTTCTCTTCACAGGAATTCGAATAAAATCCAATCAAATCCAAATTGGTTCAAATAAATTCGAATAAAATTTGTAAAATCAAGGTTTTAGCTAGCAATCATGTTAGCAAGTTCCATTTTTAATTCCTATTTCATAAATTCCCTTTTCCTTATATTCTTCAGTTTAACAAGGTTTGAACTTTTGTCTTCAAAAATTCTAAATTGAATCCTAAAATCTACGAAATTTTCCGGAAGTGATTTTTATTAATCGGTTGTTAAAATTTGGGATGTGACAAACCTACCCCACTTAAAGGGAATCTCGTCCTCGAGATTCGGTTGGTTCCTCGAAAAGGTATGGAAATTCCTTCTTGAGATCTTCTTCTCGTTCCCAAGTAGCTTCTGCTTCGGTGTGATTGCTCCACTGTACTCTGCAGAATCTTACTGCGGTTCTCCTCGTCTGTCGCGTTACGACATCCAGAATTTTAATGGGTAGCTCTTGATATCTGAGATCTGGTTGTAAGTCCATAGTCTCCACTGGTACTTGATGATCAGGTACTCTGAGGCACTTCTTCAGTTGTGACACGTGGAACACAGGGTGTACATCGGATAGCTCTTCTGGCAGTTTTAGCCGATAGGCTACAGCTCCAATCTTCTTGAGAACTTCAAAAGGTCCGATGTATCGAGGGGCTAACTTGCCTCGAATTTGGAAACGTCTAGTCCCGCGTATCGGAGATACCTTCAGATACACATAGTCTCCTTTGTCAAAGGTGAGGTCCCTTCGACGCTTGTCGGCATAACTCTTTTGTCGGCTCTGTGCTACCTTTAGCGTTTCTCTGATCGCTGCAACTCGCTCTTCGGCGTCTTTGATTATGGCAGGGCCGAAGAAAGAGCGTTCTCCAACCTCTGACCACATCAACGAGGTTCTGCATTTCCTGCCGTAGAGTGCTTCAAAGGGTGACATTTGTAAGCTGGCTTGATAACTGTTGTTGTAGGAGAACTCAGCAAACGAGAGACTTTTCTCCCAATCCTTTCCGTATGTCAACACGCAGGCTCGAAGCATGTCTTCCAATATCTGGTTTACTCGTTCTGTCTGTCCATCAGTCTGCGGGTGGTATGCTGAACTGAAATCCAACCTGGTTCCAAGAAGGGCATGTAGGCTTTTCCAGAATTTGGAGGTAAATTGGGTACCTCGATCAGTTATAATTCTGCTAGGTACTCCATGGTACTTCAGAATATTGTCAACATACAGTTGTGCGTATTTATCTCCAGCATAGGCATTCTTCACAGCTACGAAGTGAGCTACTTTGGTCAATCGGTCAACCACGACCCATATTGAATCATTTCCCTTCTTTGTTCGTGGCAGTCCCACGATGAAATCCATTGTAATCTCATCCCATTTCCACACTGGAATATGTAAAGGTTGCAGTAGTCCTGCCGGCCTCTTGTGTTCTGCCTTAACTCTTCTGCAGGTGTCACAGTATGCGACAAACTCAGCGATATCTCTCTTCATGCCTATCCACCAATATTTCTGTTTTAGATCTTGGTACATCTTCGTTGTTCCTGGGTGGATTGAATAAGCAGAATTGTGGGCTTCATCCATAATGAGCTTTCTCAATTCTTCCTCGTTCGGTACGCAGATCCGGTCTTCATACCAAAGAGTTTCTTGGTCATCTACTCGGAATCCTGGGGCTTTGTTCACTCCCATGAGTTCCTTGATTTCTTGCAGTTTCGGATCTTTCGCCTGAGCTTCTCGGATGCGATTTTCCAATGTTGGTTGTACGCACAAGGCAAAAACTTGTCCTGGTGTGGTAATATGCAGATTCAACCCTTCCATTTCTTTTGTCAGCCTTGGGTTCACTTTTCTTGCTCTCGGACTCTTGCTATAAGCTTTGCGGTTCAAAGCGTCGGCCACTACATTGGCTTTTCCTGGGTGATACTGAACGTCAAGGTTATAATCCTTGATCAGCTCTAACCATCTTCTCTGTCTCAGGTTCAGTTCTGGTTGAGTGAAGATATATTACAAACTCTTATGATCAGTGAAAATCTTGCATTTATTACCAATAAGGTAATGTCTCCATATCTTGAGGGCATGCACTACGGCTGCTAATTCCAAATCATGAGTCGGGTAATTCTGCTCATGAACCTTCAGCTGTCTTGATGCATAAGCAACAACTCGATCATCTTGCATCAATACACAACCAAGTCCTTGTCGGGACGCATCACAATATACTACGAAATCCTTGTGGATATCTGGTAGTATAAGTACTGGGGCTGTTGTGAGGCTCGATTTCAATTTCTTGAAACTGTCTTCACACTGTTTCGTCCACTGAAACTTCTTCTCTTTCTTGGTCAATTCCGTCATTGGCTTGGCTACCTTTGAGAATCCTTCTATGAATCTTCTGTAGTAACCAGCTAATCCAAGAAAACTTCTGACTTCTGATGCATTGGTAGGTTGCTTCCAGTTGATAACTGCTTCGACTTTTGAGGGATCGACTGCTACTCCTTCTGCAGTGATGATATGTCCAAGGAAAGCAACTTCTTGTAACCAAAATTCGCACTTGTCAAACTTTGCATAGAGTTCATGCTCTCTTAATCTTCCCAAAACCAATCTTAGATGTTCTTCATGTTCAGCTGCACTCTTCGAGTAGATAAGTATGTCGTCTATGAAGACAACAACAAACTTGTCCAACTCTTCCATGAAAATCTTGTTCATCAGATTCATGAAGTATGCTGGGGCATTGGTTAATCCAAATGGCATAACTGTAAACTCATACTGGCCATAGCGAGTCACAAACGCTGTCTTCATGATGTCACAATGTCGGATTTTCAGCTGATAGTATCCTGACCTTAGGTCAATCTTAGAGAAGTACTTGGCTCCTTTCAGTTGATCGAAAAGATCGTCGATCCTAGGTAGCGGATACTTGTTCTTGATGGTGACTTCATTCAATGACCGATAGTCAATGCACATTCTCAGGCTTTCATCTTTCTTCTTCACAAAGAGAACTGGGGCTCCCCAAGGTGATGAACTTGGGCGGATAAAACCTTTTTCTTGTAATTCTCTAATCTGTTCCTTTAATTCAGCCAATTCATTGGCAGCCATCCGATATGGTCTCTTGGCTATTGGGTTTGCTCCAGGGATCAGGTTGATCAAGAACTCGACATCTCGGTCTGGTGGCATTCCTGGCAACTCTTCTGGAAACACATCTAGGTATTCACATACTACGGGTACTTCTACAGATATGGCTTGAAGATTGCATATCATAGGCTCAGCTGTCAAACGGCGAGGTTGGAATTCTACAGTAACTCCTTTGTGATTGGTGGCAGTAACTTTTTGATCAGCACATGATATATTTCCTTTGTGGCGTGCTAACCAATTCATTCCAAGAATCACATCTATTCCTTCCGATTTCAGCACTACTAGGTTTGCCAAAAATTCTACCCCACTTAAAAGGATTCTAACTCCTTCACAACCAAAAAGACATTTCATGGTGGCCCCAGGGGATTTGGTTAAAAGAGGGGTTTTTAGTAAAACAGTAGGTAATCCATGCTTGGCAACAAACTTCGAAGAAACAAACGAATGCGAAGCTCCAGAATCAAACAAAACCGTGGCAAGTGTTGTATTTACTAAAAACTCACCGATCACAACGTTTGGAGAGTCTTCAGCATCAGCAGCATCGATGTGGTTCACACGTCCTCTTCCATAGCTTGGTGTCTTCTTCTGTTGTCCAGAACCTTGGGGTGCGTTGCGGCTAGCACCCGACCTTGCTGTTGTGGCTCCTGCATTGGCTTGTGATCCTCCAGCATTCTGTAGCAGGGGGCACCGGGCAATCATGTGACCAGGGTCACGGCAATGGAAACAGGCTCGGACTGGTGGTGCTGCTTGGTTGACAGTGCTAGCACTCCTCTGAGGTGCTGAGTTGCTGTTGGAGCGGTGTGACTGAGTAGGCTGCTTTTGTTGCGGTCCAGAATCGGATGAACGATACTGCATTGTTGGCTGGCTGCGCGATCTCTGAGAGTTGTCATACCTCGGCTTCTGGAACCTTTCCTGCTGCTTATACTTCCTAGCTTGAAACTTGCGCTTGCGCTCAGTAGTTAGGTCGGAGCGGGCATCTTCCAATAGTATGGCTCTATTCATGAGAGTGTTGAAGTCTGGGTAGATATGAGTGACTAACTGGGTCTTCAACTCAGTATGCAGTCCCTTCCTGAAGCGATCCTGCTTCTTCTTGTCAGTGTTGACTTCATCAGGTGCATAGCGTGCTAGCTTCATAAACTTCTTGATGTATTGGTTGACAGTCATAGGTCCTTGCTTTAGTGCACGGAACTCATCAGCTTTCATTTCCATAATTCCCTCTGGGATATGGTAATCTCTAAAAGCTTGCTGAAATTCCTGCCAGTTGATAGCACTTGGATCAGCAACTGCTTCACGGTAATTGTCCCACCATTCTCCAGCGGCTCCAATCAGCTGGTGAGAAGCAAGTGTAACTCTTTCTTGATCATTTGCTGCTACAATGTCCAACTTCTTGCTAATGTTTCTCAGCCAATCATCTGCAGCCAAGGGATCTTCCTGTGTACTGTCGAAGACTGGAGGCCTAAGCCTCATGAATTCTCCCATCTTGGTAGGTGGCTGTCCACGATGTTGGTTTGCTGCAATAGCTTGCAGAAGCTGTGTCTGGGCGGCCATCACGTCAGCTAAGGTTGCGGGTGGGCGCGGCAGCTCCTGTTGTTGGTTGTTGTTCCCGTCTTGGTTGTCGTTCCCGTCTTGGTTGTTGTTCCCGTCTTGGTTGTCTTCTTCATGGTTGTCACTCAGTTCATTTTCACCATGCTGGCTTACTTCTTGCTCAACCCTTCTGTTCCTTCTTTGCGCTTCGGGGATACGCTCGCGTCTGCCCCTTGCAGGACGTTCTTGTTCTTCATTGTTCTGTTCCCTATTCTGGCGAACTTGGCGGTTGCGGATGCGTGCAGATCGCTTTGGAGGCATCCTGTCATTGTTTGGTAGAAACTTCAGGTTACTTGATCATTATAATTACTAAGTTATTATATTTAGTTATAGTGTACTGGTCTGAGTTTAAGAGCACACAATATCATTCATGCAAAGATTCAATTAAAACTTCGAAAACACCATACAAGTCTTAGATTACAATCATAAGATAAGGTACATAGGGGATTAATACAACGTGCTACTGCGATCCTGATACAACTAGGGGATACAACTGATGGCTAAGACCGATAAGCTAACTAGAACTAAGCTAGGGGTACAAGTGCACTCCTCAGTGCTCGGCGCCTGGCGACACTGTGGTACGTCAGTCGGTAGTGTCCTCCATAGGCTCGGAAGGATCCTCCTCTGGGTCCTCCTCTGTCTCAGTGTCATCGCTGATGTTGATGTAGCCTCTGCACGGGGCGCAAGAACTCTCGGCGGTCGACTGGACAAGCTCCTGGCTGAAAATAGCTCGGGTCACTGGGTCAAGCTTCGGTGCAGAGGGTGGCCACGCAGGGCGTCCCTCGGGAGTCTTGGTGAAAGCTCTCTTCTTGGCCACCTTCCTGACCTTGTATCCGAAGTATCTCAGCTCTGGCTCTGGCTCTGGCATCTGCGTCCCTCGGGCAATGGTGTCAAAGGTGTCCTGTGGCAGGTCTGGGACCGCGGGCATCACTGTCTCATACTCCCCGTGGCAGGCAGTGACACGGACAATCCCACTGTTTGGCTCGATCTTTCCCAAACCCTTGCCTCTCTTGTAGAGGGCGTCCAACTGCTCAACATGTGCCTTGGTCCTGTCACCCATTAGCTTGGACATCCCATCTAGAACTTCCTGATATCCCAACTTGGCATCACTTGCTTCAGCGCGCTCCTTCTCCATGGTCTTCTTCAGGAACTCGATCTCGTCTTCTAGGGCTCCCTTTGCACGCTCTGACTGTGCAGCGTAGTAGCGGGAAGCCTCTAACTGTGCCTTCAAGAGGTCAGCCTCATTCCGCGTATCCACGTATAGCTCTGCCTGGCGATGGGCTTCTTGCCATTGGTTCCTCCACTGCTGACCACGCTGGATATCCTCCTCCCATAGATCAAGGACGTTCTGGTGGTGGCAGTCTAGGGACTGTAGGTACAACGCTGTCTCAACCAGACAACTGTCCTTCTCGGTGCGGGTTTCTCCAAAGAGATTCTTCAGGCGATGCTCCCAGATAGGGTTGTCAGTGTCGTCCGGAGGTAGGTACTTGATGGCTGTGGTTCCTGACTGTCCCATGAGGCGCTCACAAACCTCTATGGCTGCAATCCTGGCTACTGCCTGTATGGCGTCGGCAGATCTGGATCCGAGGGTAGTCTTGGTAAAAGCTTCCAGAGGTGGGTCTTCGCCTTCAACATGCACATAGATGTGCGCCTTGCAGCGGGGAATTCCATCTTCATCGTACTCCTTCCAGCGGTAGTGGGGCTTCTTGTCAATGTCGAAGTACCAAAGAACACGGGTGAGTGTGGTTGGAAAACCACTCACGTCCTCAGCCCAAGTGTGGGTCCATCCATCTTCATCAACATGGCCTTCTTCGATTTCCATCTGTTTAGAACAAAGGTTTTTGAGGGAGTTAGTGAAAGATTTTATATAAAATTTGAGCTTTAGGTGAGAATAAAGTGATAGTTTTGTGAACAATAGTTTTTATAGCTAAAAATAAGCTATCCTAAGTCTATCACATCCTAAGGGTCTCGTCCTACGATCAAGTATGGCTCTGATACCACTCTGTCGGACCCCATTTCTGGAATCCACGTGTTTACCGTACCAATCCCTGGATCACTAGTTGGTACACACAACAAAGTGTTCCATTGCACATACGCGAATAATTATTACATCCCATAGGGTTCAGAACATGGTCTTAAGTTACAAACCAGACAGAGGCTAGCATACTAGCCTGGATACAACAAACTTAAAGAAAACACTACGGAACACCACAGGCAAACTTGAGCAGACGTCGACCCTACTCGTCACAATCGTCTCCTGCGACTTCTTCCTCTTCTTCCTCTGAAGGGGTAACAGCAAAAATGATTACATAAGGTACTCAGCAAGCCCTATACTACTCAAGGGTATAAGTACATGCATATTCGGTCTTAGCAAGGGAGTAGGCCAAAAGGTTTGTTTGCAGAAAGCGAGTTTTATGCAGGGTTTAGCAATTCAAGGAAACATAGATAAAAACAGGAGTTTTGATTGTCATATTTTAGTTGATTGGCCCTGGGGGAGAATAATTCCATCCCGCCAGTTCCCAAGTTTTAGTTGGGCCTTCGGACCACAATGGCCTTACCGACCCGGCACACTTGCCATTACTTCCAAAACACGGGCGTCTAATACCCCCACTCACTCGTCAAGGATTTAAAAAGGGGTGGCTAATCAATGTGATCTCATAACATGAATGTGTCATATGCCATGACAACGTCCAATCGATTGAATTTTATACTCTGTAGAGGTTGTACACTTTTCCTACAGGCTATGCACTCTTACGCGAGAGAGCAATACAACGCTTTGGCCATCTTCTCCGAGTAGTCCCGCAAGCTCACCACGGAGGGTTAGGGGCTTAAGATGAGGATTAAGCACGACACTGTGGTCATAAATGTGTGTTGGCGGTCGTTAAACCATGTTTTGACCGCCACCCTACCGGTAAATAAATACATAACACCAAGATTTTGTGCATATAGTTAGGAATAATACTACTCCACAGGTTTTGGTGAATATTTGGATGCAGGAGTGAATAATGGAGAAAAGTGGGCCCAGTCAGGGAAATTCCCTGGCCGGCCGGCCCCACCATAGGCCGGCCGGCCCCACCTGGTGGCCACAGGCCCCAGGCTTTCTCCAGTGGGCTGGAAAATAATCTTCAACGCACAATTCAAGCCCAGCTCGGCAGGATTCCACCGACATTCTAGAAGGTGGGCCATTTGGGCCTTTACTTGGCTCTCAATCCAATTCTGCCGACCCCAGCAAGGAACCGACCTTCAGACCGCCTTCAGGGAGTGATCTGAAGCGTCCAGGAGCAAGATGGTGGCCAACCGACCGAAGGGACGGCCGGCCGGCCACCCCCCTAGGCCGGTCGGCCGACTTTTGTCGCCGCCGCCTCTCCAAAGTCGGCCAAGGTGCTTCCACCGCCTTCACAAGCTATAAATTGGACCCCTCGGCCTCCGAATCAATTCGCACCATCACACTTCATCCAAGTGTTCATTAGTTTAGTTGAGTAGTAGCTTTGGGAGTTAGAGTAGAGTAGAGTAGAGTGAGAGCTCTCTCGGGCTTCCGGAGTATTCTCGGAGTTCGGTATAGTTCTTTGTATCCTTACTCTTGAGATATTATTTTATTTATTATATATTTAGTTTTATCTTTATTTATTTCTTTTAGTAGTTCTTTTCTATTTAGTTTATTTATTCGTTAAGTAAGTGCTCGTAGAAGTCTTGTTGTGGGATTCGTGATTGTTGGAATAGCGAGTACGAGAGAGTGCCGTCGTCGGAGATGACGTCGTGTGAAATCTGTGCTTGTTCATTCTTAGATAGGACTGCTCCGTTGATCAAGAGTAGATCCTCTAGGCGGGTTGTAAGCATGGCGCTTAGAACTTGGCCTATGCACGTTTGGCACCCAGCTCCACGGAGGATGGTAGCCGCGAGTGTATGTGACAGCTGCACCGGTCTCTGTAATCCACCACGTCCGGTTGGACTCAGCAGGGTCTTAATTATAGCATACGGTTCCCTAGGTTTGAACTAGCTTCATCGGTTAACCTAGCACGTGTGTGCCCCGAAATGACATGACTTGTATGTGTATGAGCTTAACTAGAGTAAATAATCTTTGTAGACTTGACTGCTAGAAAAGTAAATAATAGATAAACATACAGGTAGCCTTAACTCTATCTCGTTGCTCTCCCAAATGTATACTACGATTTATTTTATTACCTTGGATTTGAGGATGTGTGTGCCACCCATATCTATCATGCCTATCTTACCCCCGTCTCAAGTATAGTTGATACATTATTTCTTTCTCCAAATTATCCAATGCATAGCTATTATTCAGCTTTCTTTTGCTCTACTTCCCTGCGGAAATATAAATACGATAACCCTGGAATACTCCAAGGTGAAATGCTACAATGGTGATCCGTGCGCTTGCGGAATTAATGAATTTAATTTTATCGCATAAGAACCGCCAACAAGCATTTCTGGCGCCGTTGCCGGGAAAGTAGCAGCTAGGAACTGAATAAATGCATTGAAGTTTGTGAGAAGAATAATTATCACTTACTTTTGCGGGCTTACCCTTATCCTGGTTTTTCTTCTTGTGGAAATTTGAAACAGGACTGTGCATGACTGGTTTCGACCTACCAGAAAACTTCCACTCAGATCCAGAGTAGTTCTTGAGGAAAGTTCGAGCAAAACTTACTAAACAGATCCGCAAGAACGCTCTCGCTCTCGAATCGTCTCCTCCACCGGTTGTCAGGGCCTCCTCAACGAACAACACCATGGCCGACCCCGTTGTTGAGAAGACGATCAATGACTTCTCCGCGCCAACTACGGAGAACATCCGCGTGGGACCCAACCCGCGCATCACCAACAAGGACTATGAGCTTAAGCCAGCCTTGATCAACATGATCTTGGCCAGTCCTTTCTGTGGGAAGCCATCGGAGGATGCAAATGCTCACCTCCAAAGGTCCCTGATGACGTGCAACACTTTCGTCATAAAGGATGCACCTCAGGACGCCATCCGACTACAGCTTTTCCCATTCTCTCTGTTGGGGAAGGCTCTCCAGTGGTTCTACGCGAACCAAGAGTCCCTCGACACGTGGACGGCATGCTCCAATGCCTTTCTCGCTAAGTTCTTCCCGCCGGGCAAGACGACTGCCCTGCGGAACAAGATATCGGGCTTCCAACAGCTCGCAGATGAGTCGACCGCGGAAGCCTGGGACAGGATGCAGGAGTACGTTCTCTCATGCCCACACCATGGCATGGAAGAATGGCTCCTCATACAGAGTTTCTACCACGGTTTGAGGCCGTCCGCTCGAGAGCACCTCGACGCCGCAGCAGGCGGCTCCTTCTTCTCCCTTAGCGTGAAGAACGCTAAGAAGTTGATTGAGAAGGTGGCGGCCAACCAGACTCATGGTGAACGCCAAGCGGCGAGCACCAAGACCCGTGGAGTACACCAAGTGGAGACGATGGACATGCTCGCCATCAAGCTCGATCAGCTACTCCGCAAGGTGGAATCTCCGCAGGACCTGCAAGTTGCGGATTCCCGCATGACATGTGAGGAATGCGGCAGCGCTGGGCATATCGGCATCAATTGCCCGAATACGAGAGAGGAATGCAATTTCCTCAACAATGGCAATGGGTACCGCTCCCAGAACAACTACGGCTGGAATTCCAGGCCCGACCTCTCCTTCAACAAGAATCAGGGAGGTAACAATGGTAATCTTTCCCGTTATGAGCCCTCTATCAAGGATCTAGTTCTCGGCCAGGTCAAGATCAATGATAGCATTAGTAAGAAATTTCTTACTACCGACAAGGCTTTAGAGAGCATAGATGCCAAGTTAGAGTCGTTCAGCACTGCTCTGCAGAACCAGCTAAGCCATAACAAGATGCTAGAAACGCAAATTGCGCAAATAGCTTCAGCTGTGCAGTCTCCTCGTGCGGGTAAACTTCCTGGGCAACCAGAAGTTAATCCCAAGGAGAGTGTGAATGCAATAACCATCAGGTGTGAAGAAAGCAACTTGGATTCCGCACTCCCCAAGGATGTGATCAGAAAAGATCCCGGATGGCCAACCATTCCGTGTTTGGTCAACGACCGTTGTTTCGCTCGGGCACTATGTGACATAGGGGCGAGCGTGAGCATCATGCCGAAGGCGATGTACGATGGGTTAAACCATCCATTATCTCCAACGACCATAAAGCTCCAGCTTGCAGACGGGTCACTATGCCTGCCCTTGGGGATTGTCGAAGAAGTTCCCGTGCAGATCAGAAATCTCTTCGTCCCCGTTGACTTTGTTGTGCTGGATATGGAAGTAGATGACAAGGCTCCTCTCATCCTTGGGAGGCCGTTCTTGAGCACCACCAACGCCAACATCGACGTGGGGGCAGGAGAGATCCACTTGGATTTCAACGGCAGGGAAGAAACGTTCAACTTCAAGCCTAAAGTTGACCAATGCAAGCAAGTACGGGTCATATATGGAAAGGACCCAAGGAGAGTGGAGAAGATTGAGATTACTCCACCCATGCCACAGCCAGACAAGCTCATTGCATATATGAGAGACTATCTGGAAAGAGAGAATGCAAGAAGGCTAGCAAAATATTGGAGGACTCCAAGGAGGATGCCTCAGCCGCCTAACACATCTCAAGCCCCTCTTACTCCTCCGCAAGAAGGAGTAGGCGAGTCACAATCGCCCAAGAAGAGGAGAGCGAGGCGCTCAAGAAAGAAGAAGGCAGCTACGGTATCAACCGATGAGAGTACAACAAAGGCGCCTATTAAAGAAAAGGTCGCCGCCACCAACACAAAGAAGACAACCAAGGTGTGGCGGAAGAAAGAAGGAACCTCTACCTCGCCAGATTCTCCAGCGAGCGAGGTCCAAACGAGTTAAAGACATGGAGAACGTCTAGCTCAAAGACGTAAAAATGAGAGCCCTCCGATTGGGGAGGCCATCCCAATCGTTATCCTAGCTAGGCCTAGCACTTGTTTTTCTTTTCATAAATCATAAAAACAAAATAAAAATTTGAAAAATTTATAAACAACAAAAAAAATAATAGGATTCCTGGTGATGCCCATTAGGGGCTAGCCACTTGTGTCATCCTCGCTCTTTTTTGCAGGTCAAGAAGGAGGAGGAAGAGCCTGAATCAAGCTTAAGTCTTACAAAGACTCAAGCTTGGGGAGGGCACCCCAGGTAAGAAGGAGTTCAATACAAGCTCGAGTCTTGCAAAGACTCAAGCTTGGGGAGGACCCCCAGGTAAGTATTCCTAATTTTCTTAATAAATAAATAAACTCCCTGTTTCGAATAAATGCTAGAATCTTGGTGTTATGCTACACTTAAGGGAAATGATGATCGAGTTACAAATTAGCTTCCCATGTGTCGCATAGATGCAACCTCTACTCCTGACATATGTGTTATTTTTACTTAAGCATGATCACATCATGAGTCTTGCTTATTTCCGTGGGTTGCATTTGTTACACCAAGTCTGAGCATTGTGGATTGTGATATGGCATGATTAGGACTTGTTGCAATTTCTTAGTATGGTTTCATCCAGAGATGTTTTTCTTGAATTGCTGCAAGTACCTAAAACCCTTCTATTTTGGCACACTTCTCTTAGTGTGAGGATTTACTTACCTACCAGAGCCATATCATAATATTCGAAACAGCCCCACTCATAGCCATTTGTTTATGTATTGAGTTTTGTTAAGGTTTGATGTACTCTTGAAACTAAGCACTCCTAATTTTGGTCATAATTCCTTCGCGTGTGTTTTCGAAAATTTCTCTCCACCAAATAAAAAGGGGAATGTATGGATAAATCAACCAAACATTTTTCTCAGAGTTTGCAAAACTTTTGGTCCATCCAAAATGCTCAAGAATATTTCAAAATGTTTCATTGAACCATTCAAAATTTATGGCCCCTTGCACCATGGAGTAGTCAAAAAAAAAACTCTCTATGGTTGCATGACAAAGTCAATGGCTATATGGTTCTTATCATAAACATCTTGAGCAAAATAAAGGACCAATGTTTTTCAAAACCCCCTTCCATAAGTGTGAGTTCATTTTTTCCCCCTCCATCACATCATTTCCTATGACCAAAAATAAATGGAGTTGCTATGTTGATTGAGACTCATTCTTTAGCTTTACAATATATGCATGACATTTGTGCATTCCTTACCAAGCTCCACATATAAAGCCTCATTGGTAGAAGGTAGGATGAGTGAAGCTTGTAGGAATAGAACTCACATCGGAGTGGTAAGAGAAGTGCCACCCAAAACGAAGGAGAATTTTTGCACCTTGCAGCACATAAAAACTCTGGATGCATACCTGCTAGAATTGTGTACTTGTCAAAAAATGCCGTTCTAGTCTTCAATGCTGCATGACAAGGTGTGACATATAAGCCTCACGATTTTTGCAACACTCATGAATATTTTGTGCTCTCGTAAACTTACCACTGTTTAGGGAGTATGTTGTTGCATCTTTATTACCCATGGGGCGCTTCTTTGTAACTCCTGATCCGCCGGTACCCTGAGTTGAGTTTGCTCGGGACGAGCAAAGTTTAAGCTTGGGGGGGTTGTTGGCGGTCGTTAAACCATGTTTTGACCGCCACCCTACCGGTAAATAAATACACAACACCGAGATTTTGTGCATAGTAATTAGGAATAATACTACTCCACAGGTTTTGGTGAATATTTGGATGCAGGAGTGAATAATGGAGAAAAGTGGGCCCAGTCAGGGAAATTCCCTGGCCGGCCGGCCCCACCATAGGCCGGTCGGCCCCACCTGGTGGCCACAGGCCCCAGGCTTTCTCCAGTGGGCTGGAAAATAATCTTCAACGCACAATTCAAGCCCAGCTCGGCAGGATTCCACCGACATTCTAGAAGGTGGGCCATTTGGTCCTTTACTTGGCTCTCAATCCAATTCTGCCGACCCCAGCAAGGAACCGACCTTCAGACCGCCTGCAGGGAGTGATCTGAAGCGTCCAGGAGCAAGACGGTGGCCAACCGACCGAAGGGACGGCCGGCCGGCCACCCCCCTAGGCCGGCCGGCCGACTTTGTCGCCGCCGCCTCTCCAAAGTCGGCCAGGGTGCTTCCACCGCCTTCACAAGCTATAAATTGGACCCCTCGGCCTCCAAATCAATTCGCACCATCACACTTCATCCAAAGTCGGCCTGGGCTTCGGGCCCGTGTACGGCGGGGAGAGGGGTTCGGGGATTTTCTCGGTCTGCGTGAGAAGACCTTTCTTCTTAAGTAGAATGTTGTGGGGGCAGCTTAACCCCCGCAGACCGAGTTTTTTTTGAGTTAGAGTAGAGTAGAGTAGAGTGAGAGCTCTCTCGGGCTTCCGGAGTATTCTCGGAGTTCGGTATAGTTCTTTGTATCCTTACTCTTGAGATATTATTTTATTTATAATATAATTAGTTTTATCTTTATTTATTTCTTTTAGTAGTTCTTTTCTATTTAGTTTATTTATTCGTTAAGTAAGTGCTCGTAGAAGTCTTGTTGTGGGATTCGTGATTGTTGGAATAGCGAGTACGAGAGAGTGCCGTCGTCGGAGATGACGTCGTGTGAAATCTGTGCCTGTTCATTCTTAGATAGGACTGCTCCGTTGATCAAGAGTAGATCCTTTAGGCGGGTTGTAAGCATGGCGCTTAGAACTTGGCCTATGCACGTTTGGCACCCAGCCCCACGGAGGATGGTAGCCGCGAGTGTATGTGACAGCTGCACCGGTCTCTGTAATCCACCACGTCCGGGTTGGACTCAGCAGGGTCTTAATTATAGCATACGGTTCCCTAGGTTTGAACTAGCTTCATCGGTTAACCTAGCACGTGTGTGCCCCGAAACGACATGACTTGTATGTGTATGAGCTTAACTAGAGTAAATAATCTTTGTAGACTTGACTGCTAGAAAAGTAAATAATAGATAAACATACAGGTAGCCTTAACTCTATCTCGTTGCTCTCCCAAATGTATACTACGATTTATTTTATTACCTTGGATTTGAGGATGTGTGTGCCACCCATATCTATCATGCCTATCTTACCCCCGTCTCAAGTATAGTTGATACATTATTTCTTTCTCCAAATTATCCAATGCATAGCTATTATTCAGCTTTCTTTTGCTCTACTTCCCTGCGGAAATATAAATACGATAACCCTGGAATACTCCAAGGTGAAATGCTACAATGGTGATCCGTGCGCTTGCGGAATTAATGAATTTAATTTTATCGCATAAGAACCGCCAACAATGTGCGGGGATTTCACTCCCAAAAAGCCGGCAACGGGCGTTCAGTACCCGATGTGTTCCCCTAACCAGTCCGCTGCCACTACCGGCCACCGGGTGATAATTACTTGCAGCAGTACCAAGAAGGTAGGACAAAGTCCTGCCCAAGACAGGTTCTATGGTTGTACGAGAAATCATTATGTTTACAGTCACAAGAACCGGTCCTTATGCGGCCAGGGCGAGCACCATCATTCCACATAAGGTGGACTATCACACAAATTAACTTCACTACTTGGCCTCGCCCTCGATCCATACCCATCCCATGCTCATCACCATCACTTAACACCAGTTGTACTACTCCCAACCCCATATAGTACACACACCACCAAACTCATTTTAACGCATTTATAAAAGCAAGTATGTGTGTAAAGGTGTAGCAATGTAGAAACATTGCGAGGGGTCCTAAGCATGTATACTAGTATCAAGGCAATTACACTATCATTTAATTAAGCCTAAACGATAGTGTACCCTAAGGTTATCAAGGCGATGGTAAACGAGGGGTAAATCAAGGATCAATTATTTATGCCTAAATATTTTGCATCAATATCACTAAGCAAGTAGGATAATAGCTACTCAAGCAGTAAAATAACAATTAATGCATAGTAATTAAGATGGCCACATAGGTGCATCGCAAAAATAATAGGATCAATCATGATCAAGGAGAAAATAGAGCTTGCCTTCAAAGTTCGGGTCTGAATCCTCCTCGTATCCCTCGTCCTCGGGGTTGTCCTCGTGCTCCTCGTGGTCTACATGTATCAACGCCAAAAATAAATACTAATGCGTAAACAAAATAAATCAAATAAAACCAAATACGAATCAAATGAAATAAGAGAGAGATATCCGAGGACAATATTGAATGCAGGGAGCTAAGAGGAGATGAACGGAACAAGAATCGTCGAAAACGGAGTTAGAACGATGAAGATATGGCCAAATGAAGGTTAGGGGGTAATCATGGCGGAATATAGTGTAGACGATGCTTAGATATTTTTCTGGAGTAACCAAGGGTAGGATTGGGTTCTATGAATTATTTCCTATTTTCTGGTATTTTTGGGGATTTTTCTTACATTGGAAAAAGCTCGAATTAGGCTTTTGTGTACACTAAGCTGGGTGGATCTAGCGGTTTGGCTCAGTGTGTGGCTGACGGCTGGGGCCCATGGTCCACGGTGGACCGGGCCCACGTGGCAGCGTGTGTGAGGGCGGTCCATTGGACCGGGTGCAGGGGCTCGTGGGGAGCGAGTGCTGGCGTGGCGGGCGACGTGGCGCGCGCGGATTGGCGGCGGCGAGGCGCGCGGCGGCGCGCGGCGGTGGCTTGCCGGAGGGCTCGCCGCCGACTGCTGCAGAGCTCGGGGAAGGGCGAGGAGTCGCCGTGGAGGTGGCTTGCGGCGCGGCGCAGCTGGACGGCAGGTCGCGCAAGTGTGAGGAGGGGCGGAGCGACGGCGACGAGGTCGCCGGAGTTGGACCGGCGGCGGCGCGTCGGTGAACTCGCGATTTAAGGTAGCTCGTGATGTTTTTGCTAGTGCGGAGGGTGCGCGCGAGGGTGGCGAGTGTGTGCGGCAGCATGTCGTCGACGAACTCGTGACGACGGCGACTGGCAACGAGTGGAGGCGGCGGCGCATGGCGGCGCTCGGCGTTCGCGTTGCCGCGGGCCGGGGCACGATGAAGCGAGGCTTCGGGGAGGTTGCGCAGGTGGAGGACTACGCGTGGCACTAGGAGGTGGAGGTGGAAAGGGCTCGCCGGTGTTGAATTGCGCAGCGGCCGGAGTTGGGGAGAAAGGGGAAAGATGAAGATTGGGCTGCGCTAGAGGGGGAAGCTCACCGTGGAGCAGGCAGGCGGAGGCAGCGGAGTGAGGCGGAGCTGGAGAGGTCCTTTTATAGGAGCGGGGGTGCTCAACGAGGCAGGAACGGCGGCCATGCCGCTCGGCGCATGCGCGCATGCGCGCTCGAGTGCCTGGCGCGGCGGCGGGCCTCGGAACGTGAAGTGTTGGCTGCGCTCGAGTTGTCGGGGGTTTGGTGGGGGACAAGGCAGTGTCTGCGGCAGCGGCGAAGCGACGGCTCGGCGGGATGCCGCGACGGCCAGTCGGCGACAAGGGCGGCTCGGCGGGAGCAGGCGGCAAAGCGGCACGCGGGCGCGAGCTTTAGAGGTCGGGGCGCGTCCGCGAGCGGCTGGCGGAGATGCGCGACGCGACGGGCTGTCGGCGTGGTGCTGCGGGCAGGCGGCGCTTGCCACGCGGCGCGGGAAAGCTGCGGCGCGGCGTGAGGTGGACGACGGCGTCGTCCGCGCGGGCCGGGGCCGGGCTGGGCTGGACGCGGCCGGGCCGGGAGAAAGGAAAAGGACGCGCGGCCCAGCGGAAAAAGAGAAAAGAAGATGGGCCGGGAGAAAGCGGCCCAGGGGAGGAGAGGGAAAGAGAAATTGTTTAAACAATTTCTCTTCACAGGAATTCGAATAAAATCCAAATCAAATCCAAATCGGTTCAAATAAATTCGAATAAAATTTGTAAAATCAAGGTTTTTAACTAGCAATCATGTTAGCAAGTTCCATTTTTAATTCCTATTTCATAAATTCCCTTTTCCTTATATTCTTGAGTTTAACAAGGTTTGAACTTTTGTCTTCAAAAATTCTAAATTGAATCCTAAAATTTACGAAATTTTTCGGGAGTGATTTTTGTTAATCGGTTGTTAAAATGTGGGATGTGACACTACCTGTTCATACAATAGCATAACTTGAAGTGGACTGTCAAGCCTTAGTGTCTCCTATTCTTATTTTAACAAAAGTTGTTGCATATAGTTATATGAAAACCCAAGGGATGCATGCTGGCTTTTGCAAAAAAAATATTTCTAAAAATTCCAGATCCTTATAAATCTTGCATACAGGTACATATTGTATTGCAGACAAACTTGTATCAATCTTTCATACGAACTGGGTTATAGCTGAGTAAATTTTCCATAGATCTGGCCGTCCACTGCACACACAGTGACACATCACAAAGGATTCCAAGATTCATTCAGTTGAACTAGCTTTAAGTTCACAAGAACTGCAGGGAAGATTGAGACAACAGATCGAGACAACTCACAATGCTAGACGAGACCTGCAGGCAAATTCAGTGCTTGGAGATGTTGTTCCTGGCCCTGGCCAACGGTGGAGGACAGGCGTGCTGCAGCAGGTGGGGGCCTTCAAAGGGCGCGCTGCAACTGGTGGTCAACGGCGAACTGCAGTCACTTCCGCAGCAAGGGACACAGGATGCGCCGGCGCTCTGCTCAGCAGGTGGTGAGGCAGGCGGCGGCGCGTTGATCGATGGGAGGGGGCGACAGCGGCGGTGCGCTGGTCGCCGGGATTGGGCGGCGGCGCGTTCCTCTGGGGAGGGGACGAGGGCAGCGCCTCGTTCCTCAGCAAGAAGGGAACACGGCGTCAATTGGAGCAGGGTTGGGCGGGAGGAGGCGGCGTGCGGTGGAGGTCAGATTTGGAGCAAGGTTGATCGGGAGGAGGCGGCGGGCTGTGTTTTGGAGGTCAGATTTGGGGGGGAAAGGAGCAAGGTTGAGCGGCAGGATGCGGCGGCCTGCTGGATTTCGCTCGGGAGAGGCAGAAATGGCGCGCGCATGGTGGATTTTAGGAGTGACCAGGCGGGGAAATGGGAAAACAGTTTTAGGGTTGGTGCGGTCGCTGGTCTTTGGTTTCCCGACCGATGGTGGGATGCCGCGTGCCACATTTACCGACCCATCATGAGACGGTATTTGTATCGATAATTACCGACCGATGGTGTATCGATATACTAGGAATTCCCAACCTATTGTTGGTCCTCCACTTTTAACGACTGATCATGAGTAGGTAAATAAGTCGGTAAAAATGGACGGTGGTGTAGTGTATGGGTCATCCCTTTCATCTGAAAAAAGGAGATTCTTACCTAGGACTGCAATCGTCGTTCACCTCCACCACATAGCTCTCCTCTCCGTTACCCAAGGGTGGAGTACAACAAGCAAGTGGTCGTGACCGCGACAACAACAACCACAACAGGCGGCGGGGTGATTGATCGTGGTTTTGCAATTTGATGGATGGGAAGAGCGGATCCAGCGTAGCATTTTTGGCTTTTTCTTGTTTATGAGCGATGGTGTTCTTTAGACGGACACTGATGAAAGCTCAGCCTGCGCTGACCATGGCGGACTGGGAGGCTAGCAGAAGGATGGCCAAGAATTTATGAGAAACTGTACGTGCTTTAGGTGTTAGATTTCACCCGTTGGATCAAAATAGTACTCTCTCCGTTTCAAAATATATGTAGTTATAGCTATGTTTTTGGGTGTCCAGATTTATAGAATCTTCTATGAATCTAGACATATGCTTATCCAGGTTCAGAGAATATTTAATGAACCTGGTACAAAGCCAGAGCTGCATATATCTTGAAAACGAATGGAGTACAATGCCTAATAAAGATGGTAAGATCGAGGGGAAACATCTCATCAACTCTATAATTAGGAACTGGTATAACTTCCATTTAAATGAAAGTAACATCGCGGCCAACCAAAAGTTTGATAGAATACACTTGTCCACAGCTTTCACCACATCTTAGCTACAAGAAACACTCCACTTACAACTGAAACAACAGGATTTAACAAACACTTGACAAACAAAAGAAAGCTCAGTCGGGGTTTGCTAGAACACACCAGACAATGATAATAATTAGTAGACCCGGGGAGGCTTTTTATTCAACAAAACAAAGGATAAATAGGGATTCCATATGAAAAGTATCAGATGCACAAGAAAATATTAGTAAAATAAATGCCAAGAATTGATCTCGTCCCTCTATCTAATCATAACGGTTCAAAGTTGATCCCCCTTGAGCCAAATAACTTGGTAAAAACTTAAGTGGGGTGACAGATTTCCCACTTTCAGGACGGGATTGCATTTAAGCATATGCTTAAAATCTTGTGCACCTCTCTCGAACTCTCCCGTCCCCATCCACAGTTGAGAGAAGAGAGGGTGGTCGCGGTGGTCTCCGCCGGCGAGGCCTTTGATCTCCTTCACCTCCGCCGGCTTTCGGGCCGATGGGAGGGGCAGGAGATCGAGGTGCTCTCATCGGCGGGTAGTTTAGGTCCCTCCCCGTTAGGGTTAGGGTTAGGTTTCCGGCGGCGGCGTCGAGGCGGCGGCGGCGGCGGCGTCAATGGAATAAGGTCCTCTCGTGCCTTTCCTCGCCTCGACGGCGTCTCGCTCCGGTGCCGTCGACGGGCGCGTGGAGGTGGAGTCGGCTTCCGCCGGCTCTTGTACAGGAGTCCGCTGGCTTCTTCTTCCCTCTCCGTTCGGCGAGGTGATGAGGGGGCCGGCTGTTCGAGTCAAGGATGCGGGCGAGGATGCGGTGCGACGGCAAGATGGTGGACGAGGCGTCCTCGACTGTTCCGCGGCGGCTCCGGCTGTCGTTGGCGAGCGGCGTTTCCGGCCGGATGGGGTACGGGGCACGGCCCCGGTCGACTGGGCGAACTGCTACTGCATATCTACTCCGGCTCACTTCAAAGCGATGGCGCGATCTCGCTGCGGCGAGGGTGGTGCTCCTTCCGGCTTCGGGTTGGCGGCGATGGTCGGATTTACTGCCGCCGGCGACGGCGGGTGGCGGTGAATCTTGCTGTCTTTGTAGGGCAACTGGCCTGTATCCTTTGTAACGGACCTGTATGCGTACGCGTATTTGTACTTTTCCTTATCTCTTAATACAGGTTTGTTTGATCAAAAAAAAAAAAATCTTGTGCACCTGGTGATTATTAATAGTTCAGAGTGAGATCAGAGTGTGACTCATGCATGCGCTCTGAACCATAGTTCTCTGGAGAGCAGCAGCAGGAAAAGCAACTGGGGCCTTGAGGAACGGCTTGCAATAAGTTGAACGACCTAGTATTAGCCTACATGTCGCTGCAGGTGGTTTTGCACACACTACCACCAATGCTGGGTACCCGTGGATTTTCCTATCTGCTCCATTTGCCAACGCAGCTCTGCAAGCCTGCTTGTTCGTCGTGTTAATAAATTCAACAACGCTGTTCATGAGTTGTACTGCTCTGGCGCGTGACGGCCGGTGGAGGTGGAAGCCGTGTTCCTCACCTTCCGACTCCACGAACTTCACCTCACGGCACCTCTCGCCGCGGCTAAGCCAAGCCGCGTACCGGCACCCACGTTCCCACAGCACATCCTTGGATGCCATAGCTACCAGTGCACGCCGGCACGGCAGCGACGCGACCACGTGGGCCGGCGGGTTGATGCGCGGGTCGTCGTTGCCGGCCACGACAGCCGTCAGGAAAGGCCAAAGGGCGTCCCCGAGCTTAGGCGTCAACACTGCTCTGCCATCCTCCCAATCCATCTCGGTCGGCAGACGCTCGGTGCCCCAGAGGTAGGGTTGCAAGAGGATCAGGCCCTCGATGTCAATTTCTTCACCGTCAGCTGGGGTGGCGGCGGCCCGCGCCGCCATGTTGTGGACAATGTTTGCACCGCTGCTCTCGCCTGCGAGGAACATCTGCTCGGGATCGGCATGGGTAGCAAGCCATGGCTCGGCGAGGTTCGCCGCCCATCGGGTCGCCGTCCAAGCTTCCTCGTAGGCCGCTGGGATGGGATGCTCCGGCGCCAGCCGGTAATCCACGGAGACGACGAGCGCCCCGGCGCGCTCGGCGAGGGAGGCGGCGTAACGGTGGTACAACTTGGAGAAGGCGCTCCCGGTGCAGAAGGCTCCACCATGGAAGTAGACAATGAGCGGGAGCCTCCTGCCAGCCGTTGCTGCTGCGCTAACGTTGAGAAAGAGGCGCGCGGACACGCCGGTACTGGGGTCGATGACAACATCCCTTGTTGCTACTCCGTTGTTTGCCCCAACTGGCAGCTCAGTAGCACGTACGAAGGGGCTAGAAATGAGACGCTCTACGCGCCCATCCTTGTACCTGCGAAGGAACGGAGACATGTCATCCACGACCTCGTCATTCCTACTTGAATGCATGTCGCTGCCCTAGCACCTAGCTAGGCTTAGCTACCTTACTTGAACCAACTGGTTTTAGGGTTTTTTGGCAGTAGCTAGCAAACTACTTGCTTGCTTCCCTTTATATGTCCAGCCATATAAGAAAGTTTGTTGACAGATCTGGAGACATAATGTTTCGCAGTGTTAAACTTGTTTGTGCATGTGATGTGCACGTGACCTTTCTATTTTCTTTTTCTTTTCTTTTTTTCTGAAAGAAGTCCATTTCACTCCGAACAACTATCGAACCAACAAGGTGGGAGCGAGTGAAATGCCCTTTCTTCCTTGCTCTTTTGAAGCCTATCATACTTGGTAGAGTTATAGTAGTATCTGTTCATATCTATCCACACCTACACACTCCACAAACACATTCTATACATACCTTTGAATAATGACGAATGCTTGATTGTGATAAGTTGTCATAACTTTGAAATTTTGTCGTAAGTAATTTTTTCTCGCTAGTTAGTATTGTGGGCCCCATAGGTACTGTCAGTATAACTAATATAAAGAAAGAAAACATGGCTTCTAACAGGATAACCCCCCCCCCCCCCCCCCCCCCCCCCCCCAACCTTGCATTGCATTTCCAAATGACTAACGGCCATCGTTGAAAGTTAATTTATTTAGAACCTATTTTATAGCCTCTTCAAACACTCGACCTGCGGGGGTATGACGGCCCCCGGGCATTTTCTAAGGAGAACGATCTTCTCACACGCCAGTGCTAGGGTCGATGACGACATCCCTTGTTGCTACTCCGTTTGCCCCTGCTGGCAGTTCAGTAGCCCGTACGAAGGTGCTAGAAATGAGACGCTCTACGCGGCCATCCTTGTATCTGCGAAGGAACGGATACATGTGGTCCACGATCTCGTCATTCCTGCTTGAATGCATGGCAGTGAAGAGTTATTTGTGTTGCTGTTCTGGCACCTAGCTAGGCTTAGGTACCTTACTTGAATCAACTGGTTTTAGGGTTTTTGGCAGTAGCAGACTACTTGCTTGCTTCCCTATGTATGTGCAGCGATATAAGATAGTATATAGTTTGTTGACAGATATGGAGACCTAATGTTTCCCTGTGTAGAACTTGTTTGTACATGTGATGTGCACGTGACCTTTCTTTTTTCTTTTTTGAAAGAAGTCCATCTCACTTCCCCGAACAACTATCAAACCAACAAAGTGAGTTGTTCGAAGGAATGAAATGAGTTTTCTTCCTTCCTCTTTTGAAGCCTATCACACTCCACAAGCACATTCTATACATGCCCACACATATGCCCAACCCCGCAACTACACACAACTTCCAAGACATATCTACAAGATCGGGTGTGTTGCGGTAGTGGCGCACACCATTGTAGCATCAGAAGTGAGGTGCCTGAAACATTGTATAGCACGTACTCGCACCCTCTTGCCCAGGAAGCGAACTATGCGCTCCTACCACTGGGCCGCTAGCCCATTATCTTAACATTTTCACCAGTTAGTGCTGGAGGAGGTGGCATTACATAGCTATACAATATGTCACTCTAATATTTTTTTAAAAAAACGTTCCATAATATTATTATTGAGTTGCATGCATCAACTAACTCACCCACCAATTTAAGTTAATGATGAAAGATGGACAATTTATTTATACTCCAACATTCCCCCTCACGTGTAGGCTCTCTCAGGCTGCAAATATAGAATATTAAAGTGGGCTGCGTGCCAGTCAGGATTCAAACTCGAGACATGTGGCTCCGATACCATATTCAGTTGCAAGCACCAATCAACTCACCTACCAACCTCAGCTAATGGTGAAAGGTGGACAATTCACTTAATACTCCAACCATTATTTTTTCTAAAAAACTCTTTATACTAAATACACTTTCTTTTCCAGAGTTATGGTAGGGATATTGCACCCGGGAAAGACAAAGTTTATTTGTTGATGAAGCACCTTAATTTGTTTCTGTTGACCAGCACGTAAAAACATCAAATAGGAGACAACATTTAGGTGACGCACTTTAAACATCAACATCAAATAGGAGACAACACATTGTTTCTTTATATTAAATTTATGAGGCGCTTCACCTACATCCGGCTCAGGTAATCGTGAAGCAGCATACCATGGCCTTTTGACATCCAGGGTTCAATAGATGAGACAAGTCATCGGGGCATCCACAAACACACTCTACAAACACATTCTATACATACCTTTGAATTATGACGAATCCTTGACTGTGACAAATTGTCATAACTTTGAATTTTTGTCGTTAATAGTTGTTCTCCCTAGTTATTCTCGTGGTGAATTATCACATTTTATGGTAAACAATATAAATAATAGTTCATTCCCTCCAGTTATTCTACCATTACCATGTTTTTTTATTTCCTTTATTGAAGCCTTTCCCGTTCTTCTCTCTTCGTTCCTTCTCTGTCTCTACTCTTCACGCACACACCAAACCAGGGAAAGGCAGACAGTGCCACCGACGGGCGACCAGCAAGACACGGCGCCTTTTTGTGCAGCGGCTGGAATGGTTTGAAGGAAGCCACATCGCCAGACCCCGGCCCCAACCCCCACCCACCCACCCCCACATTACATGGCGGGTAGCCCTATTATTCTAGCAAGTCAGCTCGCATCTAGACAACGCATCAAAATAAAAGGTGACGCGCATTGATTAAAGCATGCTACCGATTTCAAGCCAGGTATATTAGGTGTCGCGTGTCATGCATGTCACCTATATTTTGGCTTAATTCGCATCACGTATTACACTTTCTTACCTAGTGCACATAAAACTCCAAGCATTGCATGATGGTTAATGGTGATCATATCCTAGCGTTATAATGTGAGGGTCAAACGTGATACTTTTGAGTAAAAATATCCCGACATAATCCTAGAGTTAGATATATGTTCTGCGATATACATACTTTTCCTTTTGATGGAGGGCCCATGATAGCGTGCATATGCACCTCTAGGGTGTACGCGATCCAAAGTTAATCATATGCAGCGTTTTCCATTCTTCTTTCGGTTTATGTTGCATGCACTAGGGTAACCGATTGCCTATCACTTGATTTTTTTTTACCTTTTCTATTCACTGTCAGAGTGAATTTTTTAGAAGCACGTGATTGTATCCAGATTATCTAGATCACGAAATAGTTATGGCCCATCCATTTTGAGAAGCACATGATTGTACGGAGATTTTCTAGATATGTTGAAAAAATTATGGACAAATCCATTCTAAGATCGGTACCGTAGTTTGTTTTTTTCCCCCTTTTTGCGTTTTAAAGCACATGATTGTTGGTAGATTTTCCGTGTTTGTTGGTGACAGGTGATTTTTTTTTTTTGCTTTTCCATAAAAATCCAAGCGTGATGGTGAAACGTGACCACAACATATGGTACCGCCGACACGTGACTCGCCTAGCGCCGCGGCCGCCGCCCTAGCGCCCCCGCGGCCGCCTCTCCCGTTGGTCCCCCTCCCTTGTTTTTGTTAGTTTTCTAGTAGATCGAGTCATCTAAGGTTAGAGTCTCTCCATGCCAAGTTTCTTGGTAATGGGGATTTATCTCCTATTTCTCCTCCCCAGTGGCGAGGGGCAGGGTGGATTCGTTTTCTCCATGACGGCTTTGTTGAAGATGAGGGCGACATTGGCGTCAGCAACTTCATCAGTTTGACGACATGGAGACTTGTCTTTCCGGGTGGCGACATCAAGGCAGAGATGGTGCCGTCGTCATGGAATAATTTTCTCCAGTCTCTTCTCTGTTTTATTGTGGTTAGATCTGAATACAATGAAGGACTAGGGAGAATAAGTTGCAGATCAGTCTGTCTTTTTCTTCGGTGGCAGAAAGAAGAAGGTAGACACAAAAAAGAAGAAGTCTCTCTACTTCGCCTACATGAAGGTTGGCTGTTGTTCGTTGGGCATATGTTCTCTGGCTTTTTGCCGAGTGTTTTGGCTGTGCCGTCATCTATACGGTTCGGCATACAGGTTTGGAGTTGAGTTTTTGGGCTATACAAAGTGTGAGTACTATTTAGAGGATCGGATTCTGGATATATGTAGTATATTCCAGTGTGCTTGTAACTTGATGATGTACTCAGCTATGATTTAATATACTTCTTCTTTCGTCTCAAAAAAACATATGGTACCATGGAATGTGTACCTTAATGGCTTAATCCATAAATTAAAATCTGAAACAGATATTTGACAGTGCATTTTTTGTTAAAAAAGACTGATTCTAGAAGGAAATGTGTATTAGTTGGTGAAACATATGGACCATATAGTATGATTCTTGAATGAAATGTTTGTTAGTTGGTGAAACATATGGACCATATTGGATTGTCCTATGAAAATGCCCGCACAAATTCTCTCTAGAATCAAAGAAAAAAATAGTCACTATCATCTCTAGATCCAAATGACGTGACTCAGGAGTTGAAACTAATGGACCCTATGATTAGTGAGACTAGCTAGTGGACGATTGATATATTGTGTGGGCAGGAATGGATGATTTGCAATGATATGTAAGTATAGAACGCCACAAGGAGTTGGCCCTACACTTGTAACGGAGCCAGATGATAATATGAAACATTAATGGTTTAATATATTAGCGCAAAAGTAACTAATAAACATAGAAAAGCAGTGATATTATATTTGTAGTCTGATTTTTGAAGTCCTTTTCAACCTTACTAATAGAAATCTTTACACTAGCTCATGGAGAGTTGAAAATTCCCAATGTAATTGGAGAGTAGAAAAGCATGCTAACCTTCTTTTGTAAAATGCAACATGGTGTTGTTGTGGCCGCCAAAGTCTAGGATGACTTAGTGATGGACGGGAAGGTAGCCAATGATGCGGTGGTGAATGGCAGTATGGGGCACGATGACGTGTCATATATTGATATGGGAGACAACAAGGTTGTGGACAATCCATTATATTTTTATGGAGGGAGTACAAGCACAACAGTGATGATTAGTCGTCCATACTTTGAGTTTCAGGATGTACGGCTTGTAATTATTTACGTCTTTTAGTTAATAAAAGATTGGAAAATTTATCTGTGAGACACTGCTTACTGTTGGTTTTATCGCCTAGACATCGCACCTCTTCTTTTGGTTTCGTAGACACTAAGAAAAGGTGGATTTTATCTGCGCAGGACACTATAGCGAAAACAAAAGACTATTTTCAAACTTTTATGTCATTGCACAAAATACATTGCTACTTGAAATTTGGCACAAAGTTACATTGTTGCATTTTCTGTCCATGTGATCTTTCTTTATTTTTCCTGATTTTTGAACAAAGAAGCAACGTGAGATTAAGACAAGTCTCAATGCACACTTTTTAGATAAGGGAAGCTTTATTTCGTAATGAAATAATGTTCCGGCCTCAGCACCGCGTAGGTACATGTAGCCTAAAACATCAAACACCATGAACCGAGACAGATCGGCTTAATAAAAAAGACAACCTCCACCCTCTAACTGAAAGCCCTCACACCTATCATGGATTGTAAAGTTTGCTTCAAGGTATTTTGATGAATCCTAAAAGTTCAAAAGAACAGGGACATATAGACCATATACCTGAAGGAATAAAAAAAACAGCCACACACCTAATATACTACTTGACGCTAGTGTATCCAGTCGAACTCAAGGCCACAAAGTCCTCGACACCACAGTCGTTGATCTGACCAGCACGAGTTGTTGGATTGCACTGTCTGTGTTTTAGAAACAAGAGTTAGCTTCCTTTCATAGGGATGAAAGATCTCTCACTTGAGATGAAAGTTTCTTTTCTGTCTCATATTACATTGCAAAGTCAGCGAAAAATCTTGAGCTCTTAAATTTCTTTGTACCTGTTTGGAATTTGGAATTGTCGGCTAAGTCTACAATAATGAACTTGAAACAAATACCGAAAAATGCAAATGTGGCATAGAATTTAATGTTTATGAAAGGCTGCATTGAGAGGCCTAAAAAAATTGATAGATTGGATCAGAAAGAATAACCCTAGACTTGCAGCGGCCGGAATGCAAATTGTGATGATGCGTGCACGTGCAGGGCAATACGGTTTAAAAGAAAAGGCCTGATGGGCTGTGAGCAACAGAGCTTATGGGCCGGTTGTTGTGGGCTAGTAATCATGAGCGATTAAGTGAGTTAAACGGTCGACGTCTCTCAAAAAAAAAAGTGAGTTAAACGGACGTCCTCTCTCAAATAAAAAATCTTAAATTATCAAAAAAAATAAATAAAATAAATAATCTCAATAAAAAGGTGGATTAAACGGACGATTTGCTGGAAACGGCCGCATAATCGCTGTGTACGGTAATTAGGCTTTCGGAAATCCTAAAAAAAAAACCTTTTGGAAGATGACAATTCCAGTCCGCTCCACGTATTCGTGGCGGTTCCGTCGTCGTCACCATGTAATCCCAACTCTCTTCATTTTCCAAAGGAGTTGTCTTCTTCTCAGGTAATCGAGATTTTGCGAATCCCTGAGAGGTATCCGAGATCTCAATCACATGCAGTGGCGGGCTCAGGGTTTCAATCATGGGTATTCAAAATTTTCAATGGTACAAAAGAATCTTTTTGATGCTCGAAATTATGGATCTATAACACATAATTTAAGTGCCAACATAATTTTTCGGACCATGGATTTTTGAATTAAAATAAAAAAATAGAGTGGTGGAAGTACTACCTTTGTTCTTCAGGTCACAGGTGCTGGAAATATCGAGCGGTGGAAAGAATACTTGAGTTCACACCTTCTTAATGAAGCTCTGGAAATATTGAGAAGTCTAGCTGATTGAGGTCTGTACCTTGTGTTGCAGCCCTGTTCATTCAGAATTTGTCAAGACGTTTCGTGCAACGCCTTGTGAGCCACATCACCTGTTCATTCGATTCATTCAGAGTTTGTCAAGAAAAGCAAAGACAGCGGCACCTTCACGGCAATTTGCAAGGTGGTGAAAAATTATTACCTTATAGACATGCCTGCTGATGGAGCCAGCGATTGGGCACGATGCGCGCGAACGGCTCATCGGCAGCGCAGTGAGGCGATCCGGATTTGATCGTAGGGCGGCTGCAGTCAGGCCTGGGAGCGGCGGTTCAGATCGATCGTGAGGAAGAGGTGAAAAGCCAGCGGCAGCGCGTGCGCCCCAGACTTTTTTTTTAAGCCTCTTCTACTGGGTACAGCTGTAGCATCTGTTCATCGCCTTTGCTCAGACTGATTCGATGAATCGATCGGAGGCCAGCAATGGGCCAATTTGCTATTGGGCCACGGTGGGTAGAGGCATGTGTTGTCCATATATAGGCCTTATTTGGTAGAACTGAGGGCAGCCTGTTTTTCTTTTGTTTTTTACAATATCACATAGGCGAGTTTTTTTTTCAAAAATAATAGATATTCAACTGAATACCCTTAAGTTGAAGTGGGCCCGCCCCACATGAGAACTAGCAATAGCCTTTTCCGAAACATTGCACGGTTGTTGCCCATCTCTATTCAGTGAGATTTCCTGTTTACTTGGCGTTGGCGGCCACAACGCAGACAAGATGGAGGGCAGGCAGCTATGGCTATGTTGAGGCAGAAGCCTGGGAAGGGGTCTATGCGAAAGCAAAACATGGCCACATTTCCTCTAGCCATAGATCCGACGAGCGGGGATATCGATCGAGGTTTCTCCATGGTACTCTCTCGAAGCCTTGTTTTGAACAAGATAGTATTATTCGATCTATATCCCCGCTTCGTAAATTATAGTATTATTGAGCGAAGTCACCACTGGTGCCAATTGTCAAATTGTTGAGATTGATGAAGTCATTACCGGCGCCACGCTGTAGACGGCCAAGTCGCCTAATGCTAAAAGCACAACGCCTTTAAATCCTAGAAAATTCGCTCACATACGGTGTTGAATTCAGGACGTGAGGTGCTACTGAAGCTCCTGTAACCACTAGATTAGAGACTCTTTCGCGACTAATCGGTAAACGGGTAAGGTAGATGTCTTATAAGCTGGTAAGGTGCATGTCTTAATCCTGTTACCAAGGCCGTCTTTATATAGCACAGTAGCAGCGGGCATACGCATCCAGCTCCGCTCACGAACAGCTCGTGGTCGTGAAAAACAGACTAAGCGCGGTGTGGGTTGGGCAGAAAAACAGGAGGGAAGTCGGGACTCGGGAGCAGTAGCATCACCTTGGGAACGCGCAGCCGCTGCGCTGGCGGCGGCTTCAGCCAGGGCAGGATCAGATGACAGGGTTCGGCTGACAGGATGGTGTGCGTGGAAGCGACGAGCGCTGCCACCTGTGAATGTGATGTTTTTTAGTTGACGTTTTACAGTTTTCTTGCACAAATTGTTGTTCTGTATTTTAAGATGAAAAGAGGTGGTGAAGATAATATAAAACGTATGCTATTTTATTCAGGTGTTCTCCTAAGATGTAATATCTTCTTGATGGCGTACATGCGTACTTACAGATGAGCGGAACTACAATTCTGCACATGAAGTAGTGTACATGACGTATATACTTTTACTTGATCAAATTATATCTACTTGACTCATTTTTGTGGAGAAATTTAAACATGTTCACTGGAGATGCATGCATGGATGTGATCTATGCCCCTCGGATGTACAAGTTAATGTATCAATTTTATTTGCCTTTTTGTTTTGTACATAAACTGAACGCAAAAGTTTGACCACATGTCATTGTGGAGTATTTGCTCACTACCGGAAATCCCGGCTTTGCGAAGAGCACTCGGCAAAGCGGCCAATACACTCGGCAACAACTTTGCCGAGTGTAACACACGGCAAAGCCCACTCGAGGACGGGATACACGGCAAAGACCGCCTTTGCCGAGTGTTTTCCGTCGGGCACTCGGCAAAACCTTTGCCGAGCGCAAAAAGGGACCCTCGGCAAAAAAAAGTGGACGGACGGAGCCCCGACGGCAGAAAACTTTGCCGAGTGTCAGGTTGGACACTCGGTAAAGCTTTGCCAAGTGTCGGCAGGCAGGACACTCGGCAAAGCCTGCAAGGTTTGCCGAGTGTCTGTGCTAATACACTCGGCAAACCATGCACCCTTTGCCGAGTGTCTGTGCAAAGACACTCGACAAAAGATGTTTCCAGAACAGCTTTTCGCCAGGCTATGCCGAGTGTCTTTGCACAGACACTCGGCAAAGCTATTTTTCAGAACCTTTTGAAATGGTTTTTTCCACCATTTCTTTTGACAAACACAGGCAGTTAATATACATGACATTCAACATCCAATTCACAACCACATCCACATCCAATAGTCCACAAATGCTCAAATATTCCACAATTACACATATATAGCCACAAATAGTCCATAAATCCACAAATAGTCCATAAACTTCACAAGTTTGTTCACAAGTCCACAAATACTAAACCACAAGTTTGTTCACAAGCCCACAATCACAAATAGTCGCTAATAAGATACAAATCACATAAAGGGAGGTTGGGGTGGGGGTGGGGGTGGGAAAATATTGCGAGCTGCCGATAGATCTACGTCTTGAACTGCAGCATTCGACCCCACGATCCAGACAGATACTGCAGAAAGGAGGACATAACATTTGTGATACAAATATATAGCATAACTATAAGTTTTCTAAGTGTCCAAGTTTTCTAAGTGTCTAAGTTTTCTAAGTCTCTAAGTTTTCAAAGTTTGTTTAAGGTTGTAAAGAGACGCACCGGAGAAATTAGAGGACGAGGACCCCAGGGCACCTGTGCCGGCCAAGAGTGACCCAACGCCTCAAAGTGAGTCTGAAAGAAGGAGAACATCTCTGTCATCTGCTGCGACACCTGCTCCTGCACCCGCTGCGCCATACTCGCCTCAAGCTGCTCCCGCCTAATCCTCTCTTCCTCAAGCTGGGCCTGCAACATTGAATCAAATGTTATACTCAAGTGCATGCATCCCAATATTAAAAGTGAATGAACGATGAATGTAACAGTAATAACCTGAAGGGCCTGTGTAGCGGCCGGTCGTTGGCGTATGTTCGGGCCACCGCTACAGCTCCATGCACGAATCTGGGACAGCGTGGGAGTACTTGCCGTGTCGATGACGCTGTCACTGAGGTAGTACCACCCTTGCTTCTTGCCTCCTCCCGCCCTCATGACGACTTCGCCATCGAGGTCGTGTGACCTCGGATCGAAGTCTGGCCCATGGACCTCCTTTGCCACCTCTGAGTATGAACTCAGGCGGCTATGGACGCTCGGATTGCTGTACGCCTCGGGCCCGTCCTCCTGGTTGTACTGGATGTCCGCCGTCGCCTTGCCCTTATGGGCCAAAGCAAAAGCCTCGAAGGTGTTGATAGGCTCGCCACCATGAGACGCCGCCTAAAGAAAAAAAGGTGATTAGAAAGTATGCATTATTGAGCGTTAGAACAAAGAAATGATTTAACATACATATCTGGCCGCATATTCGTTGAGGCTAAGACTGCCCTGATGGTGCGGTACACCTTGCATCATCAATCGACGCTCCCGGCAAGCATTGTGCTGCTCCTCCCAGTCCTCACGGCACCACTTGTCCACCAGCTCCACCCAGCACGTGGGATGCCCTGCCATCCACCATGGAATCGCCTACAAGTCATCAAGAATGTGACATATAAGAACCTAGATCAAAATAAACATATATACTTAATGAAATGGAAGCTTGATCTATATTTACCGCCATGTATTCTTCCTTTGTCAACCTCATGTTTACTGCAGCCTTCTTTGTCACCCTCACTTTCTTGCTAGCATAGAACTGAACGATGGCCTGGGCGCGCGCCTCGTACAGCATGTCCTTCACAAGTTTGTGACACGCTGTACGTGCCACCTGTTGTGCCAGGGCCTCGGTTCCTGGCTTAGGTCTGTAGAAATCCTGCATACATACGTGGTGTATCGAATCATTAATTCAAGAATGTTTTATAAATGCGAATGGGGGTAACAATGTAGTGAGGAAGACTTATCCATAGCTCCATGATCACCCGCTCCAGCTTGTTGCGGAATGTCCTGCCCTCTCGATCCTCCCAGTCGGCTGCGGCGGCATAGTGCTCAAATGTACTGGCTAGCTCTATTCCGTTGCCAATCAGAACGTGGCCTGGGAAGTGCAGCATGCACAAGGTACCCAAGATGCCGTTGACCTTGCGTTTGTGAACACCCGCGATGACTCTGTCCCAATTCCTGCCGAAATCATTAAGATAAATTGTTAGTATCAATTGTAATTTAAAACATATGAAATGAAAGGGTATTGAAAACATATAAAGTAACTTACCGGGGATGGCAGGGGCGAATGATCGGACGACTGTTAGAGGCTATCGGTCGCTTCGGGAGAGTCGAGGGCCCTCGCAACCAGACAGCCGGCTCCTCCTCCTCGTTGCCCTCGCGCTCCTCGCCCCCGCGCTCGTCCTCGTCGCCCTCGCGCTCATCCTCATCGCATCTACACATCCTCGGGCTATCCAAAAAACGTGGACAATTCGAAACAGATATGGCTATAGATATGCACGGATCTGCATATTTCCAACCGTATCTCTTTCGAACGGGAGACGCCTAACTAGGTTACGCGTGACCTAGCTACAAACATGAATAGAAAAGGGGGTCTTTTTGTCTCACCTTGCTATCCTGCAAAGTGCCGAGTCGAGGACGGTGGGGTGGAACAACCTGTCCCTGAAAAAAAAAACATAATAGTGTCAATTTGGTAAATTTCGGCAGCACCTCCCCTACACGGTGAGGTTTTCAAAACTTGCAACAAACTAAACGGCACGATGGCCGACAAACACATCCAATTAAGCAATTGAGCATTTGAAACCAACAATGACCACTTCAACAACCACATCGTATTGAAAGTTGCAGAATCCGACAACCACGTCGTATTGACCAATTCAAACAAGCCACATCGTATTGACCAATTGAAACAAGCCTAATCCGACAAACACATTTAATTGAGGATTGAGCAATTCAAACTAGCCATCAGCAATTCAAACTATTGACCAGTGATCAATTCAAACTAGCAATGAGCATTTCAAACTATCAATTGAAACTAGCATTTGAGCAATTGTGGATGTTGACCTACACGAGGTGGAGTGGGGCTGTCGGGCTTGCCAGGGAGGGCGTCGCGGTGGGGGCAGAGCCGGGATGGGGCGGGTCGAGGTGGGGGCAGCGCCGGGATGGGGCGGGTCGAGGTGGGGGCAGCGCCGGGGAGGTCGCCGGGGCAGGGCCGGTGCCAGAATGTCGCCGAGCTCGCTGGGGTGGGGGCAGCGCCGGGGAGGGGCGGGTGGCGGGGCGGCGCCCCGGGGCGGGGGCGGGTAGCGTCGTACCAGGGAGGTGCGGTTCGAGGTGCTGGAGGGCGGCGGGGATGGGGCCGGCGCCGGGGAGGTCGCCGGGGTGGGGCCGGTGCCGGGGATGTCGCCGGCCTCGCCGGGGTGGGGCCAGCGCCGGGGAGGGGCGGGTGGCGGGGCGGGGGCGGGTGGCGTCGCGCCGGGGAGGGGCGTCGTGAAGGGGCGGGTCGTGGTGCTGGAGGGGGCGGGCGGGGCGCGGGGAGGGCGGCGACGCGTCGGCAGCGGCAGGCAAGATCTCACACACTGCACGGCCAGAGAGAGTGAGGGAGAAGAGGGCGGCCGCGCGGCTAAGTCCCGCCTCGATCCATTTGCCGAGTGTCCTGATCCAGGACACTCGGTAAACATGTTTACCGAGTGTCCTGGATCAGGACACTCGGCAAATGGATCGGGGCGGGACTTAGCCGCGCGGCCGTTCTCCTCTCCCAATATTTTCCGAGGGTCCACAATTTGCCGAGTGTTTTTTTTTAAACTCGGCAAAATCATACACTTTGCCGAGTGTTTTCTAATGCCGACACTCAATAAATTATGATTTGCCGAGTGTTGGTATTTTTGCCGAGTGTAGACACTCGGCAGGATTAAAAATTGGCAACTCAAATTTTTTTAAAAAAATAGCAAACAAATTCAAAAAAATACCAAATTTTGACTAAACCCTATTTATATGATGTATTGTCTATAAAAAATATGTATGAAGTCAAACTCAAATTCGAAAACCGATGTGACTCTATATCTTAATGATCTTTCTAAACTATATGTCTCTTCTTCAGAGATTCCTCGTTTTGTAAACAACGTACGTGACAACTTGTGCGAAATCTTCTCTACTATTTATCACAACATCCCCGTATGATATCGTGACGTCCTGACAAATCTCACAACTTTCTGACATTATTTGTATTTTTATATAATTTTAAAACAATTCGGTCACACGCTCGTACTCATATTTCATGTACAAGATGCGCGAAATATCATTTTATTTCCTGGATACGGCCTACGTTGAACTCAGCAACATGAATATCATTTTTTCATTCACTCGATTCCATTATTCGAATCACTCGCAGTTCAATTAGGACTTATCACCAAAAATAGAATTAATTGAAATAAATAGCTAAATTTATCAAACAGACCGTGAAATGTACCAAATTTCAACATGAAGTATAATGAAGTGTATGGAGGCAAGGAACAAATTTTGGGTTTCAAAATGTGAAAAAAAAAAATCAAATGTTGCCGAGTGCCGAGGATGGCACTCGGCAAATAAGGTTTTTGCTGAGTGCCCTTAACAGGACACTCGGCAAAACGGAGACGGCGTCGTCCCCCCCTAACGGCGCTGGCGCGTGCCCTGCCCGTGCACGCTCTTTGCGGAGTGTCGACATGCAGGACACTCGGCAAAGGACCATTTTTTCCGAGTGCAGCGGTTTTGCCGAGTATTCTTGGTCAACGACACTCGGCAAACGCTTTGTTTGCCGAGTGTCTTCATTTTGCCGAGTGTATTTTACTATGCACTCGGTAAAAGGCCTCTTTGCCGAGTGCCCGATAAAATACACTCAGCAAAATGGCCGGCACTCGGAAAAGAGCCGTTTTCCGGTAGTGACTAGTGGACCACAACGGGTTATTATTGTAGGAACAAAACTTGCAAAACGGCAGCCGAGGTGCACGGTCTGACAGGGAGTATGAGAGAAGAAAAAATAGAAATACATGGAAAATAACATGGGAATCTTGATCCCTAAGAAAAATCAATGATCCGGATGCAGGGAACCACAGTTGCCAAGAGCTATAATCAATTTGCGCTCTCCTGCTGCATTCCCATCGAAATTCAAAAACAAAATACTTCCTCCGTTCTGTGTCATTCTAGCTTCCTACATTTTTTCCACTTTAAGTGACATTCCCGCTTTCCAAGGCAGCTATCTCTCTCCTCTTTCACTACTCATCGTTTTAAGCGCGCTCACTATCATTAAATAATGTGCCAAATGCTAGACACTTGAAAGGAACGGAGGGATTGACTGACAAATATGCTCGTCGGACCAGATCTGTACGTCTCTGGTCATACATTTAGCAAGGTTCATTAAAAAGAGAAATTATATTATTACACTTTTCTGCATATATATATCAAAATCAAAGACAGCAAACTAGACAGGCATTTGCACAGCCACTTGGCACCTTAGGTTGATGCCGCCTCTGTGGTATGATCCTGAAGGTGGCTGTCACGTTAGCATCTCTGAGTTTCGTCATGATGATGGTCGGGTTTACCGGGACTTGCTCGAATGCTCTCTTCTTCCAATATGGTCATATTGTATTAATGACACTTAAAAAGGAACTGAGGGAGTAGCTAGCATCCGACCAAATAGATTGACTGACAGATATGCTAGTCGGACCGGATCCGTTCGACTCTGGTCATACATTTTGCAAGGTTCATAAAAAAGATAAATTATGTGATTACACTTTTCTTCATACATATCAAAATCAAAGACATAGGAAACTAGACAGGCATTTGCACAGCCACTTGGCACCTTAGGTTGATGCCGCCTCTGTTGGTATGATCCTGAAGGTGGCTGTCACGTTAGCATCTCTGAGTTTCGTCATGATGGTGGTCGGGTCGGGTTTACGGGGACGTGCCCGAATGCCCTAACCATCCCCTGCTTCCCATATGGGCATATTATATGAAAAGCTGCACATCAATGTAGCATATAATTTCCCTCAGAAGCCAAAAGAAAAAATGGACCCACGAAAAAAAAGGGAAGCACCAGCCTTCTTGAGAAAAAAGATAGTTTTACCACCAATCTCATAGAGGATATCTGATGCTTTCCTCTGGTTCTCCTCACCGTGTATTTCCATTTCCAACACATAAGTCTGCGCTTCGCAAAAAAAAAAAAAACCATATAAGTCTGCGAATTTTGGACAAGGGGCGAGAGGATTGCCTTCAGTCAGAATATGTATAAACTAGCAGGATGACCTGCATGATTGCGCGGCTAGTACGTCGATATCTGTGGTCGTATCAGTTGTCGGATTTTTCTTTTTCGGTACACACTTCTCAATCATCAAGTAGCCAAAGACAAGCATAGGCAATGGTTGAACGTGACAAATTAAAGGAGGATACAAATGGAAGCTAGATGCTCAAAAGCGATGCTATACGCAGAGGAGGAAGCGGCGCTACCAGATAAAATACCCCTAATATGCGTGCTTACAAGTGAACAAACACTATCCCAATATTGCATCTAAATGTTGTATGAAAAATATTACTAATTATACTAAGAAAAAATCAAGAGATCCATTGACTAAAATAAAAGGTAGTAT
The DNA here is from genome assembly GCA_012490785.1 of Eragrostis nindensis. Classification (NCBI taxonomy): domain Eukaryota; kingdom Viridiplantae; phylum Streptophyta; class Magnoliopsida; order Poales; family Poaceae; genus Eragrostis; species Eragrostis nindensis. The sequence continues at coordinate 152,215 of JAAXCT010000657.1, read as the reverse complement.
TGCAACTAAAGGGATCGATTGACTCAAGGCATATAACGAGCCCAACGCTGTTCAGTAAAGTGATAAATCGGTTCTATATAAACCAGTTTAGATTGGCTACACCCCTCTCTAGAACTAGGAAATTTCTCTTTGTCGGTTACATCCAGTGTTCCCCCTTCGCTGATCGCAGGAACAAGCACATAGCTAGAGGCGTTCTGATCTTGGGCAGCAACTGGACATGGCGGTGGAACCGAGCCAAGCAAAGTTGGGCGATAATGTTACGCATGTAAGGAGCTAGAGACAATCGAACATAACAAAAAGGATGCACCATAAAAGCTTAATCAAATGTTGTGTGGAGCTGGAACGATGCTATTAGATAAAAATTAGTAATGGCAACCTTTTTTTTAGTCGAAAGAAAACTTATATTAATATATGCTGAGTACATCCTTACAAGCACATTGTAAAACAAAAAGATCTTCGCATATGGCTCTAAATCTCAATCTCAAACCTATATGATATATGAATGACCGCATAGGCAAACGTACACTCAGCAAATTAAGAGTATGAGAATATAGGTGCCCAATGAACGGTGATCAAAATTTCTGTAGGCGGAATTGAGTATAATCTTCTTATTTCTTGTGTCCTCTTTCCTTCTGCCATCGAAGAAGAAAAACTAATCCCGGTCTTCTCACTAGCCCTCCATCGTGTTCCGATCTAATCACGACAAAATAGAGAAGAGCCCGGAGAGTTTCGTCCATGGCAGCATCATCGTCCCGCTGTCATTATGGAGTCGCTGACGTCGTCGCCGCCATCAGCTTGACATGGAGAGACCAAATCCGCCCTACCTCCTCGCCGTTGTCGGAGAGGAATAGGAGGAAACAAATTCCCTATATGAAATAACTTGGCATGGAGAAGACTTAACCCTAATATAGGACTCAATCTACTCAATTTATTGGAGAGACGATCCTCTCTCCCTCTGACTGCCGGCGACGTGACGGAGTCAAGAAGGGAGGGGGGGTTACTGTGGAGGCGAAGGCTGCGGTGGCGATGGAGGCGGCGGCACATGGTTTTTCCAGGGCTTCCCAAGGCCCACCATATATGGGTTAGGTACTCAAGATTGATCGACAAAGGAGCGGAAAAAATGAGTTGCTAGACGGAGGGTGTGAACCAGGCTGCCGGCGGCCAGTTCGGGTGATTGGCGAGCCCCTCTATCCGCCGTCTTGCCATCCTTGAGGCTGTACACGCCGAGGTACGGCAGCTCGTCGGAGTACATGCCGCCGTCGTAGCGCCCACGATCTCGCAGCGACGCCTCTCCAAACTCGTCATCGGTGTAGTAGACGCAGCCAGGCCTGACCCCGCTGTGCTCCGTCACCGACACGCACATCGAGCCGTTCACGCCCACGAACACCGCCATGTCCGCCGCCTCCTGCACTTCCTCCCACCGCTTTTGCGCCTCGTCCAGGGCCCGCACCTTGAAGAAGACACTCGTGGTGACTCTCGACACGGAGCCGTAGCTGCTGAACTCCTTGACCTCCCTCGCGTGTTTGGTCACGGCCATCAGCCGCCCGTCCGCCGCCCCCGCGAGGTACGTGCGATGCGGCCGATCACCGGCGTTCTTCTCCGTCGTCGGCAGCCTCGGCGCCACCACCGTGCTCACGAACTCGCCTGTCTCGGCGTCGCGGTCCCACGCCTGGACCTCGCCGGAGTAGGTGACAGAGTGGAAGCGGCCGCCGTGGTGGATGGCGTCCTCGACGCCGTCGTGGGAGGGCGCCATCCGCCACACGGGGTCCTCCGCCGACGCGAAGGCCGGCACGCCGAAGCGCCGGTCGAGGATGAGCATGGCGGCGTAGCTGCCCGGCCGCGAGGACGCGGCGAGGACGACCTTGCGGTAGAACCATTGCCGCATTTGGTGGGCAGCCAGCGTGAAGGACCTTCCCCAGCGGCTGGCCTCGCGCGGCGGCGGCGAGCCGCCGTACCGGAGCTGGAGGAAGGCGTCGGAGCAGAGGCTGAAGGCGCGGAAGAACACCGGGCAGGTGGTGATGGCCGGGAGGTCGGCCTGCGCGCCGGTGACTGGGTTGGCCATGCGCAGCGCGCCCAGCGCGTCGGCCGTCACCAGCCACCCGCCGGAGGAGCCGACCACGACGTGGTCGCGCATCGCGGGGCCGGAGGTGCGCAGCGTGGCGGCGTCGCCGATGTTGGCGACGGAGAGGATCGCGGCAGCCTCGCCGGCCTTGGACGGGAGGATGAGCCACGGCGGCTCTGGCCTCAACAGGTGGCGCGACAGGCTGCACACGACGGCGAAGGCGACGCGGTCGCGGAACACGTCGATCCGGCGGTGAATCTCGGCTAGCAGCTCCGGCGGAAGGCGCTCCACGATGCTGACGCGCTCGGGCTCCAGCTCCGGCCGGAGATCGTGCATGGTGGTGGCGCGAGAAGCCCGTTGCCTCTGCATCCGGCGGCGGCGGCGCGACCCTGCCATGGTTGCTGCGCGGATCGAGATCGAGACTAGGGCATACTCCTAGGAGTATATATACTGTATAATATGGCAAACGGCGTCGGTAGATATCTGACTTGTGAGCCTGATTTTTCTTTTGCTTGACTAGACATCAGCAATTGCGCACGCAAGACGCTACCCATCTTCACAATAGTTTACTATTACTTTATGTTTCTTATGCGTTTGCAAAGATCCGTTCTTCGGGACGAACGAGTACTGCGGTCTTCAAAAGCCTATATGCGATTGAGTTTTGTTCAGATCTTCATGGTTACGATGGTTGAGGTGGAGGAGAAGACTTCATCAAATTTGATTGTAATTTTCCTTTTTGCCTTTGTCTTCTCTGTATCGCGTCTTGTTTTCCTTAATATAAGTCAGGTATAAGATGCCTTCGGACGTCTTTTGTCAAAAAAAATATATTACTATTTGTATGTTATTGTAGTAAATTAATAATTATGCTCAGACATTGGAGATGTTGAATGGGATAAAAGATATATATATTTAAAAAATCACCCCCTTTGTTAATATTTTATATCATATATCTGAGATTAACTTACATATCTATACTGAGTTGGCAAAAATAAGCACTTTACTGCAAACTTTAGTGTGTGAAATGCTAACAGTTAATAACCTATTGCACACGGATGATGTTGTTATATAATAGGAATAATCATATGGTATATGAATATTCCGAATACATATATGTTTGCACATCTTATTGATTTCATTTATCTAATGTTATTATTCAAATCTAATTAAGTGCAAGTTGTTTCATTACATCTATATAGAATAATAAATGCATATTTACTGATTTATAGCGAAAAAGGTATAATGGCATGTATCTATACAACCTCAAATGTCATCATAATTAGATACTCGTATGTTGTTTCAAATTATATAGCTTGAATGTCATCTTAATATATCATTGCTTTGTTTCCGGTTTTTCTATGTAAGTAGCTCGAGCCAATAAGAGTTATTGTTCTCACGAAGTCACATTTTTTGTCTTGATTTGTCTTTGAAACCTAGGATTTCTCTGCTGTGGCTATGTCATGACATGCGTAAAAAATGTGATCCCCATTGTACATACATGCTCTATGCAGTTGTGCATGAAAATATATCTGTATATCTATATATATTAGGGTGAATTCTAAAAACGTGATGCCATTGTAGTACATGATGTAAAAACAGTGAGTAACAAGTAATGCTATAAATATTGTGTTTGTCTCTAAAGAACCAATATATAGAATAAAATATGTACGCTGAACCTATCCAAGTAGATCTCATATTTAATTCTCTTTTATGTGATCTAACCACATGAATATGATATATGATGCACTTGAAATCAAAATTAAATTGTTCTTTACTTTTCCGATTATGATAAAAAATAAACTGAGTTAGTATCAGCTATATAATCTCGAGATCAATCCATATCACTCAAACTAGACACTAGTATCAGGCATGCGTTTCTGAAAGTTGAGACACTTACTACACTTGTTGGCAACTTACTACCGACTGAAAACTAGGGTCGGTAGGTTGGTAACAATGAAAGATGACTAGAGGTGGCTATTAACAACAATAAGTTAGTACACATGTCATTGTTACATATCAAATAGAATATTAATCAATTAGAAGCTAGCAGCAAAAGGTTCCATTGTTTTGTTATTAGATGAGAATGCACTGGACTCAAATATATTATGATAGCAAATCCATGAGAACATAAACAGAAGAACAAATCAATGGACTACATTATCCTTTCTTGTAAGCAATCCAAGAGCAACGCTTGAAAAGTAATCTGAATGCTTGACACCATCTGAACATGTAAATATATATTCGTACATATGTACATTAATCATCAGTGAACATTTGAGCGTCAATGATGTAGTTTTTGACCTGGTTGGGAGAGCATATGCTCTTTCTTTTTTTCCTTTTTTTTTTGGGGGGGGGGGGGGGGGGGGGGGGGGGGGGGTATCGTTGAGTTACGAGTTTGGATTTGCAATTTAAGCCTTTTTTTTAACACGTTTCTCCTAAATTTCTGTGCAGGATGATACACTGACTCTTAACAGGACTATCGTGCACTTCCTGGCCGAGATAGTATGCATTTTGAGTTCCATCTGAAGATTTTGGGTGACGGGGTGGTCGACCAAGATTTCAGCAAAGGTTTGATAAAGAGTAATGCCTACTGTGATACTGGTGAATCTCGGACTTTGTCGCTGGAAAGTTGCCTAAGTACTATTGATATGCTATATACACCCACTCCTTCTGTTCTGCAAGCTTCCCTTGAAGTCACTATTTTGAATGGAAATGCAAATTTCCTTGGTAAAATAACTGCTTCCACTGGGGAAGAGACAGTAAAGTGGCAGGCAGAGTTAAACCTTGAAGTGGTAGATCTGTTTCCTTAACTCGTTCTATAATATCTGTAGGTCGACGCAATGAAAACCTGGTGCTGAAGATTTATGTTTCTGACAAGGATGACGGTTCATCTGAAAAGACTAAAGCTTCTTCTTGGGCATTCTGATGAAGGATGTATTCGCACCCTAGACACTTTAGCGATAGCGTGAAATGAGGCTTGTGCATCATAGGTTTGCTTACTATTAGGCTGTAGTAAGGAACATATGGATTTGTGTTCAGTAGTTTCGTGTGAAACAATGTGACTGTGATTAAGTTGAATATTTGCAGGTGACACATTGATCAAGATCTCATTTATCTTTCAAGCTTTTGATTTTTTTTGAATTTATTCGGTATTTGATTTGTTTATTTTTAAAAATCGAAGCTGCTTATTGCCAACATGTTCTGCAACTTTGGATAATAGATGTTTTCCCAACATGTTCTTCCTAAATTCCAGCCACTTTAGATAGTAGATGTTTTCCCAGCATGTGCTTAGTTAGATCATATTCGTATGTATCTCTTTGCCGCGCCAGGACCAATGGAACATGACGCTGTGACAGGAGCACGCAATGTAAGAGCGCATAACCAGACAGACAGCGCTCCAAGAGCACCTGCCCAGCTACCGGACAGAGTGAAAAAGAGATAATTCTGTGTAGAAATTAACACAATATAGTTCCTACAAAAGTTGGTTCTCCATAGAGAGTAGACTCATACATCTTGTACAAAAAAATGGCTAGATTCTTTATAATTTCAGTTTTTTTTTCTTCTGGTTTTCTTCCATACTTCTAGGCTTGTGTAGTCCTTTTATTAGTGATTCAACTATGTAACAAATATGTGCTTGTTCCTCCTGTTTCTTAGGAAAAAAAAAGGTTCCTCCAAAAGCAAAGGCAACCCATCTTGATCCAAATAGCGCTTGTTAGGATGTAACTTGTAAGGGGATGTGCACATGAATCCTTCCCAATTTTCTTTGAAAACAGAACAGTCATGTCTGACGTTCCTGCAGAACTGAAATTCTGGCATTCCAAACAGCATCCCATTCAAAATCATGTATGCAGTGGCAGCTGTTGATGCCAATGTAAGATTCTGCTTTATTGTATTTTCCTGTTGTGGGTATCAATTGCCCAAAAATGGATTAGTGCCTGGTCCTCAAGTTATCACCTCAGCACATATGGTCTGTCAGATTGATTGCTGCTGAACATTGTACTGAAATTTTCATCATAAGGTAACCAAGCAGTGCTGTCTGACGTTCAACCTATGGCATACCAATATAACATTACCATGAACTGCTAAACATTGTGCATGGAAAAATCAATATAACAGAACTGAGTTTCAGACAGCAGGGAACAAAGAATTCATCAGGCAATGCACTGAACTGAAAGCAGCAACAGTCGCTGAACTATTCGAAATTTTCCATAATCACAAACGAGGGCAGTAGCCAACTGCCAGCAAGTGATAATCTCAAACAAGGAACATCGTATACGGAATGAGTTCAGGGAAACAAAAGATAGGAAACACGTCACCGCCTCAGTCCGCGGCGGCGGGGGCGGCCGCGGCAGCCAACTCGAGGACGGGGGTTGCCGCCGGCGCCTCCGCGTCGACGGTGGCGCTGGCGGCTACGAGCGTCCAGTCCGGCGGGAGCGGCGGCAGCGGCTTGTACTGCGTGGGCTTGCGCTTGACGTCCCACGGCGCCGTCTTCTTGGGCCGCGTCTTCATGTGGTGCTTGGTCCCCTTCTTCTGCGGCCGCGACGAGCACTCCACCGCCAGCGCCGCGCGCACGCCGCCGGGCAGAGGAAAGCCGACGGACGAGCGGGCGTGCCGCGCCGGCGCCACCGCCGCGGAGGAGAAGGCCGGCGGCGCGGCGGTGCCCGCCAGGAGCGCGGTGACCGGCGACATGTTCGCTGCTCTGCTTGGGGAGAGGGGAGTGTGCTCTGTTTGGGATAAGACGAGAGATGGTTTTGGATTGGTCTTTTGTGTGGAGGGATGGCTTTGGCTAAACGAAACCCAGCCGTTCATCTTGAAAGATGTGAGATCCAGCCATTAATTTTCTCTGCTGCATCAACAATTCCTACCATTTTTCTCACCCTTCAAAATGCAGGAAATTAAGGTTTCGTCAAGTGATGGTCAATTTTGGAAATCACCACTCGTCTGGGTACAAAATCCCTTCATCCACATGATTAAAAGATGCAGCCACAGACAGATCCTCTGCAAACAAATTTCAGTCAAAAATGCAGTAACAAAAATGGACTCGGGTCAGGTTAAAATTTAAAATCACTGCAAACCAAGTAGACATCATGGTCAGACCTCAACATGTAAAGGATCTTCAATGTGGCAATGCAACGACGCCAATAACGTTTGGATTGCAATTTATATTTATCACAATGCATCAACGTTCTGGGTCGTGACACAGGACAAGCATCGAGCGCTAAACTAACAGTGCTGATGCCTGGCACAACATCCCAAAAAATTACACCATATGTACCACTCAACATTTCAAAATTCCTCCACCAACGATTCCATAGAGCGTGAGTGCGACTGAGATCGAGATGCTAAGCTGCAGCTATCTGAGCAGTCTTCAAACTGACGAGTTAAATTCACAGCAGTATAACCAGTCCTATCATCAGATCACAAATTACTCACATCATGCCACGGTTAATTGATCACAAGGCCATGAAACAAACAGTTCAGTGTTCTTGGCATTGGCAACCTCTTCAAGAACATCATTATCATCACTCCTTCGGCAACTGATCAGGAGGTGGTTGTGAGACAAATATTTTGGCATTATTTGCAACCTCGGCTTCAAGCACAGCCTCCAGCACAAGGTCTGAGCCCGTTGGTTCACCTGTGGAAAGAGAAAGAAAGAATAATAAACTTTATTCCTGTGCACTGATACAGAAATAGTTGCTCTGTCATAATAACTAAAACAAAAAAGTAACAGATGAAATGAAATACATAATCAGAAATGATTTTTTTTTCACTGCACACAAGCAACAATGAGCTAGTATCCCTTGGAAAAGCAAAACTTGCCTTCACGTTCACATTCTTAGATTGCAAATATTCGAAGGACTATGTTCAGTTGGCAATGGCAGAACAAGAGAAACACACAGATATTGATATTATAAATAAAAGTAACTAGAAAAAAATGAATATAGATGTTCCACCAAGTTTTGTGGGAATTTTAGGTGCACCGAGCAAGTTTAGTACGCATTGAAATAAATTTTGCATTAGCAAAATCAAAAGGTTAGGACTTAAGAGTTTGTTTGCATTAGAGAATGGAAGTGTGTTCCCACCTCTGAGTTGTCGCACGCTTGGGACTTAGGACCTAGGAGTAAAGGCTATGCGTGTTATATAGGCAGAACAAGCAAATGAGCTATGCCCCTCCCCGCATCACAACATAGCAGGTTTTCTAATAAGACTTGAACCCAGCAATTAAGAAGCTATGATTGTATACATACCTGAACGGCTTGGAAGTAATCCAGCACTTTCAGCTGATATTGGCAGTACATTTAGCAATCCACCGCTCTCTTTGAATTGCTCTTGATGATTCCCACTTAAGGAAGAACCCATCTTAATACCTGGAGCTTCAGATAGCCTTGCATAAGTCACTGCTTGACTGTGTAGATCTGTAGAACCTGTATTAGCCATTTTCATATCCTACAGAAACAAACATATAGTGATTAGAAAAGCAGCATTTTCATTGTAATTGAAGAAATGAGATCATCACACCTTGGATTTTGGTGCCATAGGGTCAGCAGACACATCCAATTTCCTAGCTTCAGTAGTGCTTGCTGATACATTGGTAAATAACTCATCAGTCAAGTATTGGGAATTATAGTCAGAAAGACAAAACGATGATATTAAAGCAAACAAGAAAACATTACCAAAGTTTTTGATGGAATCAGGCCTTGTTTTACAAAAGCTTTCAATTTCATCACGGATTATACTTCGAATTTCATGTCGAAACTCTTCCAGCTGCATAGTCATTGCAAATCCTATTAAGTATATTTCTTAACACAGACGGAAACAGAAAAGTCAAGTTCTAAGTAGTGGTGGAAGCTATGCAATGAAAAGCTTTTACATCATGTAGTGCCATAACATAGACAACTCTATTTAGACAAACATGAAGGAGATTCATCAAACAAAGCAGAATAACATATCCTTCTCATGATCGCTTCATGCTGTGCATGCAAAGGGCCATAACATGCAACAAAATGGATCATATCAACCTAGGTAATGACGTACTAAACAGCTGCAAAGACTTTCTGTCATAATAGATCGCTGCCCGACAAGTCCTGTCTGCTACAGAAGTATAGCATGCTATTTTTGAAAAAGTAAATTTGGCAAAACTACTCATCCTATGACAAATCTATCACAAAACTACATACTTAAGCCACAATGTCAACAAAAAGTACATATATTTGCGAATTTATTAAACATGTATCGTGAAGTTGCAGCTTAAGTCCGTAGTTTTGTGACAGTGTGGCCAAAAGCACTTGTAGTTCTGTGATAGCTTTTAAATGCTTCTGATCCATTCAAATCTAAACCATTGCCAGACACCTCAAGTACTCATCACTATTCAAAGTTTATGATATGTCATAATACCTTAGTTACAGAACCATCAGAGGCATCAGATTTCCCTGCTTCAGCCATGCCTGATCCTAAGCGTTAATAGTCAAAGGTGATTCTTGAGGTAATTTATTCAAATATGCCATCCGGAAATCTAATTAAACAAAAAGTGATCTATTGCAAAATAAAATTTTAATCACCGCTTATTACAAACTAAGGTTATAGTTACCTGTGTCATGCTGCCGCGTGGTAAACTGGCCAGGAGTTAATCTAGATAAGCTCTGGACTTCATAACGAATCGTGTCTAACTGTGTCATAGCATCTTTAAGCTCCTTATGGACCTGAACAAAAGAGGAGAAACATAATAAGTGCATAAAAACAAGTCCCGCCATGTGGATTTCAGACATACACTGAACATCACGGACTATTAGCATGTACGCATCCATGAATCATGCCATCTGCTTAAATTGTATCATAGTTACAGAGGGCTTGCAGTTTACTAACATATACAGAGGCACCCATTCCTTGTCTGGATGACCCATTTTACAGATTCAGTGATTATCCACAAGTTCCGTCAAACAGCCGGCAAACCATCTCACAAGCTATGCAAGGAATCACCTAGATTCCAAGAGACAAGAGCTCTTTTACATAAGAGGAGCTCATCCAGGATAATTCTCTATACAGCCAGCACTGTCATTACATTATTGCACAAAACAAGGGAAACGATCCAAGATCAAGCTGCATTACGCAAAAGGTTTTAAAATCTTCTTGAAGTGACGAGTCCTTCCTAGGGAACACTAGTATTCCCCTACTGATATTTAACATTGCCAGTTTCATCCAGAAAACTTCCTGAAATGAACTGTTCACTTCAGGAAATGGACACAGAACTACGAAGTGCCTAGTTCAACCAAGAACAGAGCACCTCACAAGGATTGATCATCAGTCTCGACGAACCATCCATGCTCCTCAACGCAAATAGCTTCATGCCGAAGAAATCGACACGGCCGCTGAAAAGGGATAGTCGAAAGGTACCTTGGTGGCCGCAGACTGCCCCAGAATCTCGTCCAGCTGCCGGCGCGCCACGATGAGGCGCCCCACCGCTCTCCCGGTCATCCTCCCCGCCGTCCTCGCGATCTTCACCATGTCGCTGGGCTCTGAAGAACAGCAGCGAGGAAACCAGATCAACCCACAAGAACAGTTCCCCGGCGCGCGCGACACCGCAATCGAGACTGAAGGCAACGGCAAGAGAGAAGGGGAAGAGCGCGGCGGCGGACGGAGGGTCGTGTATTCTTACTCATCATGACGGAGCAGGCCCCGAGGATGACCAGCAACTGACCGGTGGAGAAGCCCAGCATCTTGGCCCGGACAAGTGGGCGCCGGGAGGGAGCAGACCGCCACGTGGAGCGGAGGAGGGTGTGGCCGAAGATAAAACCGGTTCGTCTGAGGTGGGCCTCAGGAGGTTCCCCGGTGCGCAGATGAGGTCGCCGGGGCTTGGGGCGGACCTAGCGCGGCACCTTGCCGAAGGACGGCGTCGGCGGCGCCGTGAGAGGGAAGAGAGACGCGTGGTAATGGGCTGGGCCTCAGCAACCAGGCCGGAGAGCAGAACGAAGAACACGAGCTTGCGAGAAACAAATGGGCCCAGTGGGTTTGAGAGGCCTTCGAGGTTTGAAATAAGAAAAGCCAATTCTATCCACCTCCCAACTATAGTATCAAATAATATTGCCTCTCAAAAAAAATCAAATAATATTAGTTTAGAAAATAAAAAACTCAAACGAGACTCGCATTTATTGGATTAAAATTAACTGATGGACAAATTGCCGTCAAAATTGCTCGAGGACGAAAAACAAAGGGACCAAATTTGCTGGTGGACACTGTGACTTTCTGGAATTAGCCGCTGAAGACTGGAAAAAGTCAATTTGGCTGCCGAACACTATCAAACGTGAAAATTAGCTGATAGACACTATAACATAAGAGAAAGGTTGTTACGAAATTTTTATCTCGATGTACATGACACATGACGAATTGAAATTTTGCATAACTATTTATTGTTGCATTCTCTAATTATATGTTTTTTTAACAATTTTTCTTGACTGTTTGCATAGTTTAATCTAAAAATAAATATTCTTCAAGTTGAAAAGTTATGCAGACAGTCAAAAAAAATAAAGAGAAAAAACACATAGTTAGAAAAATGCAACAATAAATACTTATGCAAAATTTTAAGTAATCATGTGCTATGTGTATTGAGATAAAAAAAAATTCATAACAACTCTCTCCTATTTTATAGTATCCATCAGCTAATTTCCTCGGTTTGATAATGTCCAGTAGCTAAATCAACTTTTTTCGGTGTCCAATAACCAATTTCACGTCACAAAATTGGCCAGAAACAAATGGGTTCGTAATTTGAGAGAGTTGGGATACCCCGTTTTGTAACACAGTGAGAAAAAATGAACAAACGTGATAGTTTGGGGAGGTTTTTCTGAAAATAAATGGATGACTTTGAACTGGAGACAATTAAAAAAAAGCCAAATTGAGCTGACAAAATTCCAGATAACCACATACTAAATTTTTTAAGTTCTCAAAAAATATAAAATGAAAAATAATTATTAAGCTTTTTGTGAAAGGGCTATGTAATTATAATGCAATCAACAAGAGATATCACTTATACTTTTCTATCAGAAGTGATGATTGAGAAGGAGGTGCCCAAAGCAAAGGATCAGCAACATCATCCAATTTTCTCTGCCATTACTTACAAAACAAGTGGTCACTTGTTACGTAGTCCATGAAACCTCTATGATAATCAAACAAAAATTAGTTTATTTAAGAGAACCCACAATGGTCCCATATACAAAAACGCAGAATGACCAAGGAAATTAACAAAATACAAATTCTACAAAGACTTCTGATTCCCGAATCTAGAGGAGGCTACAGAGTTGTTATTACACGATCACTGTACATGTTTGAACAAAGATGCTGCCACAAGTCTGGTGGTGACCCACCCAACACGACCCGTGTGTCTACCGCCAACTTGAACGTTGATCTTGACCGCGCAGTTGGCACACCAGAACCTCCTGAATCCTGGTGACAAGAACACTGTATATCGATTGAGAGGACCACTGGCGGAGCCACACGAGGGCCAGCCTGGGCCGCGGCCCCCCCTTGGCCCAAGAAATTTTCTGAAGACCAAGAGCGATCTTGCCCAGCGGCAGCCTGTCCGACAGCTATGCATGAGTGCGCAAAGCAACCAGGCCGAAAATCACTAGCAGAGCATAGGCCCATGCATCTAACAGGCAGCTATCCACACATAGCCAAGCCCAACTCTCCATGTGCGTGCTTGGGGGATGGAATGATCAGCCACAATCGTAGTCAAGCCCAACTCTCCAGCCCACTGCCCACCTGTAGGTTGCCGTTCCCACCAGCAGGTCCAGCACACCTAGCAGCCAGAAAGCCTGGGACACAGAAGCTCAAGTAGGCAACACTCAAGCGATAAAGGTGCCCGTGTTCCGTCGACGCACGCTCAGATGTAGTACTGTTCATGGCCCCCCCTATTGTTGACGGCTGGCTCCGCCACTGGAGAGGACTGACAGATTGTAGTTGTTGAGACCCAAGTTTCTTCTCGTAAACTGACCGGTAGACTAGACCTGGAACCATGAGTCTACGGTTGTGCTAACTGCCAAAAGACCATGAAGCAGAGCCCTCACGGCACGGCTAAATCCAGCTATGAAATGAGTGCCATGACCCATTATGCTTTCAACACAGTACCAATCAACCTTCATTCCTGTTGACATCTCAGCTGTTCAACGCGGGGGGGGGGGGGGGGGGTGTGGGGGGGGGGCAGCAGAGCACAAGTAGTGTAGTGTCGATCAGATTCTTTCCTGTGGCAATCTCATCAGCTGTTAACAGCAGGAGCAACAGCTTCTTTCTCTTCTTCTTTCACGTTGTCTTCCTCCTCCATCGAGATATGGAGCGTGCATCGGCAGCAGGCGGTGCCATGGTCTCCCTCGCAGCAAAGCTCAGCACTGTCCTCGGACCGAAGTATGAGCTGATGGCCGGGGCAAGGACTGACATCCTCTTCCTCCGTTCCGAGCTCGAGAGCATGCAGGCCTTCCTCGAGAAGCTCTCCATGGTGCAGGGTCCAGACACGCAGGTCAGGTGCTGGATGAAGGAGGTGAGGGAGCTGGCCTACGATATCGAGGACAGCCTCGATGAATTCATGCACCGTGTCGAAGCCTGTGGCGCCACCACTGCTTCCACCCATGGCTCAAGCAGCCTCATGGGATTCGCGGGGCGCATCAAGCGACTCCTGAGCACGGGTTGGACACACCTCCGCCTCGCCAACGAGATCAAAGGCCTAAAATCACGGGCCATTGAGATCAGTGAGCGGCGGTCGAGGTACAAGCTCGTCGATGACATATTGATGCCGGGAACCAACATGATGGCTGCTGATCCTAGGATCAGTGTCCTCTATGCCGATGCGCCAGACCTGGTTGGCATCGAACGCCCAGCAGGTGACATAGAAAACTGGTTGGTGGACAATACGAGCAGACTCAAGGTGCTCTCAATCGTCGGGTTTGGTGGTCTGGGCAAGACAACTCTTGCCATGGAGGTGTACCGCAGAGTTGGAGGGCGATTCAGCTGTCGAGCTTTTGCAGCCGTGTCGCAGAAGCTTGACATGAAGAAGCTTTTGAAGGACTTGTTGTCACAGGTTGCGCATAATGAGGCTGACCACATGGACAACTGGGAGGAGGGTCAACTCATTCACAAACTCAGGGAGTGCTTACTAAATAAAAGGTAAAACGGGTCAAGTAATTCTTGTTCAACTATGCCTAACTTTCCATATCTCCTTATGCATTTCTATGAAGTATTTTGCACAATAAACTCAGCACAGCATCTAATTCAAAAGGTCCTGAATTCGAGACCTGGATTTCTATGAGAAAGAAATGTGTTAGCTGGTTGGTGCAACAAATTAATCATCTCTAAGGACAAGGTCTTTAGATTAATTGGAATCTAAATGAACAGGACAACACGGAGAATTTGGATGTGCCTTAAATCGCACAGGACAACACGAAAATGGAAATTATCCAAACAGCTGTGTGATTTAAGGCACATAATAATCCTTGGAGTAGGAAAAATTGAGAAAATGGATAAAGTAACCATAGAATTTAACTCGTTAATTGTGAAAATAATAGAAAGGAGCTTCCCTCATTTTCATGCAGCTATAATATACAATGCTATTGGTTAGTCAGAGCTGTTGTGGTTTTATTCCTTTAACATAGGTGTAAGAACTATTGTATTGCATTTTCATATCTTATCGAACAATTGAGTGCACTACGTAACTAGTTGAACTTAGATCAAAAATAAAATACTAGGTTTTCCCAAACTGTATTTTAGGGACAGCCCTGCTTCCTGGCACATTATTTATTTTTGACAGTATCACCTAAAAATGCAGTCACTCATGGCGTCCAGCTAAACTAACATTTGATTTTAGGTCCCTTCATTTTATATTATTTTCATGAAAAGTATTATATTGGCATGCACTAAGATTGTTTTTAATATTGAGTGTGTAACACCCTGGTTACCTGAAAGTTATGCTCAGTTTTAAAGTATGAATTGTATGAAGGTAATTTAAATTGACCGAGGAATCAACCTAAATAGGTTTCTTTTGTTGTATGAAGGTAATTTACTGCCCTAGAGATGGTAGCTCTCCGTGATCTCGTATTTAAATCTGGTCCAATATTTGATACAGGTACCTTATTATAGTTGATGATGTTTGGAGCAAATCAGCATGGGAAGAAGTACGATGTGCTTTACCTCAGAATAATCAGTACAGCAGGCTCCTGACAACTACACGAATTGAGTCCGTTGCCAAGTCTTGTTGCCCTAACCCAGACGATCATGTTTACAGAATTGAACCACTTGATGAATTTCATGCAAAGGTCTTATTTTTCAAGAGAATATTTGGCCACAAGGAGGGTTGCCCTCCCCAGCTAAACGAAGTTTCAGACCAGATCCTGAAAAAATGTTGTGGATCACCATTAGCAATAATCAGCATAGCTAGACTCTTAGCCAGTAAACCGGTCATGTTGAAGGAACAGTGGGAGAAGTTGCTTATCTCTATAGGTTCTGCATTGGAAAATAATCCTGATCTGGAAGGCATGAAGCAAATACTTTCCCTCAGCTACTATGACCTTCCTTACCACCTGAAAACATGCTTGTTGTACCTCAGTTTATACCCAGAAGATTTTAAGATTGAAAGGGATAATCTGATTCAGCAATGGATCGCTGAAGGATTCATAGGCGTAGAAAGAGGCCTAACTGTAGAGGATGTTGCAGAGGGCTACTTCAATGAGCTCATCAGTCGAAGCATGGTCCAACCAATGGACATAAAGTCTAATGGTAGGGCTCATGCTTGCCATGTTCATGATGTGATGCTTGAGCTTATAGTATCCAAGGCACTCGAAGAGAACTTTGTCACATTGATTGGTGGCAATTCAGTTGCAGCTAAACCACAAGGCAATGTGCGCCGACTGTCTATCCATAGTGACCCACAGATTGTCAAAATACAAGAAGGAATGAGCTTACAGCATGTTAGAACACTACACTCACCTGTAAAAGCTCACCTGGTACCTCCTTTATCTGAGTTTAGAGTGCTACGAGTGTTAAATCTTGAGGGATGCCAAGGCTTCAGTGAGGATCATCTTAAAGACATCAGTGTTTTGTCTCAGTTGAAGTATCTCAGCCTCAGAGGAACATGGATTTCAACCCTTCCACCACAAATAGGAGACCTGAAAACTTTGGAAGCACTAGACATAAGAGATACAAATATAGAAGAGTTACCTGGAACCATCACTGGGCTTATCCAACTGAAGTATATTATTAGTGGTGGCCATACATGGGGAAAAGTAAAGCTACCTGATGGTATAGGAAGCATGATATCCCTAAGAGCCATATCAGGTTTTGACATTTGTCGCAGTTCAACAAATTCAGTGCATGAACTTGGTAATCTGAAAAGTTTGACGGAACTTGCAATCAACTGGACAGACTTCACTAGTGGCAATATCAAGCACCAAGAAGCTATGTTGAGAACTCTAGGAAAACTGGGCACCAGCAACCTCCAATCCTTTGCAGTCTGCAGTCGCAACTTAGGTTCCCTTGGCTTCTTTGATTCTTGGTCTCCCCCACCCAGTCGCCTTCAGAAGTTTCGACTATCTGCGTATTACTTTCTCCCAAGAGTACCAAGGTGGGTGGCATCACTCTGCAACCTCATATATTTAAACATTAACGTTGAAAAGCTAATGGATGAAGACATACACATTCTAAGAGAGTTGCCTTCCCTACTTCATCTCGATTTATGGTTGAAATCACCACAGAAGGGCAGGATTGTTATTCATGGTGTAGGATTCCCATACTTGAAAGAGCTATACTTCAGTTGTGAAGGAACTAGCTTGATATTTGAACCAACAGCTTTGCCAAAGCTCGAGAGGCTACAGACAACAGTCCATGTAATCAGAGCAAGACCATACAGTTACCAATTTGGCATCGAGCACCTTGCATCTCTCAGGCAAATAGACATCCAAGTTTTCTGTGGCGGCGCAAGTCTTTCTGATATCGAGGATTTTGAACATGCAATTGGTACAACAGTGAAGTGCCATCCTAATCAACCTAGGATGAATATTAAAAAATGTGGCATGAATTTGAACTTAGATGAGAAAAATAAGAGAGAACATTCCCAAGACAACAATTTGGAAAAAGAAAATACAAGCAGCGAGGATGTCAGTCATACAAACAAAAAGAGAAGGATACAAGACATCGAAGAACATCATTTATCAATTGCATAATGAGAGTTCTCTGTAACTGACTGCAAATTCTTTCCCAAGATGATACAAATGAGGCAGACAGATATATTTACCCACAAATTTATCTTTTATTACAGGCTGCAAAGCTATGGCTAATATTAGCATAACTTTGGTGGCAAACAACTGGAAGAATATTAACGATTTTATGGACAATGAGAATGATTACCAAATAAAATAGGAACAGATATGTCTTATTCACAGAAATCGACAGGAACAAGTGCAGATGAGATTACAAATGGCATGAACACAATAAGGTGCAGCCAAAGTATTGGTACCTACATGCACTGCTATGTACAAAGACATGGATCAATTCTTTCACAATAAAGTTTTGCCACACAAAATCCTTAATCGCTACCAATTTTCCTTAACAATCTTTGCTTTCTCAAAAATGAACTTCCCCTCCTTGTATCTCTGTGACTCCTGATAAGCTCTCTCGTATTTCCAGCCCAGTACTTCACGACAATCACGACAGTAGATGTCAGCAACCGTATGCAGCCCCGTCATGAGATGCCTATCCTCCTTTGGCCCCACAGCTATGTTCATGGCATGAGAAAACAGAAATGCACGGCCGTTCCTCCCCTAGAGCAGATAAGAGAGGAAGGAGAGTATCATTCTCCACACAGAACCAAGAAACTGATATATCTTAACTCTAAAATTTTCGTGATCTTAATGAATTGCAATTCGTTTGTTCTAAAAACAATTAAACTCATGTCTATACTGCTCACATAAATTTGTCAGTTTTGGAACCCCAAATTTCACTAACAGCCTTTCTGCTTACTGGTAGAAAAGATAGGAACTCCGGTTAACTGAAACTCTGGGACATTGAAATAATGGATATTCAGTATGCTGCATAGAGTAAAACCAAACAACCAAACTCTCTTAAAACTGTAACTATTGTGTTTATTGGCATGCAACAAACAACCAGTCCTTAGATTCTTAGTTCTTCAGTCCTGGCTGAAGCAAACCACTAATCCACTAGTAATCTGTATTTCTGATCATCTGCCTGAGAGATTAATTGGGGGAACTCTTGAGACTCCAAAACAATATCATTTAATCTAACACTACCACTACTGGCACATCAGAGCTGGGCACAAGATCAGCTTTCACCTGAAAGGCCTTGGAGATGATGTCGTCGTGGAGGCAGACGTGGTTCCGGCAATGGCAGCAGCTGTACACCCGAGGCCCCACCAATTCCGCCATCGGCGCCCCCTTGCCCTCCCTGACACCGATCCACGAAATCAAGAACCGATGGTGCATCACAAATCAATAACAACATTAAGGTGCCGTTTTCCCTCCAAGAATCAACGTACCCGCGACTATGATGGATTCGATGAGAGGGAGGCGGAGCAGAGACGAGGAAGAGGACGGATCAACCGGGTAGGAAGAACAGCACGCAAGTGATGTGAGAGAGAACACGAAGAAGAGAGTGGGGAAAGCGACGGTGGAAAGACCAAATCCCGCACGAAACAGGCGGCGCCGACGAGTAGAAAAGCGACAGAGCAAAACCAGAAATTTTTTTTATTGGAAACCAGAGATGGAATTGGAAGGACTGTAAGAGGTAAAATTGAGTGATTTGTCCAAATTTGGGCCGAGGTTGACTGAATCCGGACCAAAAAGATTGGATTTTTCTGCTGCACTTCAGAGGATGAACAGTGAGAGTGATGAGCGAGTGAAATCTGAGTAGGACAAAGGAGGAGGCGACGGAGCTGGCGTGGATTAGGATATAGTTTTTGGTGTGGTTAGTTAACTACAGCGTGTGAATTAAGGAGTGCTTGGAGCCTTAGACGGACTCCAACCCACCATCCACAAAGGTGACTCATACACAAGTCTTAAAAGTGTAAAAATAGCTCTCCAACGTGACCCAAAAGACAGACCCATTTTAGGAACGAGGGAGGGAACGACTCACAAATAGAGCATCTTTTCAGGCGACCGAGCCGTGCGCGTCTCCTTCTGCTTCTTCTCCGCCGGTGACCAAGTCGAAATCCTTGACGGCAAAGCGGGGGCACGGCGAGATGGCGGCGCTTGGAGCCACAGCGGGCGGCGGCAGGCGGCCCCGGCAGGGTGGCAGCGCGCGAGGCCGCGCAGGGTGGCAGCGCCTGGGGCCTCGGCGGGGCAGGGCCGCGACGCTCGGGCACGGCGGGCGGCGCTCTTGGCCGCGGCGGGGCAGCGGGGCGGCGCGGTGACAGAGCCAGGGGCGCAGCGCGGCGCGACGTCGGAGCTGGTGCAGGGCGTGGCGGCGGCGGGGCGACGGAGGCGTGACAGGCGTAGACGGCGGCGGTGATTCCATTTTTCAGACTCCCGTTGGAGACAGGTAATGTTAGGTGATGCCTTTTCATCCTGTGAGGACCCATTCATGCTTTTGGGTGTCTGATTTGGGTCGGAACTCGGAAGCGTTGGAGTAAGTCTTAGGGTGTGTTTGGTTCTAGAACCAGTTGGGACG
The DNA here is from genome assembly GCA_012490785.1 of Eragrostis nindensis. Lineage (NCBI taxonomy): Eukaryota > Viridiplantae > Streptophyta > Magnoliopsida > Poales > Poaceae > Eragrostis > Eragrostis nindensis. The sequence goes on along the minus strand of JAAXCT010000657.1, from coordinate 132,504 downwards.
GGACGGATCCGTCCCAGTTTTTTTAGGATGGAACCGTTCCATTTTATGTTTGGTTATAGGGATGAAACGGTTTCTGTTTTTTGTTTGATTGGTGGGATGAAAGAATTAGAATCAGATCGCATCTTCCAGATTCTACGGCATATTCCAACTTCCGTCGCTCAGCTGTTAGAGCATGTGGGCCGTGGCTGCTTGGCCCAACATGGTGTGAAGTCTTCTCTCCATAGAACCGACGGGGTGTTCGTTCTCACTGTTCCAGTTCGCCATGGACAGCTCCAAGAGCTCTCAAATCGACCATGGGAGAGGGTAGGGGAAAGGTCAGGGAGTGAGGGAATCGAAGGAGGAGGCTATGGCGCATCCATTTGTGGCGGAGATTTGGATCGGGGACATGGGAAGCGGCAGCTGCGACGGCGAGCGGAGGTGGCGGCCATGGCTGTCCTGGTGGAGCTCGATTGGGTGAGGGGGATGGCGTGGGGATGGACTGGGGAGGTGGAGCTCGTGTCACGGGAAGAAGGGGAGGAGGGGACGCTGCCGCCGACTCCGGCGAGCTCGACTCGCCGCGCCGCCCCCTACCTCGCGCCCGGCGGCCTCGTCGCGCAGCCAGGGGAACGGGAGGGAGACGCCGTGGAGAAGGGACCGATCGGTTCGCTCGGTTTCGGGCGGATGGTTTCGTCCCGCATATTGAGGCATATTCGGTGGTGGGATCGATCCGTCCTCCTTCGGACCCAGAATCAAACACTGAAACGAGGGACCGATCCGTCCCCGTTCCGTCCCCGTCCCATTTGATTCACTCATCACGCCTATCCGTCCCATTTTTCCTCAGTTGCTGGGTTCGGAAGCATCCAGATTACATGGGTATAAGAGCATCTCCAATGAACCCCTTATTTTTGTCCCCTTATCCATCCATTTGAGAGGCCTCTTATCCAGATTTGCACCCCTATATCATGGTGCACTCCAACAATCCTCTTATATTTTCTCCCTATTCTCCACCCATGAATATTTTAGTCATATCTTGTAACTAACAAGCAAATTAGTTATATACACACATAGAGTAAGGAAATATACATGGTACGTAATTAAGTGAATATATGATAATTAATAAGAAAGTGCATGCTACATAATGAAATAAACCACATGATTAATACATAATTGTCTCATGACGTTGTCCACATACAGCTAATACAAATAGGCCATAATAGTTAATAGAACACTAACACAACTAGTCTCCTCGCAAAAAAAGAACACTAACACAACTAGTCTAGAAATAGTTAATACACTAATCGATAGATAGTTAATATGACATGAACGTCAACTAGTTCTCAACTTGTCTTTTCTTGGCACGGCGAGCTATGATCTCCTCTTGCCATTGCTTATAGAAGCTTAGTTGTGGCTCACGCATAGCACTAAGATCCAGATTGATCACTCTCTCATCCTCCACTCTCTGTTTGTGCTCTAGTTCTTTCTCCATGATCTCATGTCTTCTATCGTCTGATTCCCTTTTTTGCTCAATTCTTGCTTTCTCTACTTCAAGTCTAGCATCATTACGCTCTTTTTTCTTGATCTCTTTCAACTCATCAGCCTGTTCTCTTGCCTTGCACAAATTTGTCAATGCATCCTCATAAAGAGATTCTCCACAAGAGGCAGAATTTTTACCTTGCAGCAGTTTCGCCTTCTTCCTACCAATTGGTCTTGGTTTCCTCGGTGAAGTATGAGTGAGACCGTCCTCTTCATCACCATGATGACTTTCACCAGATCCAGGAGGGCACATATTTGGACTTGCATTAGAGGAAGTTTTCTGCTTTTTGTTCTGAGAGGCTATGAAATCACACCACTTTGGTGCATGCTGCAAAATATTCCAGCAATGCAACAAAGTAAATGACCGATGAAGCGGGTCATTCTGCTTGTACAACGCACATGAATGTTGCACCTACACAAGTGAATGTGTTCTTAACCATGCATGCATCATACACAAATGCAAATTAAATCAAAGAAGCATATATGGTGTACCTTATCTTGCTCTGACACCCCGCTCTGGTTCCTATTTTGGATCTGAGTATAGGCTCCAGTAAACTTGCAAACATTATCTTGAATGATACCCCACCGGTGAGAAAGAGCACTCTGCTTACGGTCAGATAGCATTGCCTCCTTATGTGCGTGGTAGAGATTATGAATTCTTGACCAGTAGGTGCCCTTTTTTTGTTGATTGCCTTGTACCGCATCCTGACCAATTGCTAGCCATGTCCTGCACAACAAAATGTCCTCATCTTCACTGAAATTCTTAGTCCTCTTTCTCACAGTAGGATTAGTCTCAGCAGGTGAGTTTTCTCCAAGACTTTGTTCTGGAGGTGTAGTCTCAGCAACTGATTGTTCTCCAAGTATTTGTTCTGGTGGGCTTCCAAATTGATTCTCACCCCAATTGAGGTCGCATCTGTCCGTATTGTTTTCCAACAAGTTCATGAAATAGTTATCCATATTATCTGCATATGAGCACCAGCAGTAAAGAACAAACAAGTGATTAAAAACAATTGCTAGATGGTTCAGGTTCAAAACAGATGATGACATTGTTAACGAATCAAACTATGCATTACCATGTATATTTTCTCCCTTATTCTCCACCCATGTATATTTTAGTCATATCTTGTAACTAACAAGCAAATTAGTTATATATACAAATGCAAATTAAATCAAAGAAGCATATATGATGTACCTTATCTAGCACAGTGTGCTGGCAAGCACATCTAACATGCAATTATTAACCGGCTGTACAAATTCACATCTAACAGAGCCACCTTCAACGAATTAAAAATTTGTAGCAATTGCTTGGTGCAAGTGTATGTTGAATTGATTAAAACCAGTTGCAAGAATACAAGAAATTTGCAGGCAGCGCGGGGCAGAAATCTAGCACGGGTGTCATGCGGAATCAAGCACCATGATTAATTAATCATCATGCTAATGCCGGCCTAGTGTAAAGGCAACGCAGTGCTCGCACGCATCGCTGGGCCAAATGTAGATCGACCAGGAAATTCGCACGCATCGCTCAAGCGCATCGAGCCCGATGTCCCCGGATCGAGCAGGAAATTCGCGACCAAATCTAGATCTAGCCGCACCAAACCAAATCGAACAAGGAGGAGACGAGGAGGAAAGATGCGTACCTGGCGGGAGGACGACGGTTGCAGCTACCTCGCTGCAGTCTCGAGGTCGTCGCCACCCAGAGCTCGCCGTGGCTTCGAGTCCGTCGTCTCGCGCGGGGTGTGCTGGCGGGAGATTTCCACGAGAGCGAGGGCGGCGGCAGACGACTCCCACGCGCCGGCAGCTCCACGCACAGGCTGCGGCAAGCGGCGAGCGGGGGGTGGAGGGCAGGAATGTTCCGCGTGCGCGCGCGACGGCGGGTGGTTGCGATGAGGGCTCGCGTCCGAGCTCCTACGGATGAGAGGGGAGAGGAGGAATTTGAGAGGCCTCTTATCGCTAGGAGAGGGATAAGGGCATCGTTGGAGACCGTTTTTCGTGTTTGGCCTCTTAAAACCAGGATAAGAGGGCATAAAAGGGCTTCGTTGGAGTTGCTCTAAGGTGCGAACGAAACAATGGTTTGCCATGTCACATTGGTATGACGAAGAGGAAAGATTCAGAGATTGGATAAAGAGGTCGAAGTCATGTGAAACGACGATTTTCGACCGAATTTTCAAGATTGGCGCATACCGCTGTTAAATCTTAGAAAATTCATTCCAACAAAGAGTCGAACACAAGATCTAAGATGTTATTAAGTCTCTTGTAACTACTATGCTACACGTTTTTTCGCTAATTTTAGCTTATTTTAAACTACAAATTACACTAACTACGTCAATTACAAATCAAAAGAGGTTTAAGTTAATTTGAATGCCTCCAATGGAGCTCGAAGTCCAGCAACATATTAGTTGCAGTTTACTTTAGGTATGTTATGCTTCAATGATTCACCACAAACTAATCATAGAAGTATCAGTTAAAAATAAGTGTCGTGTGGGTCTAGTTGTACAAACTCTGCAGAGTATGATCTATACATATAGCCGTATCTACTGGATTAGTTTTGTTTTCAAACGTCTCTTCCTCTCATTTGTTTATCCATGCCCCGAGGCAGTGACAAGGCAAGAGTTTACCCAGTGTAAAATTTACCTCTGAGAAGGAGATGTTTCTCGGGTCTACATAATAATATGCTTACTTTCGAGACTTCAGTCTCACTTTGATTTAAAAGAAATTTATCATTATTGCATATCTTTGCTCGAAACCCACATTTACGCAATAAGTCTTTGCGTACTACATTGTCCACATATCCTCAATTGCATATGCACTCACCTGGAATAGCCTGAGACGCTTACTGAGTACTCTTGTACTCACCGTTTGCTACTTCAATTTTTATAGCCGAGTCATAACTTCGAGGACGAAGAAGAAAATGAAGATGGAGTCAAGTAGAAGGTTTTGTCTCCTATACTCAAGTTGTCTATGGAGTTGGTATCACAAGTCTTCCGCTGTATCGTTATGAATATTTAGTACGGTTGGTAGATAATCCTATTAGTTTCTTTGGCCTGCGAGCCAAGTTTTGTGTACTCTGATGTTGTATCTATCATTCTTCTACTTTTTTATAGTTATTTAGTATTCACTTGTGAATGGTTGTATTTGGTAGCTTCTGAGACTATCCTAAATGTACTCGCCCATCAAATTTCTACTAAGGTGAAAAATCGGGACGTCACATTGCACATGGCTCCAAATAATCGAAACCACTCTGACCATCATCTTGCCTAATGAATCACTGCCTATTGACAAGCTTCGCTTCTACCTCCTCGCTCCATCCCTTCTTTATAAAACATAACTTTGACTAATATTTTGGCTGTAAAATATAGTTGAAGTGTAGTTTTATGAAATCATATTTCAATACGAATCTACTTATATCATTTTCACACTTCTAAAATTAATACATAAAAAATATTTACTGTCAAAGTTTTTTTTTTTGAATGGAAGACGCCCACAAAGGGCCAGAACATTCTCCATTACTCTTGCATGTACAACTGAGAATTACAAAATGATCCTTACAAGAGAAACAAATTGCAGATTGGCCATTTTGTAAGATTAGAAGGACATTAAGGAAAAATAGAGAAAACACACATGTCCTTCTGAAAAGGAGCAAATGTCGGCAAGGGAGTACAGTTCAGCGCCGCGGTAACGCAAACTCCAACACAGAGGTGACCAACAACTAGAACTTCAGCAGCGCCCTCCAAGACGATGCCTCCGTCCATCGAGGAGAGCAGACGATGAACACGTCTTGAAGAGGCGTCTTTCTTGGTCTTCTGTGTCTGGCTCTTCCTCGCAAGGACTTCTACCATCCCTCTTTTCTAAATTGTTGTCAAAAAGCGGCTGACGGTGAACACATCTTGAAGACGGCCAGCAATCGCACCTTGGACGGGAACAAGCCTCTCGATGTAGGTTGATTGACACACCGGCGGTCCTCCCGGAGGCCGCCTCAAGGCCTGCACCATCGAAAGAGGTAGAAGGAGCCTGATCGTAGATTTAAAAACAGCTTCATCGGGCCTGACTAAAGGACCCAACCTCAGATGAAAAAGGGGATCATCCAAAGACGATCGACCCAAATGTAGGGGCAGCATCTATCCAGAAGAGAACAAACTATTGAAGCTCACCAGCAGCCAAGACCCCTCCATGGCACCTGCAACAAAGCAACAGAGAACGAAAAGGGAGTACACCCACCGGAAGTCGGGGGCTAAAAGCAATCACGATAACACCACAAGTTACAGTAAGGAGCACAATAGGCCAAGTCGATGGACAAATCGCTCACGAAACATGGCGATGAACGGCTCCAACAACTACTTCAACACAAAAAAAACGAAAGCAACAACCTACAAACTACTAGCTGTACGGACTGGCTAGGACCCCCTCCCGCTCCAGACCGGACGCCACCGGAGAAGAGATAGGGGAGGGGGTCCGATTAGATTGGGAAGAAAGAGGCGCTGTACTGCAGGATGGGGAAAGAGATAGGAGGGTTTGAGAGAGCAACGTTTGGGAGCTCACAGTCAAACTTTATAAGTTTTAACTTAGAAAAACCTTAAACGAGAATTTTGATACTGAAGGATGCACATAAATTACTGTACTAATTCAAAGAACCCCCATCCCAGCACCAACACCAAGGTAAACGGGGAAAAGCTTTATTTTGATCATGCCCTTTTGGATTTGATGTTTTCATAAGAAAACTATAATTTCATTAGAAATACGCTACAAAAGCGTAAATTCTAATGTGTATTGGGGTTAATTTATTAACTTGGTTCCTCCCTTCCATCTTGCTGAAGCTCCATGATGTAGTCACCAAAACAAATCACAACAGTGATGGATCAATTCCATTTCCTCCATTTTCACATCATATTACTTTGAACACCAGCAGCAGCAGTCCTACACTCTACGACTGTGAACTTTTGTTAACGTCAAGATCATCTTTCGGTAACAGTAATCCTGGACGTTTCAGGATGAAAGTAACAAAAATTAGTGCTAGCAGCACTGCTGCAGTCGGTCCATTTCGAGGCAGGGGACCCCGAGATTTTGTTCCCTTGTCCAGAACAGGGGCGCGCATTCAATCGCTCGCTTCCTCTTCTCCCCTCTCCACAGCAGCGACAGCGAGCCAGCCTGGTTTCCCTTTCCTGGACACAGCCATCAACCATCTCCTCCGCCACATCCACCAGCTCCGAATCTACGGCATGGGCGTGATCCCCCAAGAAGCCATATCTCTGAATCCTCCGTAACTGTCCTGCGAATCTCCGCAAGAAATGGAAGGAGGCCGAGATGCGTTCTTTGGGGTGTCGAGGGCGGCGGCGGCGGCGCCGCCGTCTTGCTCGTTTCTTGGATCCGCCGCCACCAGCTTCGGTGGACCGCAGATGCTGAGCTTCTCCTCCAATGGCGGCGCAGGTGAGAGGATGCCGAAGATTTTTTTTTAGTTTTTCTGATTTTCTTCCTAGTGAAGTTACTGTTGCATCTGTGGGGCTGAGCTCTCGCTGAGCCCAGCTGTGAATGATTGCTTGCTCATGGTCATGGCATCGCCCTGCAAAAGCCCCTGCCTTTGGGGTCTTGTCAAGAGCAAAAGGGAGGCAGTGTTTATTATTCCCCAGCCTTTTGCTTTTGCAGCCACATCCCATGAAATGTCCTGTCCCCAAAGATGCAACCTTTGTCTCCTTGGATTTGCATCTCGCCCTCTTTTCCCTGTCACACGAAAAGGTAAAGGTGTCACTGATTTGTTCTGTTTCCTTAATAAAATCTTGCATGTGTGGGAACAAGGAAACCAGTAGTCAGGCGCACCATTTTCTTCAGTCCTAATCCTACTGTACTTTTCTTCATGGGTCCTAACCATTTATTACTGATGTTGTTCTTGTGATGAAGGGTTTGGTCTGAGCTCAGGGGCCAGCAACATGCAGGGTGTTTTGTCGAGGGTGAGGGGGCCGTTCACGCCGACGCAATGGATGGAGCTGGAGCACCAGGCCCTGATCTACAAGTACTTTGTCGCGAATGCTCCTGTGCCGTCAAGCTTGCTCCTCCCCATCAAAAGAAGCCTCAATCCATGGAGTGCCTTTGGCTCCAGCTCCTGTACTTTGTCCTCCTTGCCTCTGTTTTTGTCAATGGCTGCTCAGTTTTCGTGAATGCTTGAACATAGGAATGTAATAAGAAAATCACTTAAAATACATGGATCAAACATGGGAATCAGTCATAGATTTGGTTTTCCTGTTAGTCCATCGCTGTTTTACTGTTTTGTCAGAGATGAAATATGTCTCGCATCGGGATTCTGCTGTTCTGTAGTTATATTTCTGTCTTTCTTGTGACAAGATGGTGCTCGTTTCGTCAGGCACAAAAATAGGTGTTGAAGATCTTTGTGGTATAGTGGTATCAATGATTTCACTAGTGTTTAGGAACTCATCGTTTCTGGGCTGTTTATTCGATGCTCATTTTCCTGTTATAGTGTGAAGCCACATGATTTTGAGTACAAAGGACCTTCAAGCAGTGGGATTCTTTTATGCTGTACTCGTAGCCTTGTCTTTTTTAGAAACAAGGGTGGTTGCCCAAATGTTATTGTTTGTTTGTTGGTCCTTTATTTTCTTTTAGTATGTAATAAGTGATCACAGATGCAAAACAGAGTGTTTGCTTGATCTGAAATTCTGGATGCTGCTGTCTTAGTGTTAGAAAGTTGAGTTTCGTTATAGTTTATGGCGTTTTTTCATGTATTCAGGATTCTATTTTGCAGTAGGATGGGCACACTTTCGTCCTAGCTCTGCTGATGCAGAACCAGGCAGATGTCGCCGCACCGATGGCAAGAAGTGGCGGTGCTCCAGGGATGCTGTCGGGGACCAGAGGTACTGCGAGCGACACATAAATCGTGGTCGCTACCGTTCAAGAAAGCATGTGGAAGGCCAAAAGGCCACATCCGCCATTGCAGGACCAGCAATGGCTGTCTCTGCTGGTGTATCATCTCACAGCCACACTGTGGCTTGGCAGCATCAGGTGACAGGCTCAGCTGCTAATGTAGCCAATCTTTTCCAAACAGAGTCCACCAGGTGAAGTAACCTGATCCTTCACTACATTAGTGTACTTATCTTTTCCTCTTATAGGATTATTACTAGGCGTTAGTGTAGAAATTACCAAAAATAACACCACGGTTCAAGATTCAGGACATACCATATTGTTTTTGCGAAAAGTAGGATGTTTAGAATTTCTTGCACATCCATTAATATTTGATCTTAGTTTCCTTATAGCATTAGTAATTGCTTCATTTTGTTATAAGTTCATGCTGCCTTTGATGCGTTCCATATTTTTATGACCATCCTCACATGTACATATTAGTATTTGTGCGAGTTAAATCAGCTGTTTTAAGCATGTGAGAAGGAGGCAGTTGGACACACTAGAAATGATTGGAGGCACATGTTGTTTAGGTCCTTACTTATTTTAGGGATAGCTGAATTAGAATAAATGGTAGGACAAGCTGAATAAATATTGTATAGTCGACATTGAAAGAAAAACTGAATAAATGTTTCTAGATATAAAATTTACTCTGCTTTGCAGGAAGTTGCTGGACAAACAAAATATGCATGACCATCTGTCAGTATCCACTTCCACAGATTTCTTTGACTTCTCGATCACACATTCTTCCCCAAACCGTGACAAAGCAGCTATTTCAGCAGTGGAACTACAGCATGATTGTGATCAGACGTACAATATGCATGAAGCATACAGTTCATCAGAAAAAAGTAACGAGTCACAGGAAAGTCGGTTACTTGTCTTCAGGGAAACCATTGATGACGGACCTCTAGGGGAAGTATTCAAAAACAAGACCCGTCAACCAGCATCTGTAGGCATCTTAACTGAAGAACGGGCTGCATATCACAAGTTGCATTCTCCAAACGGAATGCCACAAATGACTAGTAAGTTCAGTTCAGTGTCCAGCATCAAGACAGTGCCAGTAGAGAATTATACAAGTAGCGATGGATATGTCACAAGAATGGTAGATTACCATACTGTCCCAGCACTCCTCTAAGTGTTCAGGCTGGTGTTGTTGGAACCACAAATAACTGAAACTATGTTCATGTTACCAGTTCGTTGATGTTATGCTATGTTTCAAGTCAAAGTCGTGTAACTCTTGCTTTGTTCAATGAGTTCAAGTTTTGTTGCCTTCTACCCTGTCAAGTTATGTAAGTCTTGTTTCAAGTCAAAGTTATATTATGCAGTTCTGACTTCCAATCAATCTTGATTCCCTAAATTTTACAGGACATGTTTTTATTGAATTGGCAAATTGTGGCCTTTTGTTCGAGCTTTCTGAGTGCTCGTTATGCTTGAATAGAACTGATAGCACAGAACCATCCTGCACTGCAGAAACAAAGGCTCAGGTTGTCTGAATGAGAACAAAGTCGCTGTTCTGAGATACTCTAAAATCTAGATTTCAACTACACAAACTGGGCTTTTTTTTTTTTGCGAGGAAAACTGGGCTTTACAACAAGAGTCGTAAGCAACATCAAATGATGACTTTGTTAAGGGCCTTTTGCGTGAAACAAATTACCTCCTAGTGAAGGGAATATTGTCATGAGTTTATAACAATTTTGAATCTTTTGAAGCTGCTCTTGCTGATTCTTCATGCAAAAGCAGGTGCCACCTATTGCAAAGAACTGGTACTCACTTGTTCGGCTTGCTGTATCGCAGGCAGAAGGTCTTGAGTCTGTCAAGGCCATCTTCGAGGGAAGATGGTGCAATCGCAAAGGTGATCCGGAGCCAATTCTTGTATCCCACAGCACATCCTGGACAAATTGCTTCCAACTTGTTACGTTTGGAATAATAATACAATGATCAATTAATAGTGTTGAATGAAGTACAATTAACATCATATATGACACTCTCTGGAAGAACTGTACCGGGCAAAACAACGACCAGTTCCTCTTTCGCCAACCGACAGCAGAAGTCCATGTCGTCTTTGATGTCTTGCAGGCAGGACAGATCCAGTTTCACCTGTAGCAAGCCAAGGAAACATCCCCCCATTAGAAAATTTCCATGGTCTCTTGCAACATGGAACAGCACTGATCAACTCACATACCATCACAAACAATGAGCCCTTCGGCTTGCTCGGGCAAGTGATGCAATTGATGTCCTTCAGCTTCTCCCAGCATATATCTGCATTTTCTCTTAGAATATCGACGGTTTCGTTGAAGAAATCTTGCTTTGTGTTCTCTAGGAGTTGCGGAATCGCTCCCTGACAGATAACAATTTTTGTCAGAGTGTATGAACATCCAAACAATTTCTGTTTTTTCTTTTTGCGCACTTTAAGGTCTTCCTTTTCTATATATCTGCAGAGATCTGTTACAGAAGATAATGTAGTTTCAGTCACCTGGACAAACGTCGAAGGGTCAGTGGAGATTTGACAATAGCTCTTTAGGCTGTCCACTACCTGAAAGGGAAAAAGTTGAAGCACTTTGTTAGGTTTCTTCATTAAACCCCGAAACCTGTAAAATAGCTTTCATATACTTGCCACAGCACCTTGACACCATGTACTAGTCCTGAAAACTCTGCTACTGCTTATGAAATTGTTTACATAGAAATATTAGCTTCCACGAACCTTAGTCCTCTGAAATACACCATTAGGATCATTGGTTACAATCCATCCAAGCCGCCACCCAGGCACAACCCATCTCTTTGATATGGACCCAAGAGTGAGAACCGGGGCCACTGACCCAAACACACCCATCGGCACAAACTTGTTGTCCCCAAATGTCATATGTGCGTACACCTCATCTGTAATGACGAAGATGCCAAGCTTCCGCGCAGTCTCAGCAACCTAGAGCATGATGGAAACAAACCAGACGATATTGAGATCATTCCCCAACAGTTCATCTACTGAACCAGAACAACTTAGAAACACTTACCTTGGCAAGGTGCTCATAAGTGTAAACATTGCCACAGGGGTTCCCGGGGTTGACAATGACCATAGCAATTGTGTTCTTGTCTGCAAGAGCTTTGGACGCCGTCAATGTCGACCTCCCAGTCTTTCTCCGGTAGAAGATCAAAGTACCGGGCTGCCATGCCGTTGAAGACGGCTCGGGCCTCGTAGAACCGGTAGCCTGGTCTTGGAAGCAGGATGTTGGCGCCAGGGCGAGCAAGAACAGAGCAGACTATCTCGATTGCTTGAGCGCAGCCACTTGTAAGGAAGACATCGTCTGCGGATAGCTCGTATTGCAGGTCGCGTGATAAGTACTCCGCAATAGACCTGGATGTTCAAGGTGAATGAAAACTTTAAGTAATGTAATGAGATAAAGTATTTTATATTTGGAAGCAAAGCTTATCTAAAACGGTTTGTATATGGAACTTTAAAATCACATATTAGGGTGTACATTAAGACTTTGTACTGAGAGCATGGTGACACCTAATACTTGTCAGAGATGCGCTTTCATTACCGGCACTCCAAATCATCAACAAGGCCCACCACAGAGCACAGACAGAGGTCAGATCATTTTGTGAACTGAATCATAAGCCGCAAACTTATTTGCTTGTTTTTTGTGTGCTATGATTCCTTCCTCGTGACTCTTACCGACAGTACTTGTCACATTTTTTTTTTTGTTCTGCGATAATTGTCACACTCTGTATGGAGTGATACAACTAGCACACTACCATAGTCTTATGGTTCTCTGAAGAATCTAGTCATCAGTTGATCACCCGACAATCTTATGTCAGCTGTGTCACTTTCCTTACATGGCGAGTCAATTAGCACTCATACTGGCAGCGAATATTCCACAGATGAATATGGCAACAAATGAAAAGGAATCATGCCACAGATGAATATGACTAACAATGAAATCGAGAGAAACGACACAGGAAGTTGTTGTGTGCCTCTGACCTCCGAGCCGGCTCGAAGCCGAAAGAGGCGGCGTAGAGTTGTGCCGGCCGGACCGGAGCGCGTCGGCGACGGCGTCCACGGCCTCCGGCGCCGGCCGGAAGCACGGGTACGCCGACGAGTCGCCTTGCGCCATCAGGACCACCGGCCGGCCGGCGCCGTCCTCGGCCATCCCGGCCGTGACGCGGCCCTGCACGGCGCGCAGCGACATCGTCAGGTCCAGGAGGGTGTCGTTCGGCGTGAAGTTCCACGCCGTCAGGTAACTAATTACTCAAATATATATTATTGGTCAAGGTTTAATGAAATAGTCAACGATGTCATATTTTAAAAAACAGAGGGGTAGTAAATTCGGAACGAGATCCTCTGCAGTCGCCGCTGTGGCTGCCATGTGGGGGGCACACGCCGCTGCCCCCACATGCAGCCACCCGACTGCCCTCTGCAGTAACTGCAGAGGATCCGTTTCCGTAAATTCAGAGGTAGTATAGTACAAGGACTATGCATAAATTTTAACCGGAGTACATGTCAGATTGTTTATTTGAAGGTCAGGCAGCACCCAAACAAAGCATTGCCTCCAGCCTTGTCGTTACTTCAATGATTATGAAGACTCAAATAGTTAAACACACAGTGCTTCGTTCTTAAACTGTTGTCACCGTTGACCTTTTGAGTTACATTGAACATTCGTTTTATTTAAAATATTAGTTTAAATATGCAAACTTATAAATTATGTTTTAATTTGTGATAAACAAACTATAACAAAATTTATGATATTTTTTAATTCTTTTGAATAAGATAAATGGTCAAACGTAACTTAAAATCTCAGTAACGACAAAAATTTAAGAACGAAGGGAGTATATACCGCATTTCATGTCCTTTCCATTCCGCACCCTAATATATTTGTATGCCACGAAGAAGGAATCCAAAATCTGAGATGTTGAAATCAAGGGCGTTTTGGCACAAAATATTCCAGGTAAGAAAGTGGAAGCGATTGGTTTAACAAATTCGACACCGAAACGAGATGGCTAAAATATATCCATGTTCTCTCAATCTCTATCACTAGCAGTTCTCTACCATCCAGCTTTTAGTGTCTTTTTGAGTGTATTATATTAGTTTAAATAATTAAACATATAATAAATTAAAAGTAGTTTCCACGATCAACCTAATAATAATATTTGGTGAATAAGAGGAATTTATCTCCTTTGCACAGATCATGAAAGGATCCAGATAGCTATGGTCATATATATAGCTATCTCCTTGTAAGAATCTAGAGTCAAAAATACACGGGCCACCTCGCTAGACAATATATCTTTTTAGATAAAGGGAAGTTCTATTTCATCAAGCAAATGAAAGCATCCAGCCTCTACATCACGTGATGCATTTAGCCATCTATTATTACAAAACTCAACTATGTGTAGACTTCATCAACATAACCTATTACTAAACTTCCTCTCATGTTTGGCGAAGATGTCCATTGTTACCGTTTCCAAAAGACGGGATGCTTTGATCAATGCATCTTTTCCCTCCTCCTTTTGGAATTGTGACCAAGTCGTCATGCAGTGCCCTGTAAATTACCTGCATAAGAGTTAGAATAGCTTTTTTTTTTTTTATCAAAAACAACGTCATTTCAGTTTAGCCATACAGACCAACATATGGTGCCCAACCCCACTAACGTTAGATTCCTTTACATAGGACTAAACCCATCAATCTAATCGCCATACATAGCAGCAACTTTATTAGGGGGTCTTAGAGCATAAGAGAGCTCAATCAACCTTCAAATTATTCTAGCAAAACTGCAATCAAAGAAAAAATGTTGTAATGTCTCAAGATTACTAAAAAAACAACACTTATGATTTTCGTTCCAGTTTCGTTTAGCTAAATTATCTTTGGTAAGTATAACTCCTTTATGCAAGAACCAATTGAACATTTTGATTTTTAGAGGCATATATCTGTATCTAAGAAAAACAATGTGCATCCTATTGGACATCTTGAGATTAAAATGGCAAACCTTTGAATGGACCGTCTCCACTATTAAAAATCTGATCTTGTAGTTGTACTGATAGGATAACAATCGCAAGATTGCACATGCTATTGAAAGATGAGTGTTACAGTGCCTATAATACCACTAATATTATACTAATGGTATCATTAAGGTATTACATTCAAGAATACTGGTGGTATTGAATGTGAGAGGAGAACTAATCTAGGTCGTTAGACTCTAAATACCATTAGTATATACTGGCGGCATGGTGCTCTGTAAAACTATTAAAAATGTGGTTAAACTAATTTAAGATATCTCATTGTGGACAAAAAAAAAACGACGATGGAGATCTGCCCCATTAGAGAATTTCAAGATCTCATGATGTACGTCTGGATTAATCTAGCTAAGTGGATGGTGAATGATCACGCCACATTTACTGGCTTGGCTGCCAAGCTAACTGCGAGTTTTTGGCGGGAAACGTTTAATTGCTGCTGGCACCGATGAAGCCGCTCAAAGTCATTTTTGCTCTAATTAATGATAGGCCCTCAGACACTCACAAGTGAATGTGCTTCATATTTCTCATAAATCTATTCATAAGTACTAATCGCACTCTCTATCGGAGTAACCCAGCATGTATATTCACTAATGGTAGGCCCTCAGTCACAAAGTCACAAGTGAACGTGCTTCACATTTCTCATAAATCTATTCATAAGTACTA
This sequence comes from Eragrostis nindensis, assembly GCA_012490785.1. Taxonomy (NCBI): domain Eukaryota; kingdom Viridiplantae; phylum Streptophyta; class Magnoliopsida; order Poales; family Poaceae; genus Eragrostis; species Eragrostis nindensis. The sequence continues at coordinate 117,429 of JAAXCT010000657.1, read as the reverse complement.
ATGGCACTCTCTATCCGATCTTATTTTACTATTGTTAGAACAAGAAAGCTAGTTATTAGTTCAAATTGCACTTTCCTATCGTATCATAGCCACCAAAAAAAAGAAAAAAACGTGGAGAGCATGTGCTTCTTAATTAAATTTCAGGACGTAAGGACGGGACTTGACACTTGCTTATCACAGTTTTCTCTCTGCCCTATCCCAAAATAAACTATTCCCGAGGGCGCACTAGCGCATATTGCGAATGTGACGCCAGTGAACCAACTAAAGAAATTTGTCCTCGACTCTGGCAAATACGTCCGCATCCTGGGAACAAGGACTGCATTGTCTGCATATACCGACGCTATATGCTGAAATGTGGTTGGCTGCATGTTGAATGACTTCTTGTGGTTTTCGGCCCAGTCCACGGATCACTGTGACGTGAAAATTTGGCTCATACAAAATTTTAGCCTGAATGAAAGTTTAGCTTGGGTCGGATCAGACCTATCAGCTCAAAGAAGATCAAAGCCTGTTACCAAAAAGTACTGAAAAGGCCAATATGCGTAAAAAATAGAAAAAGCCTACAAAAGCCCACAATAGATTGCGCTTTTCCGCCAAAACTCTATGGGTTTTTGCTGGGCTAAAATTGATTTTTGTGATGTATTTTGGCTTGTCATAATAGTAAACATCACAAAGTTTTATGACGAAAGAATTACAGAAGATAATCCTAAACGCACAATAGATCACAAATTGTTTTTTTTTTTGGCTTACATAGTACAACTCAGATACTCACAAACTCATCCCTATGAACGCAAATACGCAAATCCTGCCCCTATAAGCTTTTCGAAGATTGAGCCGGCAAATCCTCGATATTGACGAAGTCACTATTGACGCCTCACTGTCGACGGCCACGTCGCCTACCGCTGAAAGCACAACACTGATAAATCCTAGAAAATTCAATTTGTACGGGGAGTCAAACCTAGAACTTGAGGTGCTACTGAGGCTCTTGTAATTACTAGGCTACAGGCCCTTTCGCATATATCACAAATTGTTTATCATGACATAAAGTTCAGTTTTTGTTACATAAACAATCGCCACAAAAAGCTAGATTTCTTGTAGTGGCTCAATTGTCACCTCGAGCGCCCGTCGCTTGCTTAATTTCACGTTTGTAATCCAGAGAAATGACGTGTAAAGGTCGCACCATGATTACTTTGGAAGTTTGTAATGCGTCGCCACAATCTTCAAAAGTGCAAGATCAATACTATTGTACGCTGAACTTTCATGATGTTTCATGATCATGACTAATTATCTTTGTAGAATTGATTAGTAGGGCACTGGTCTCTGTAGCTGATTATCATGGTTGATAAATGGAACCCATGCGCAAGCACAGAAGCATATCATCTTATTGCCTGTAAATATTTTTTAATCTTTTTCATTGTCTGACTCTCAAAAGGATCCAAAAGAGTTACCTTGTCCCTTCATCACGGATACACGGGAGCTGACCGAGAAGAAAAATGAAAGCAGATGCATGAAGCATCCCACAAATTCAAGACCTCTGAACTACGTTTCAAAAAAAAAAAAAAAAAGGAAAAAGTCTGGTTTTGGTCCCTCGACTATCGTCAAAGTCCGGTTTTCGTCCCTCACCTACAAAACCGGGTGGAATAGGTCCCTCAACTCTTGAAACCGTTCGGTTTTCGTCCCTCGGCGGTTTCGACGGCGGTTTTCGCTGACGTGGCACGTGGGGCCCACCTGTCAGGGTGACACGTCATTTTTTCTTTTTTTTTCCTCCCTCCCTCTCTCTCTCCTCTCTCTGCGAGCCGCCGCCGCCACCGCCGCTCGCGCTCGCCCATCGAGGCCGCAGCCGGCCGCTTGCCGGAGCGACGCCCGCTCGAGCCCATCGCGCTCGCCGTGGCCCCCGCTGCCGTCGCCCGCGCATCTGGCCGTCGCCAGCCCGCTCGAGCTCGCCGTCGCCTCGCCTGCCGTCGCCCGCGCATCTGCTCGCCGAGGCCGCCGCCGCCGCCGCCGAGACCGTCCGCCGCCGCACACGCCCGCCGAGGCTTCCTCACGCCGAGGCCACCGCCGCATCAGCCAGCCGAGGCCACCGTAGCTCGCTCGCCCGCCTCCCGCTCGGAGCCGCCGCTCGCGCGAGGCCGCCCGCTCGTGCTCCCAGCTGCCGGCCGCTCACCCGTGTGAGGCTGCCGCCCGCCGGCCGCTCGCCGAGGCCACCTGCCACCGCGCGCGCCTGGCCGCAGGCTACTCGCCCGCGCGAGGCCGCCGCACACCCACGAGGCCGTCGCCCGGCCGCTCGCAGAGAGAGAGAGGAGAGAGAGGAGGGAGGGAGGAAAAAAAGGAAAAAAAGAAAAAATGACGTGTCACCCTGACAGGTGGGCCTCACGTGCCACGTCAGCGAAAACCGCCGTCGAAACCGCCGAGGGACGAAAACCGAACGGTTTCAAGAGTTGAGGGACCTATTCCACCCGGTTTTGTAGGTGAGGGACGAAAACCGGACTTTGACGATAGTTGAGGGACCAAAACCAGACTTTTTCCAAAAAAAAAACCCTCTTAAACCACGTGAATGAAACAGAAAGGCCCAATGGATACTTGACAAGCTTAGAAAAAAGCCCAGAAGCCCAACACACGGACATATGGACCAGATTATGGCTGGCGGCATCCAAAGAAGTGCAGGCGCTGGCCGGGCCATATGGAGGCCTTGAGTTCAGTTTCTTCCCAGCCTCATTTCAAATTTCGTTTTAGATAAATGAAATTCTATTCATCAAGCAAATGAAAATATCTTGGCATCTACATCATTAGTTGTATTTGGCCGTCATTTATTACAAACTTCAACTATTTGTAAACTTTATCTATCACATAGGACAAACTGAAGGTAAAAGAATAGTAAACAGTCCTTAATGGTATGTCGAATTGGTATATATGCTGATGTTCACAAAATAGTATCCCATCAGTGTCCCTCCTTTACTTAACATCTATTGAAAATCTAGTGTTTTGATGAGAGGCATGCGCTGGGGCTTGTTTAGGACCAGGCCCACTCAACCTCGCCTGCCTAGGTAAAAGATGGACTACCATCCACATGCTACTTGTCCGTTCTCATTCTAGCAGCAACACATCTAGTTATTATTGCAGGGGATATCAATCCATAAGCTTACTACCTTTCGCTACTTCTCTAGTATTAGTTTTTTTTGTCTACAAGACACTGAAAAAGAGTGATTTTATCTGTAGGACACCACAAAACTCGATTTTGTCTCGTGGACACTACAAAATGGTAATATTTGTCCACAGAACACCATAGCATACAAATATACTATTTTGACTTCATTCTCTCAATGCAGAAAATGCATTGCAATTTGAAACTTAGGATATAGATACACCATTATATCCCCTAGCCATGTGTTTTATGGATATTAATTTAAACAATTTCCTACTTTTGTACTAAAATCAATATTTATTTTTAAATACAACAAATGCAAACAATCAGATAAAAATTTATACAAAATCAAATGCATGAATACAATGTTGTATTGATGTGCCAAATTTCAAGTTGTGTCGCATTTTCTGCATTGGTATATAAAACTTCAAAAAATAGTCTATTTTTCTGTTGTAGTGTGTTGTCAAAAAATATCACAATTTCATAGTGTTCATGAGACAAAATCGAGACAAACCATACTTCTCCAGTGTCCTGTAGACAAAGATCCCAATTATCATACACGATTAGACTGCTGGAGGACATGAGAGTACAGTAAGTAGTTAAAAAACATTGAAATATCGTATTGCCATATGCATTAGTAAACTTCTCTCCCAAATCTTTGTACACTATTTCTACTCTCCAAGAGGCTGAATACGATACAAATATATATTTTGAATACTGAAGGTACGAAAATAGAGTGTTCGTACTTAGATTATTTGAAATACTATTTTTGAGCTTTGAACTCATGAAATTTTAACTTTTGAAGGTTGAAAGTTTGAAAAGGTAGTATTTTAGTAAGTTTACAGATTTAGACACATTTTTTGTGTATCCTAAGTAAGATAATATTATTTTTTAGAAATATCTGGAGTTCCCCTACTGTTGAATTCTATGATTCGCAAAAAAAAAAAAAAAAAAAAAAAAAGAACATGGTTCTACAATATATATCCTCTAAAATTTAATGGGAAATGTACATTCTACTCCTTCGAACAATTAACTTTGCCCGGCTCACCCTTATATGGAATTATAGCTGAATTTAGTCCCTCAGAACAATTCATGTCGGGGCAATATATTATATATCCCCTATTGAAGTTTGTCTTTTATGTTTCCTCAGCAATTTGAATTTGAAGCTCACATTTGGCATGGTGATAATTGACACAACAACATATGTTAAAATAATTATAGATTATTTTAAATACTATTTATGTAGTTAAATAACAATTAATGATACATACATATAAACGATATACAAAATATGTTATAATTATTTTAACATAGGTTGTTGTGTAAACTATCCTCACTGGAAATTTAAGTTTTACATTAGACTTGTGCTGGAAAAAAAAAGGATAAATCACAATATGGGGTACATTGTTCCAACTTAAACTCTTCAAATGAGAACCGAGACTGTATTTTGCATATAAGAACTTATTGGTTGATCAAGAACATTGTTCTACAATTTAGTGCCTCTAAATTTAAAATTCAACTAAACAAGCTGGGCTTTACAACAAGAGTTGTAAACATAGCCCATTCCTTATCAAGGGCCTTTTGCCTAAACAAATCACCACCTGGTGAAGGGGATATATCACCATATATCATGAGTTCATAACAATTTTGAATCTTTTAAACTGCTCTTGCTGATTCTTCATGCAAAAGCAGGTGCGCCCTATTGTAATGAACCGGTATCACTTTTTTGGCTCGCTGTATCGCAGGCAGAAGGTCTTGAGCCTGTCAAGGCCCTCTTCGAGAGATGATGGTGCAATCGCAAAGGTGATCCGGAGCCAATTCTTCCATCCCACAGCACATCCTGTACAAATTACTTCCGACTTGTCACTTTTCTTAAAAAAATGAAACAAACAGTAGTGTGGGCTGAAGTACAGTTTTACGTCGTATATGACATGATGTAGGAGAACTGTACCGGGCAAAACGACCACCAGTTCCTCTTTTGCCAACCGGCAGCAGAAGTCCATGTCATCTTTGATGTCTTGCAAGCAGGACAAATCCAGTTTGACCTGTCGCAAGCCAAGGAAACATTCGCTCATTAGAAAATTTATTAATGAGTCTCTTGCAACATGGAACATCAAACTAATCTACTCACATACCATCACAAACAATGAACCCTCAGGTTTGCTCGGGCAAGTGATGCAATTGATGTCCTTCAGCTTCTCCCAGCATATATCTGCTGTTTCTCTTAGCATATCGATGGTTTTATCAAAGAATTCTTGTTTTGTGTTCTCTAGGAGTTGTGGAATGGCTCCCTGACAAATAAAGATTGTGATGCGAATAGTTGTTTTTTTTTTTTTTTTTTTGCTTTTCTATCTGCAGATATCTGACATGGATGGAGGACTATTTCAGGAGACAGAAGATAGTGTAGTTTAATTAGTCACCTGGACAAACGTCGGAGGGTCAGTAGAGATTTCAAGGTAGTTCTTGATGCTGTCCACCACCTGAAAGTAAAAAATATTAATGTTTCATCACTAATTTGTTGCACTTTGTTAAGGTTCTTCATTAAACCCCAAAACCTGAAAGACAGCTTTCATATTCATCACGTGCCAGCACCCTGACCTGAGAACTCGGCTATGCTGCTTATGAAATTATTTACATCAATGTAAGAGCATGGATGAACCTTAGTCTTCTGAAATACACCATTAGGATCAGTGGTCACAATCCACCCAAGCCGCCACCCAGGCACCACCCACCTCTTGGATATGGACCCAAGAGTGAGCACTGGGGCCACCGCTCCAAACACACCCATGGGCACAAACTTCTTCTCCCCAAATGTCAGGTGCGCATACACCTCATCTGCAATGACAAAAATGCCAAGCTTCCGCGCGGTCTCAGCAATCTACAGAATCATGGATACAAACCATACATTCACAATCATTCCCCAAGAGCTCATCAACTGAGGCAAAACAAATTTGAAGCACTGCTACTTACCTTGGCAAGGTGCTCGTACGTGTAGACATTGCCACATGGGTTCCCGGGGTTGACAATGACCATGGCAACTGTGTTCTTGTCTGCAAGAGCTTGGACGCCGTCAATGTCGACCTCCCAGTCTTTCTCCGGTAGAAGATCGAAGTACCGGGCCTCCATGCCATTGAAGACGGCTCGCGCCTCGTAGAACAGGTAGCCCGGCCTTGGAAGCAGGATGTTGGCGCCAGGGCGAGCTAGGACAGAGCATACTATCTCGATTGCTTGGGCGCAACCGTTTGTCAGGTCGTCAGGCGATAGCTCATACGGCAGGTCTCGGGATAAGTGCTTCGCGATGGACCTGGAGTTCAGTTTGAACGAATATTTGACGACATGCATGTTAAGATAAAGTTGACTTATATTGAGAAGCAGAGTGATCCAATTCCAAAACAAACCAAGCCAAGACTTTGTACTGCAAATACGGTGACACCTAACACGACAGGTCAGAGAGACCCTTTTTCATTCAAATGGTAAGGAGGGCTCACAGAAACAGGTTAGAGATACACTTTTTCATTATCGACAATCCAAATCATCAGGAGGGCTCACAGACAAAGTTGATTTACATTGAGAACCAGAGTGATCCAAAACAGTTGTTTGAGAAAAGTCAGAAACTTTAAAATCGTATAGGAAGGCGTAAACCAAGCCAAGACTTTGTACTGCAAATATGGTGACACCTAACACGTACGACAGATCAGAGATACCATTTTTCACTATCGACAATCCAAATCATCTGGAGGGCTCACAGACAAAGGTCAGATCATTTTGTCTGCTGAATGAAAGGGTGCAAACTTATCCTGTTTTTTTCGTGCGGTGTATGATTCCTTCTCGTGACTGTTTCTTGTCACACTCTGTAGGGGTGGGACAATCAGAGTTTTAACTTTCTCTTAAGGACCTAGACATCAACGGACAGTCTAGCTAGCCGCACCCAAGTTTAAAAATACAAAAAGACATCTACCAACTGACATGCAGCGAATATATATTCCACAGGAGAATCAACCGTTCGCAGGAAATGAAAATGATACATACTCTAGGAAATATATTGCTCAGTTCAGCATCAAGTAGGACGGATTATATTGCATCTAAGGAATGGAGAAGGAACCATGCAAGCAAGCCAAGAATATTGGCAGTAATTCGTTGGTGCCTCTGACCTCCGTGCAGGCTCGACGCCGACGCAGGCGGCGTAGGAGTTGTACTGGCCGGACCGGAGCGCGTCGGCGACGGCGTCCTCAGCCTCCGGCGGCGTCCGGAAGCACGGGAACCCCGACGAGTCGCCGTTCCCCATGGGGACCACCGGCCGCGCGCCGTCCTCTGCCATCCCGGCCTTGACGCGGCACAGCACGCCTCGCACAGACAGCGCCGACAGGCCCAGGAGGGTCTCGTTCGCCGCGAAGTTCCACGCCGCCGCCGGCTGCCCGTTGCCGTTCTCCATTCGGTGATTAATTAGTGGCTTTGATGGTGGAGAGTGAGATAGTGAGTGGAAGAGGATGGTATGGGAATGCCATTGTGCTTCAAGGTCTACTTATAGTACAGTAGTAATGAAGGACCGACCATGTGTTGACTAATCGTGGCATATGCCTGGTGTTGGAGAGGTTACGCAGGCGCCAAGCAAAGCTTATATCCCCTTGAAATAGCTAAATTTTACCATTCTCGTTTTTATTATTGAACATACCCAAATTGCCTTTCAATGCATTGAAATGTATTTTGATATGAACAATCTTTATTTTGTACACAACTGTGTCAAATTTTTATTGTTTTGTTGCATATTCTCAAAAAGAAAAAAAATCTATTCGAGAGTGGCCAAGATATTTCTTTACTACTGGTGAGGGACGGTGGAGAGATGCACAGTTTTGCAAAAGAAAAAAAAACGAGTGTTATAGAAGCAAATGAAAAAGAAATTGAACGAACCAGTTTTATTGATTCTGGCAGTTTTTTTTCCTTAAAAAAAAACATGAGGCGAGATAGCTAATCTGGATCTTGATTAAGAAGATGGGAAACCGAAGACATTCCATGTCCCTAGGGAAAATCTCCCGTGAGACACCATGAGTTCGCTACTAGGAGTCTAACTAGGGCCGCCACCCATTTCTTGTCTCTCTTTTTTTTTCCATTAAATATAACTGTTCCTTTGAACTTCATGTGGCAAACATGCTCAATGTAGACAAGCTGAACTGAAGCTGACTGAAGCTCAATGTTCAATAATACCTGACTGAAGCTGAACTGGAAGAGTGGTCAAGCTTAATGGAAAAACTGGAAAATGTTAATCTAACAGAAGAAGCAGATTCAGTGAAGTGGGCACTTGAAAAATCAGGCCAGTTCACAACATCGTCGCTGTACAGAGCCATTTTGCACCCGGGAGTGGTGGATATAGACATGAAAGAGATATGGCACCTAAAAATCCCGAGGAAAATCAGAATATTTCTGTGGCAGCTACATAAAGACAGGATTCAATCCTGTGATCAACTAATCAAGAAGAAATGGAAGGGACCAAAGGAATGTAAAATGTGTGGAGAGATTGAGACAGCTAACCATATTATATTCACTTGCCCAGTGGCATCTTACCTATGGTGTGTGATGAGAGATGTTGGAAATTGGCCGTCTGTACCTTGTTCTCTGACAAACTATAGAGATATGTTAATAACAAACCATAATAATCATGACAGACAAACTAACCTTTTTATCTTAGCAGCTTGTTCATGGACGTTATGGCTTATGAGAAATGACCTGGTCTTCAACGACAAGGTCATCTCCACTCCTATCTCTGCCGCTTACAAAGCTTTGTATATGATGCAGCGATGGAGTATACTCACTAAGGAAGAAGGTCGATCGAAGATAATCAAGAATCTGCAGCTGAAGAATTCCAGCAATCCCACTCCAACTAGAATAGGCTAGTGATGTGATTCGTTGTTCTGATGACAAGCTTAAGAACATTGATGTACCCCTGTGTGTTAACTTTCTATGTGTGAGGAGTAGAGTTAAGTAGACTGCAGTGATAGAGCTATGTCTAGAGGAGCATAATGTTTCTTGCCCTCTCTTTTTGCGATGTAACCGTTCACTTTCGTGTAAACTGGTAACCCCAGTGGACAAAATTTGCTTTCAATAAAGCAGGGCCAAGGCCTTTCGTCTAAAAAATGTAGACACATGAAAAATCAGGAGAAATGCATATATCGGGCATTTATGAAAGAGGACGTAAATCATATCTTACATCTTTAGATTAAAACGACAATACCTGTGAATGGACAGTCTTCCGTCCTAAGTTGATTGCAGTAGCATTGACAGTTTAGCAAATTGCAAAGCGCGCATGCTACAAAAATCGAGGTGAAACTAATTGATGAGATGCCGTTTAGGAGCTGTCTGATAAAAAAAAAGGATGGAGATCTACCAACGTGATTAGAGAATCTTAGGATCTCATGAGATGCGTCTCGATTAATTTAAGTGGTTGGTGACTGGTGCCACATTTTGTTTTGGGGGCCGATAAAATGGTGCCAAATTTGTTGGCTTGGCGGCCAAGCTTACTGCAAAGTTTTGGCGCGAAACATGTCTCTTTGTTTTTCGTGGCTCTGTCTATTTCTAATTGCTGCTGGCTCCGAGGAAGCTGCTGAAGTCATTGTCGCTCTCAACCTATGACGCATGTATGTACACTAATGCTAGGCCCCTGATCATAAAGTCATAAATGAATATGCTTAACTATTATCTTAAATCTGATATTCCTCTACTGCATTGCTTGACCATAGGACCATCCTATCTTTTCAATTTTATTTCACTATCGTTAGAACAAGAAAGCTAGTTGAATTTGCACTACCTCGCTATCTTATCTTAGCTGCAACAACAACAACAAAAAAAAAGAAAAAAAAAAGAGGGAGAGCTCAGTACATGCTTCTCAATTAAACTTCAGAAGAGACGTGAGATTGCATAGGATGTTTATCAACATAGACATCTCTGCCCTGTCCGTGCTCCAACGCCGTGACGCAAGCGGACAAATTAGCACTGACGATAAAAATCTTATCAACGTCACAAAGCTTGGTTTCGGCGATAAACCCCAACGCCCTGATTTGTCCTTACTCTGATGGAAAAACGTCCACATCCCTGCGAACAAGGACGACTTAGGTACTTATACCGACGCCCGACGCTCAAGGGCACCCTTCCGACTTTGCTATTCAGCGCGAATGCATCAGCACTGACGCTTGATTTCACGTTTACACTGCATCAGCACTTTGGAAGTTTGTAATGCGGCAAAGTCTTCAAAAGTGCAAGTTTAATTAATCCTATTACTCTGAACTTTAATGGTGTGTATATATCATGATTATGATTAATTAGCTTTGTCGAATTAACCAGTTTTTTTTGAACAATTTTTTAATTTAAAATTGTTGAATTAATTAACTAGTAATGAATGCTTGCAACCATGAACGGAAGACTTTCAAGCAAAAGACCTCTCATGGTATTTTGTCTCTTTAACAGGGAAGACATGCTAGTAATGAATAAGTAGTAATGAATACTAGTATACTTTTTTTTTGTGGTGACACATACTAGTATACAATACATCAATGAGATAGTTCATTCCACCATCCATAAATATAAGGGATTCTAGCTAATCCTTATATTTTGGGATAGAATGAGTAGCTACGTACTAAACTCTTGGGTGTCATGTCTCGACAACGGCACTAGTCTCAATAGATGATTATCCTGAACTGTTTCTTTTTTCAGGTTTACTTGGCTTCCACCGACTGAAATCGTAGAATCTCTCGGTGGAAGTACAATTTCAAGCTCACCAATGATAAGGGTTTGTGGATTTTCGGGTTGGTTGGGGTCTGGGAATTTTCGGCTTAGAAGATTTGGTAGGGAGGCAGGCTGGACGGGCGGGGGTGCCGCTGGCTGGACATGGCCAGTAGGCGGAGCTCCGGCGGGGGCATCACAGAGCGATGGGTTAGCATGCATGGCGTGGAATTGGAGAGGATGCCGCTTGGGGCAGCTACGTTTGTCAATGCCGTTTCAGTCGACTGATGATTATCACACCCCTTCTTTTTTACCACTGCGTTGCGACGTTGATAAGGTTTTTCAGTTGTTTCTTTTACAGAAATTTAATTATTCCTTTGAACTCCCAAGTGGCAAACACCTTTTCTTACATGAAAGCAAAGTAATGTATATATCCGTGCTTACCAAAAAAAAAAGAGAGACAGAGATGTAAAGCAGAGTTTTAATATTGAGATTAAAAGTGGATACCTGAAATGAACATTGCCGTGTTTTGATTTGGTCTTTCAGTAGTACTGATAGGTTGACAACTGCGAAGTGCGCATGCTCCAAAAATCGTGGTAAAAACAATTAAAGAGATGCCGTTTTGAAGTTGTCTGAGAGGAAAGAAGTTGGAGGCCTACCCACGTGAATAAGTGATTAGAGAATCTTAAGTTTCATGACGCGCCTCCTGATTATTTTTAGTGGTTGGTGATGGGCACCACACTTTTCTTGGCTTGGCGGCCAAGCTAACTGCGAGTTCTGCCGTGAAACGCGTCTCTTTGTTTTTCTTGGCTCCACTACTTCTCATTGCTGCTGGCTACCATTAGTTAACATACATGCTTCATGGTAGGCCCTCCATCATGAAGTCACAAGCGAATGCTTAACTATTTTCTTGACGGAAAAGTGGCAGGTGCTCTGCCATATATAGCTGACCCGTGCAGCGGTCCAAACTAGAAACCAAAAGAACTAGTTGTCCAATGAGCTGACCAAGGGTAGACCGAACCAGAATATTGAAAAGAAAAAAAAAGGAAAACAGAAACTCCAACTGACGTCTAGGAGTAGCACATTCCACTTCAACTAATCAGCAGCTATCATCCCGGGCAGCTGATCTCCTCCATGTTCCTCATGCCTCCTGTGCGCGAGGTTGTAAAGATCGATTTCCTCTCTCACCATGACAGCCACCTGATAAAGATTGATTTCCCGTGCGCTGGTGGCCGCATTGTTTCATTACTCATTTTGCTCAACTGGCTCTATAGCACAGTACCAATGGCAATACCAGAGTGGTTTACATGGATCGATGGTGGCATTGCGCTTTCTCGTCAGTCGTCCAACCCAGAGTATAAAGGTATTAGTTAAATCAAGGGTACAAGCGTAACTAATACTCATATAGGCACTATTAGAGGCATATATTTGGTACTCTAGAGACACTATTTGAAGATTTGAGACACATGGTATACTATTTAAAATAATTGAACCATAAGTATTAGCAAGTTGTGTTGTGATGTGAGGTTGAGCTGGCTAGTGGAAATATAGTACACATTCTATGAGGTTTTGGATTTAAGTACTAGTCATGAGAGACAAAGAGAACATTTTTACAATTTAATTCTAGTACAGTTAGGGTGTTAAGACATAATATTATGTCTCACAAATTATCAAAGTGTCTCTTCGCTAGTGACACCTTTATGACACTTAAAAAATGCCTGTTTGGTTATGTAAAGACAATATAAATTTCGCAAGAAAACATAAATACTGTTCCCCGAGACGAATATGGGAGGGCATCTCGCACTGGGCAAACATTACTAAGATAGACCCAGCTAACTGGCAACATGCAGAGACTGTAGATCAATGGTGGACAATGCTAGCTGCATTGCAAAACATGCCTCGGAAAGGCCTACAATCACCAATCCTTCTCGTCAACTGGGATATTTGGAACGAGAGAAATTAATGCGCGTATCTTCTGACACAAGGAGCTCCCAACAGCCTCACTACTAGAAAACATTAGAGAGGAAGGGAGGATATGGTGCCTTGCGGGTGCAAGACATCTATCGCAAATGCTACTGAATAACTGATCCACTGGTGTTTGTTTTTTTTAGCTTTGAGTTATAATGCTATTGTACTATGAGGCCTCCGAGGGCTTCTGATGTATTCTTTCTTTTTTAATTATGAGAATTGATGTGCCGGTTCCGTTAAAAAGAAAAAAAAGGAAAACTTCTGTTCCTACAAGCCATTTGTGTTGTAGTGTGGCCAGTTCTTATGCGACACATGTAAAACATATGCCACAAGCAAATGAATGATAGAGTCCCTTGCCACTTACCGGACGAAAAGCATGACATGGCTTCAAAGGAAGAGCCTTATGCAGATTAACCTTATGCTAAATTCAACGAGTGTATCTCATCCTTCACATTAGACAGCAATGAACATGCTGCTCGACGAGTAATCAATCAGGTTCATCTGTACTCCAAATTTGTCACAGACCATTGGATATGTGACGAATTTGCCAGCGAAGCATGTATCCTAGGGTCGGAGTGCAGTGGCGTATGTTTTCCCATGGTATCGTCAAAATGTCTGGACAACATGCATGAGCCCCTTGAAATGTTTCACTTTGACCAAATTTTGCAGAAATATATATATTAACACCATCTTGCTGCAGATTATTGCCGATCGAGCTTTACTGAATCCTTCATTTCAGCTTCGTTGTCTGAACATGTCAAATGAAACACTTTCACTCTTCTTATCTGAACCGTACATATGTGCTCTGACAAGACAAACAATACAAGTCCATTGTCGAGGAAAGCCACTAGACCCTTCAATCCAGCTCCATGACTGCCCTAGGAAAGTCACCGGATCAATATCCAATACAGAAGTTAGGCTAACTTTTCAGTTCTTACGGTACAAGTTTTAAGTTTGAATTTGATATTTTCCACCCACCATAGCGATAAAAACTGCAGACAGTAAAAGAGTTCACACGTACTATTTAATTTGATGTATTTAGTCACACATTGAATGAAAGGAAATAAAAATTTGAAAAGCTCCGATCAGACCGGGTTATAGGAATGGGGATGAGATCGACATACACGCCGTCCAATATCAACACGAGAGCATTATATGGAGCATCAAGAGCTCAATATATATGATACTTGAATTACAAGATGATGTGCATACACCTGCTTTCCAAAGAACGGGCCATTTGCTAATCTCCTAGTGGGCATGAGAGGTACTGGGAATTGGTCAGTCACTAAGAATGAAAGCTGCTGTCTTACTAGTTACGTTGCTCAATGGAACCTTGAAGCCAAACATCCTGTAGCAGTTGCGTGGCCAGTCTGCATTGGCTGTGCAATTCATCTGGAGGTTTCACGAGCATGGGGCACCTAGCTTGATGACGAGAGGAACATGGCTCCTGGTATTGAGCAATTGCGGCCACGAATCCTGAAGAAGGATGACGACCGGTGGCACCGGCTGGTGATGAGCTCGCTAGCTTCCTCGACGCCAATGTCGCCATCGAGCTCCGCGGACGCGCCACGCTATGCTATCGCGATCCACAGACGCGCAACCGGACTGGACGCAGTAGCACATCCAGATGCCTCTGACAGTTTGACGCTGGTGGTTGCCCTTACACGTCCGGAGGTGCTACGGTCGCAGCGCAGTCCCACGGAAACGCGGTGGCCGGACATGGTGCGGGTGGTCACTGGCCTGGTGGCCGATGCGTTCAAGCTCTGATTTCTCTCCTCTCCTTGCAACGACGAATCAACAAAGACAGAAAACCCAGTCTCACGTTGATTTACACCTCATGCATTAGCACCTTGAAACGTTTTCATTTTTAGCGAAGTCTTTTCACTGAAATGTATCAGCACCCTCTTGCCACTAACAGCTGATCTAGCGATATCGAATCCTTCATTTCAATTTTATTGTGTGAGCATGTGAAACGAAAGTATTTCATTTTAGACTTCTTGTCTGAACTTTACATACGTGCTCTGACGACTACGTCAGGAGGACTAGCAGCACCAGTCGACCATCAACAAGCCTGCGAGTCGCGCATCGGTCACAGAAGACCGTCTGTTACTGAACTTGCTATTAATCTCAAATCTGTCTCATTGTTCCCTTGGCAAGAATAATATGATACAAATTCAGCAATTGTTGTATCATCGATTCTTTGGACAAGAATAACAGGAGTTTCTAATTTGCATTTCACCACCCAACATAGCGATACGTACAACACAATACAAGAGGTCACATGTGCAAAATTTTCTATTTAGTGATATGTAGGTGGCACAGTTAATGCCATGTGATTAGTTGCTTTATGAGAAAAAGGGAAATAAAATAACTGACGTCGTACGCTGATACGCAGTCAATCACACCACATGAAAAATACGAGAGCATTGTGGAACGCCAAAAACTCTCTATATAGGATACTTGAATTAGAACATTAGAAGATAATATACACCTGCTTTCTGAACCATATATGTCATTTGCTAGATCATTTAATCTCCATTGGTGGGTGCGAGAGGTATCGGGAATAGGTCGTTCACTAGTTGTTTGGAGACGACCCATGGACGCTACTCACCAACTCTGCAGGCTGGAGCCTCTGCACGGTGCCAGTGCCATTGCTGGCTGCACGCCCTACGCTTTATGACAGCTGACAATGACCGATTGTTGGTCATTTATACGCACCTATTTATATACCGCAAGTGCACGGTGTACATTGTAGCTTTTTCCCTCAGAGTATTCCAAGGTTTATATCGAATCCACAAGGATCAGCAAGAGAATCGTGTTTAGGGTTTACTATTTCGTCTAACAAATCAATCCTAGCATGAAGTACATATTGCATATACAAGAGCATGAAAAATGGTGAAAGTGAGAGTTGTGCCGGTCGGCACAAGGGGTGTGTCGATCGGCACAGGAGCTAAATTGCCCGAAGATTGCTTGAATGGCCTAAGGAACCTGATTAGATCACGGGGTAAGTTAGCCAAGTCTGCTAATTGAGATCGTAACCAAAAAGCTTAGTTGAATAGCATCATAAACAGGATTACTCAATTATTGATAACCGAAGATCGATAGGTTGAGACTCTTTTCCGACGAGCCCTGTCACGACCAATCGCCTTAATTGGTAGCCTCTTCCTATTCTACACATCATCTCAAAAATCATCGCGTATGCATTAGCGGCTGTTGAGGTACAGAGACAACGTGCAATTATGGCGCATTGCAAGATCCCAATACTACCTTAACCACAATGGAGATAGTGAGAGATTGAATCCCCCACCTCTTATTGCCACCACAATTAAGATAACATCTAATACTTAGTCGTAACTAAGCGTAGGAACGAGTGCATGTAAAGACCATAAAATCCAGGCAATCAATAATAAAAACCATTCATCCACATATTCAACCATACTTCGATAATACATAGTGCAAGATACATCACCATCTAGTAGGCCTACCTTGATGGATCACCTCTTTAACACCGGTGCTTCTTGATCTAGCAACTAGAGACATGAAGAACGAGGCAAAGCCCCGGTGGCTCTAAACTTACTAGCTGTGTTGTCCCTCTGGCGGCCGATCTCTGTCCTCGGGGCGTCCCATGGGTTATATATACAGTGGGGAGGCGTTTGGAGGCGAAAGGAAGCAATTCTGGGTCGGTGCCGGTCGGCACCAAAGTCGTGCCGATCGGCACGAGTCGTTTCCAATTCGGACTTGATTTTCCTTTTCGCAGCTCTGCCTTCCACGAATCATATCTTCCTCGTCCGGAGTCCAAATGGGGCAAACTTGGACTCTATCTCGTAGCCCTCGAAAAGATCTACAACTTTGGTATTCATTGGATCTCCAGATTCGGCCGGCTTGGCTCCCAAATATGCGATGCCAAAATATCTATCCTGATTCGGACTCCTCTGCGCAGGTTTCTTTACGGGGCTTATATCTCCTAGCTCCAGAATCCAAACGAGACAATCCATATATGTTCCGGAAAGCTCTCGACGAGATCTACAACTTTCCTTTACATTGGATTCCCATTAGAGCAAGTCTTGAACTCGTAAACTGCGTGGCAATGCAGTGCTGTTTCTGGACTGCGCGAATTGATCTTTCCTTCCGGATAAACCTTCTAGAAATCCTTAGGCGTTGGGCCACGACCTTGGGCTTGCATGTTGGGTTCCATGGATGTCCAGAGGTGCCTTGGATGCATTATGGGCTAGTGGGAAGCCCTCCTTGCATGGCGAGTCAGGCTTCATGTCGGTACTTCTCATATTTGAGCCATTATAGTGTCATTTCACTTAATCCTGCAACATAGTACTAAAACAACACTACATGTGGAAATCGTCAATATTAGAGGTAATAACACATGATTATGATGAGAATATGGTACGATGTTGGTGGTTTTCGGCATATAAAATAGGTACTTAGAAACCACCAACAGCTCCCCCATGCTTAAACCTTTGCTCGTCCTCGAGTAAATAAATCACTTCACCCACTCAAGGAGAGATCAGCATTGCAGTCATGTCATCTTCACTTGCATTCATCAAAGAACATACATATCCAACCCGCTTTAAGAGTATTTCACAAAAGTTTAATGTTGCACCAATTCTACTACTCAAAGATACTAGTGGGGGACAGATTATGACTTAGAACCGACCACAATGATCAAATAAAGTAGCGTCGACTCTCAAAGCAGATTACTCCTCAAACTAGGACTTAAGATGATAAAGTTTTTCCAAAAATTCAGTCTCATTCATCCAAACAAAACACTCTCTTGCAAATAATCAAGACAACACTCATCTCACAAATCTCACAAGCCACACAGCTATAAGTGATCCTATCTACAATTATTTAGTGGAAGGCTTTATGTGTAGCTTGGTAGGAAAACAACTAGCAAAACAATGTAATTTTGAATATTGTCAAATCAAGAGATAGTTCTACTTAGTTTTACAGAGACTTGTCAAAAAGGCCATTGGAATAACATGATGAAAGAGAGGAAAACACACGCTTTAGAAAAGTGGACATGTGCAAATGGCAAAGAATGATCTCAAGACACAAATGAAGTTCTTAAAATCGGATTGCACATGGTTGGAAGGATAGAGTTTCAGCAATTGAATGCACTTACTTGAATATGACGGTTTTATGCACAATCTTCTATGAAGTCCACTCTTGCAATTTGATATAACACTATAAACAATCTTGATCTTCCATCAACAATCTTTGAAGTCCATTAACTAGTGCTTCGGAATGTAGATGACGATCCAACTCCCCCATGCTTAAACGATGCTCGTCCCGAGCATATAGGAAGTGGAAAAAGAAAAAGCACTAGTTAAACCTTTTATTTCTTCTCCTTGACCGTCTGAAACACATATACTTGATTTCTGGAGATAACAGGGGGCTTTTCGTTGATTTTGTACTTTGTGCCGGTCAGCACGAATTTGTGCCGGTCGGCACGGACCCAACTTTTCTCCGTTTTCGCCTCAAATTGATCATTTGGGCTTCAGAAAGTCTTCAGAGGGGTTTGGTGATGAAAATCTTCGTCTTGAGCAAGATATCTTGATAATTTGTGCATAAAACCATAGAAATAGTGCAACGGCTTGACGAGAAACTCATATCATAGGTTGTGGACAAGGATTGGACAACACCAAAAGAAATATAGGTTTACAGGTGGGAATATTCAGCGAAGTATGCACACATTCCAGAGTAGAATAGGCAATGCTGAATATGAATAAGGCTAGAAAACAAGTGATAGTTACGCAAACGGAATGGCCAGCTTCTAAGTCTCATACCAAAAGAACACAAACTTGACCCAACTCACCAAATTACATGTTGCAATCTACAAGTTTATCATATAGGTGTAGCATATTTGGCTTTGGTAGGTATGATCAATGCAAGAGAGCAATATTTGTAAGGATTAGAGACATAAGATATTATAGTTTTCCAAAAATTAGTAAGGACTCAAGCTATGTTGGAGTTTTCTTTTTAGAGAGCAAAGCATGTTGTCATGAAGAACAATTTAATCATATGGGGTCTCTATCAAATCATCTGTCAACAAACACCACCACTGAAGCAAATAGAGTTCCTAGAATTGGTGCTTAGCAAGTTCATGAAAATTCAGCGGGGGATAATTATATGCAACGAATCATACATGCAAGTTCCATCAACAATAGCAACTTTCATCATATCTCAAGCAAATTCATCATAAATATGTATTATTCGAAGTGAAAGCTCAAACACATAGGCGGTGATGATACAACCAGCTCCCCTAGATAGAGTAATGACATTTGGTCACGCTAAGGTAGCTATTAGGGATATGTCATTGTTCATTCTAAATTCTAAGTGGCAAATTACAAACAACCTTTCGCATGAACAAAACGAGAAGGGTATCACATCATAAAAGAAAGCAAAACCCAAGTTGATAGCAAAAGGCAAGAGCAGCGAATGAGAAGAGAATAGGATTAGAGAAGAGAAGGAGCAAAGAGATGTTACCGCCTTTTAGTGAATTGAAGTTCAGAGCGTGCCTCCCCCATGCTTAAGATGTTGCTGAATTGCATGAGAAAAGCTTGACAGCACGGGCAATAGCGGAGTGCCGATCGGCACACAGTGGTGCCGGTCGGCACAGGGGTGGTGCCGGTCGGCACACTCTACCTCGGCATCGTTTTTAGATTTTCAACTCGATCATCGGCTTGTAGCTGCTGTCCCATTGTTCCCTCTTGTTCATGCGGCTGTTTCTCCTCAATTCCTTCAACTCCCTTCTTGTGAGATCGATTTTTTCATTTCTGCAAAACAATTGAAGCACACATACTACCCCCCGAGGTGATGATCGGGAGTAGAAGGATATCTACCAGCTAACAACAACTTCAAAGTTCCACTTGTGTCGATTTGATTCTAGAAGAAAAAAAAAATTCTAATGAGTGTACGTGCGTGCACAAGTATAGATGCATGAAGTTAAAACACAATGTTAGCAAGCAAGCAAGACCATAATGTTATTCCACAATTCAGTCTAAACACCACGTTCACACAAAATTGCCAAAAGATCGTGCATCGATGAACACAAATATAGAAACAGAAGGTACTCATTATTTAGTCTTGAAACAATGCTATCAAAGTGAAGAAAATGTTTTATGATATTAGCAACGAATATTAGTGGCGTAGAAACTAAACAAGAACAATGTTTACACCTAACTCTAAACACCATGCTTACAACTATATTGCTAGCAATCTAAACGAAATTCTTTAACAAGCAAAGTCTAAACACCATGTTTATCATGACTTAGCTGTTGCAAAACTCCGCTGGACTAGAAAGATAGCGCATTGAAAAAGAGTAGCAACTAACCAATGCAAATGATGCAGGACATAGCAAGGCATATTAACTATCCAATGTTGTTCAACAAACAAGCATAAACACCACGTTTACACCTAAATTTGCTAAAAGAGTTCATGAAACTCAATCATTTAAGCACCCATTAGAAATTAATCAATCAAGCTATTATGAGTGATGAAGCGAAAAATGATGCAAAGTCAGAGGCTAGTGTGAAATAAATAAAAACATATCAGGCAGCATCGATGGAATGCTTAGAAAAGCATTTGGACATATGTGCCGATCGGCAATGGAGTCGTGCCGATCGGCACAAGGGGTCTTGGCTCTGGTATGTGATGAAAAATGAGTGGTGGAAGGCTTAGGTAGGCTGAAATCAGATAATGCATGCAAGCGAAAAATTATGCAAATACAAAAACTAAGCAAGTGCTCACAAATTATGCATGCAGTGAATGATTTTTGCAAACAAACACATAATGATGGTGGTCTAAAAAGAAAAAGTTAAACTAGAACAAATTAGACACAAGTGAACCAATTGAGTTGGGTAAAGCTCACATCAAAGCAAAAACTCTAGGTTGCCCTCCTAGCAGCACTAAACAATCCACACAAAAGGCTCAAAAACACGGGTTGCATCCCGAAAAGCGCTTTAGTTATAGTCGAATAACTAGACTTCTTACATACCTGATTGTCGCGAAGCCATGGTTCTTGGTGTAAGATCCCAATGATATCCATGCAGCTTGTACTATGCAAACTTCGTCGTGGTTGACTCATAGCCCGTCTTTATTGTGTTGCATATTGCTCAATGTGTGTAAATAATATAATGCTCTTGAGTCTTCAATCTTGTTCAACTTCTGATCATTTGCTCAATCGCTCAAGCTATTTTCATTGTTGTCATCTTCGTCTCCTTCCTTAATCTTGCCATTGATAATCTGCAGCTCCTGTTCCTTCTGAATTTCGCATTACCAACAGAATGAAACTGGTTCTAAAACCTGTACCATAACGTAGGTAGCAAAAATATCTTTCCAACGAGTGCTCATACACCTCAAACGGATTCCGTATGAAGGACTTATGAGTTTTTTTACTCCAAGGCTGCGTGCTGTTTGAAAATCTGACAGCTCGCGCAGCGTCCAATGATTAGCTCATAAATCCTTGTAGAAACATCCAAATCCAGCACCGTTTGATGCGTTGGAAAGAAGACTTGAAGCTCTATCCAGATATAAAAATTTCATATATTGATCAACTCGGAGAACTCACAGAATTACCAATGATTTCAGCTTCTTGCTTCGTCTTCCGGAGAATCTTGATGACTTTCATCTTTTCAAGCATCGGAGCATGTGTCGACTTGTCCTATGACTTGTGAATCTTCATAAATGTTGCACCAGCAAGGTATGATGATGTAGAGTCGATGCAACTTCTCAAAGCTTGCCTATTGATCCACCAAGTCGACGGGAGAAGAATTCCAAAGAAATCTACCATGTCCTGTTCCAGCCGATGACTTGTTTGTGCTTTTCTGCTGTGACCAGGAGGAATTAGAGGCTACAACCTGTGCCATTGCGTCGGGCATCAAGTTTTCTTTCCAACGAGTACTCGTGCGTCCTCATCGGACTCCGTATGAGGGAGATATGGCCCTTTTTTTTAAGGTATGTCAGGCTGTCTCGCGATGAATCCGAATTGAATTCAAATTTTCCAAATATTCAAACTCCGTGTTTGGAACGACTTGAATCCGTGTCAATCATCAAAAGGAAGTGTTCTAAATGTTAGAAACCCATAGATCACGTGGATATTGGACTTTAATTCCATATTTGGCTCAAACTTCCAATTGTTTGCATCTCTCGCGAAATATCCAAACAGCCTGCGCAGCATCTCGTATTTTGGCCATAAATCCTTGTAGGAAACTCCAAATAATGCGAGTCTTTCATGAAGAGGGACTCCATAGCAGATGATGGGCCACTAACAAGTTAGCACCTACTGCTATGGAGCAAGCAACATCGTCGTGCTCCAGGTGAGGTTGTGTGCCTAGCCTTATACCTGTTTTCAATGGACACACAAACAAAGAAAAACAGGGTATATGCAATAAAGGATAAGGATTAGTTCGATAAACTAGATAGATCGTCCTAGGTTCGAGTTGCCGATCCCCGGCAACGGCGCCAGAAAAAGCCTTGTTGGTCGTTTATACGCACCCATTTATATACCGCAAGTGGACGGTGTACATTGTAGCTTTTTCCCTCAGAGTATTCCAAAGTTTATATCGAATCCACAAGGATCAGCAAGAGAACCGTGTTTAGGGTTTACTATTTCGTCTAACAAATCAATCCTAGCATGAAGTACATATTGCATATACAAGAGCATGAAAAAGGGTGAAAGTGAGGGTTGTGCCGGTCGGCACAAGGGGTGTGCCGATCGGCACAGGAGCTAAATTGCCCGAAGATTGCTTGAATGGCCTAAGGAACCTGATTAGATCACGAGATAAGTTAGCCAAGTCTGCTAGTTGAGATCGTAACCAAAAAGCTTAGTTGAATAGCACCATAAACGGGATTACTCAATTATTGATAACCGAAGATCGATAGGTTGAGACTCTTTTCCGACGAGCCCTGTCACGACCAATTGCCTTAATCGGTAGACTCTTCCTATTCTACACATCATCTCAAAGATCGTCGCGTATGCATTAGCGGCTGTTGAGGTACAGAGACAACGTGTAATTATGGCGCATTACAAGATCCCAATACTACCTTAACCACAATGGAGATAGTGAGAGATTGAATCCCTCACCTCTTATTGCCACCACAATTAAGATAATATCTAATAATTAGTCGTCACTAAGGGTAGGAACGAGTGCATGTAAAGACCATAAAATCCAGGCAATCAATAATAAAAACCATTCATCCACATATTCAACCATACTTCGATAATACATAGTGCAAGATACATCACCATCTAGTAGGCCTACCTTGATGGATCACCTCTTTAACACCGGTGGTTCTTGATCTAGCAACTAGAGGACATGAGGAACGGGGCAAAGCCCCGGTGGCTCTAAACTTACTAGCTGTGTTGTCCTTCTGGCGGCCGATCTCTGTCCTCAGAGCGTCCCATGGGTTATATATACAGTGGGGAGGCGTTTGGAGGCGAAAGGAAGCAATTCTGGGTCGGTGCCGGTCGGCACCAAAGTCGTGCCGATCGGCACGAGTGGTTTCCAATTCGGACTTGATTTTCCTTTTCACAGCTCTGCCTTCCATGAATCATATCTTCCTCGTCTGGAGTCCAAATGGGCCAAACTTGGACTCTATCTCGTAGCCCTCGAAAAGATCTACAACTTTGGTATTCATTGGATCTCCAGATTCGGCCGTCTTGGTTCCCAAATATGCGATGCCAAAATATCTGTCCTGATTCAGACTCCTCTGCGCAGGTTTCCTTGCGGGGCTCATATCTCCTAGCTCCAGAATCCAAACGAGACAATCCATATATGTTCCGGAAAGCTCTCGACGAGATCTACAACTTTCCTTTACATTGGATTCCCATTAGAACACGTCTTGAACTCGTAAACCGCATGGTAATGCAGTGCTATTTCTGGACTGCGCGAATTGATCTTTCCTTCCGGATATACCTTCTAGAAATCCTTAGGCATTGGGCCACGACCTTGGGCTTACATGTTGGGTTCCATGGACGTCCAGAGGTGCCTTGGATGCATTATGGGCTAGTGGGAAGCCCTCCTTGCATGGCGAGTCGGGCTTCATGTCGGTACTTCTCATATTTGAGCCATTATAGTGTCATTTCACTTAATCCTGCAACATAGCACTAAAACAACACTACATGTGGAAATCGTCAATATTAGAGGTAATAACACATGATTATGATGAGAATATGGTACGATGTTGGTGGTTTTCGGCATATAAAATAGGTACTTAGAAACCACCAACACCGATGCCAGGTCAACTCACACGATCCAAACCGCAAGAATCAAATTGAACGAGTGCTATGACCTGAGGTGGTCATTATTTGAAACAGCGACCGACCACCCGTATGGATAGAGACTTTTAGAAACACCAGAGCATTTTGGAGCGTCATGGAGCACTGTATATACGGTACATGAAAAAATACCTACTTCCAAGTACTAATTACTTGATACTCCTATGTTACTCAGTCTCCATTTGTGGGCGTGGGAGGTATCGGGACATTTTTATTTGTCATCTGATATTGCTAGTTGGCTTGACCAAAGTCTTAGGACCAAACGTCCCTTTTGCCCGAGTGTTGCAGGTTTGCCGAGTGTTGGATTTGATACACTCGGCAAAGGGTCGGTTTGCCGAGCGAACGAGATATTGCACTCGGTGAACAATGAGGCACTCGGCAAAATAGCGTTTTCCCGTAGTGTTAGCTAGTGCTGCAAAATTGTAGGTGAAAGCAATTTTAGTATATATACATGTTCTCAGTGCAAAATGCTTTAATGATATCGATAGTAAAGTGAATTTTACTTCAAAATAAAATTTGTCAGTATGACATTTGTAATGTGTCTGTTCACCTTCCCTCCATTTTACTTCTTTACATTTTACCCTACATATATCATTGTTTAAGTTTCATAGCTTATTATTCCACATATAATCTTACAGGCTCAGTGTTGAAGTATAAATGAATTGTCATCCTACCCCCATTAGCTTAGCCTCTTGGGGGTAGTTGCTCGGTGCATTGTAGCTCAATATGGTGTCAGAGTTAGATGATTGAAAAATATGCCAATATTTGAGGTTACTTTGCTTTTGCTTTTCAGAAACATAGCTACCAACACGTTACTTTATACAATAGAGATTTGAAAACTTAAAAGCAAAAAGTTACTTTTCCATGGGCAAAAAAGAAGAAGAAAAGGTTACACATTTCGCCGGTCGAAGCCATTGCCGAGTGAGGAATTTTTAACGGACAATGGTGTTAAATTTCTAAGTGACACATTAATTACCAATGGCAGGCTCCTATGTGACACACATAAATCATATTCCATAACAAATTATCCATTTGCATTTGATGTTTTCCATCAACTATAGCAATATATACTCCACGGTACAAGAGGTCAGATGTACAATTTTCTTCATTTGGTGGCATGTACTTGGCACTAGCTAAACCCATGTGTTTGGTTGCTTAATGAACAAAAGGGAAAATAACTGACAAACACTGATCGCATCATGTGTATATGAATGGGGATGTGACCAGCACTTGAGAAACATGGGTGCATAATACAACTCTAAAAGCTCTATATATATGATAGGACTATTGAAGATGTCAAGATGATATACACCTGCTTTCTGAAACATGTGCCACTTGCTGGGAGTGAGAGGTATTGGGAATAGGCCGTTCACTTGATATTAGCAATGTCCTTTTACATGTGCCCTTGCATAATTGAATTTTGAAGCCTCCTTAGCAAGAATTTATTCTAGCTGTTGCTTCACCACCGTGCGTTGGCTCTACAATTGTTAGGTCTGATAATCAAAGTAAACGAAACCAGCTGTGATATAATGTATGATCATCAAAGTAATGTGTTCATCTCCAACAGCCTACACAGAATGAAAAAAAATTAAGTGATGGAAAAATGCAAAGGGTATTTAAGCGCTCTCATAGATGAAGTAGATATTTACTTTACTTTTATTTGTTTTTAGCGTAAGCTTGAGATGCATGATTTAGTCGGTGGTCAGTGGTGACCCACTCTTTTCCTGATGCTAAAATCGTAACTGTTAGCTCGCATTGTTAGACATGCTACATATACGGATGATCCAAATCAACCTCATAAAATTGGAACGCATTATTTAGTGGGCCATTGAAATTGCCTATGTTCAGAGGTTTCAAGCTTACTACTGGTTGCGAAATCCACAGCTAATCTTCAGCCTTTTAGTTTTAAAAGACCCTGTTGGTTTATTAATAAGCAGCAAAACTGTTCATAACTCAACTTCACATTCAGATCTTGAAGTTTTTCTTTTATTCAACCATACTAAGCCGGTCAGCTTTCCAGCACCTCTCCAGCAATCTGTAGTAAATCAGTAATCTAGACAGGGATCGGAGTGCTGAAGCTGGTGCTTGATGTCGTTCAGATCTGCCGTCAGCTTGCGAACGCCGTTCTGCCTGGAACTGTCACCCAGGCATAGGCAGATAGGCTTGCCGCTAATGGTGTCCTCATCCACCGGCAGTACAAGAGAACAGATAAGCATGGCGGTCTTGTCTTCAGAGCTGAGAGAACGAGTGCTTTCCGAAGCATGCCACTTGCTAGATCATTCGATCTCCATTAGAGGGTGTGAGAGGTATTGCGAATGGCCTGCTGGAGGTGTCACCTTGATACGTACGGTATACAGACGTCGTTCGGCGGGCTCGAGTCCCTGCACGTACACAGTTTCATCGACGGCTGAATGTAATTATGTATGGAGCTCGAGTGCTGACATTCCCCTGGGGAAATATATGGAGACTGAAGAATGGAGATCAGCACGAGGCCATGGTTTATAGGTCGGCAAGCCTTTTGTTTTGAAACATGCCTAGGCGCGATTTTCATTAAGTAGAAGTACCCTGTTACTGAGCCATGTGCTCCTTGAACAAAAGGAAATAAAAAGAATTGAAGAGATGTCATCACAAACCAGCAGTGAACATGAGAGTGTTATCGAGTTTCAAGAGCTCTCTATATATGATACTTCAATCAGAAGATGATACCTATTTCTCCGAAGTGTGGACTGCTCGCTCGATCATTTGATCTCCATTCATGGGTGTGAGAGGTATTGGGAATAGGTTGTTCTCTGCCAGGAGGCAATAATGTTCACTAAATGCCTCTTTAGTGACCACATGGTGTTGTAGCACCACGACTTTTATCATCTGATGATCCAGGCTACAGGAGCCTGATCCAACGACTGCCAAGACCCAGGGAGCCGTGACTGTACCATCTAGGGTATGAAGCCTTAGAAGTTTAAAAAAATGCATATTATATTTTTTTTCTTTTGCATTCAGCCATTTGCCTATAACCCCTGAGACGATTATTAGCTACTGAAGACATCGAAGCTTGAAATATTTTCTGAAATATGTTAGTGCCTTTGTTGCTGTAGACTACTGTTGATGAATCGCAAGCGAATCCCCACATATCAGTTTTGTTTGGTTCATATGAAATATGAAACACTTTCATTTAAGTCTTCTTGTATAAATATTATGTCTTATATTTTCTAATTAGAGTCTCCTTTTGGTGCCCCCACATTAATCCTATGTAAATGGTGGAAAATCGCTTAAAAAAAGCAAAACATATGGTCATTGCTTCACCTGCCTAACAAATCAGAGGGATCCTATTGTTCTTAACGTAATAAAGGAGAGATCAGTAGAATACAAAAAATAAAAGAAATAGCCTGATATGCATCTTAACTGATACGGACTCCCATTGGCATGCATCATCTCCAATTTAATTGTGCGTAGTATGGACTCTTAATCTTTCTCTTCCTAGTTATTTATTGGGATT
This sequence comes from Eragrostis nindensis, assembly GCA_012490785.1. Taxonomy (NCBI): domain Eukaryota; kingdom Viridiplantae; phylum Streptophyta; class Magnoliopsida; order Poales; family Poaceae; genus Eragrostis; species Eragrostis nindensis. The sequence continues at coordinate 89,826 of JAAXCT010000657.1, read as the reverse complement.
GAAGTAAGCTGGATGCGCTCATTCAAAAATAAAGTGCCATGCAGCCTGCAGGCTCAGATGCAGCAAAACCACCAGGGTGAGAAAATAACTACATGCTACCGTCCTCAAGTATTACTGTTCATGTATAGTTCATTCTTCTGCTTGCCGGTTTGCCATGTATTACTCTAAAGTGTATTGAACAGTTCATATGATAGTCTTATGCACAGTGAAATTTGTGTATATGGGTGTCATAAATGACATTTTAATTTTAATTTTGTTGTGTTGCAATGCAGAGATACAATGTGTCTGAAGTAATATGAACGCTACGTTTCTCCGGAATTCTAAATTTCATTTTGAGATGGTATACACGAAGGCACATGAAAAATATATGTATTCTTTACATTATAACATGTTTGGGTCCAACAAGTATTTATGATGAACCACAAATCGATGGGCCATTTTCTCTCTTTCACAAGGAAAGGATGTACAGTTATCGAGCACTCCAATAGCTAATCTATCTAGCTAGCAGAGCATTAGTAATTTGCAGAAGCTATACATTTTCGAAATTTGGATACCTTTTTGCTAATGTCGAAATTTGGATACCTGACACTGAAAGTTCTACATTATAAAAATTTACCATTTAAAGAACTCCGTTAAGATTCCAACCATCAAAACATCCAAACTTTTAGAAATTTACCATCCTATTAACGTAAATTAGCCTTTTGCATTATTTTCTAATTTCTAACTCTATTCATAGTAACAAAGTGACCAATATGTCCATGTCTTCCTTCTTCTGATTCCTGGCCGGCCACTGCCACCCGACCTGCTTCCCCGAGTGGAGCCACTTGGCTGGCCATCCCCGTCCGTCTTCCTCGCCTCGGCCGGGCTCCTGCTGTGGTGGCGGCTCAACGGCATGGTGACCTCCCTCGGGCATCCTCCAGCCACGGTGCTGCCTTCACGCATGCTGAGCTACTGTTAAATTCCCATTAGATTTGGAGCTGGTAAATTTCTAAAGATTTGGATCTTTCAATGGTAGGTAGGATTTATAATGGAGTTCCTTCAATGTTAAATTTGCAAACATGAAAATTTCAGTATCACAGATCCAATTTAACTTCTCCATTTTCTATATGGGGCATTTATTTATTTCTAGTAATTTTCAAAATATAGATTTATTAATGTTTCGTATATAGCTGGCTCAGTTCATTGTCTCCACACAGTACATCCCGTATGCTATACTAGAGTGACCCAATCAAAAGTACAATTTTAATGCAATTGATCAAGACTGTTGAGTTGCTTGCACCAACCAGTTCACCCAAAAGACTAAGCTGATAGGGAAGGGCAATTCACTTATGGTTCAACACTCCCCCTCACGTGCAGCTCTCGTGGGCGCAAACGTGGAAATAGGAGCGGCGCAGCGGAATATGCGGTCACCAGGACATAAACTCAAGAACTCAAGACATGCATATCATATTGGAAACGGTGTGCATAACTGCATTACTTTTCATTCGCAGAAAAAAAAGGATTGTTTCTCAAAAGTGCTAAGGGCCAAATAATTTATGCGTGAACACGTGCACTTTTGTACACCTTAAAGAAAATGGAACACATGCCACATGGATCTAAAAACCGAGCCTGAGTAAATAGATATTACAATATATAGTATCACTTTAACTGTTGGGCAATCATGCATGTCCTTGACCATATGTCAAGCTTGTCCTTAGTATGCCAAGTATCCCTATATACAAATTAAACGTTCCCAAACAATGTCACAGTAGGGTGTGTCTTGCTTGGCCATCCAGGCGCAGCAACTGTACATATTTGCATTCTATAAACTTTTGGTAGGTCCTCCTTGTACGACCTACAGGATTTGTTGACGCTAGTGTAGGCCATCCAAAAACTTTATAAATGCATGTACAGCGGACCGGTTTGAGAAACATCGGGATTTGAAATGACACAACACTGCCATTGAAAAGTAAGTTAATTTATCGAACACATACGCTCTGAAAACTTAATATCTGTCATGCACCTGTAAGTACATACATACATTGATTCAAATGCATATATGCCTGGCCAAGTTTTGCCCTGACTCTGAAATCGATCGATTCGTTAGAGAAGTAGTTGCCATACATGTGCGGGTGCTTAGTTACGTAGTGCCCTCCAGTCCAGTCATGCCTGATGCACGCTTGTTGATGTCTTCAGCTCCTTATCATTCACAAGTGGACCGGTAACCAAACAGCTGGTTCGTCCCAGCTAAGGCCTCGTTCGGCAGGCTAGTTTTCCTTCAGGGCCCGGTTTCGTTCATGACCAGGATCGAGTGGATCCTTCTACTTTCACTCAAACCGATTTGTTTTCAATCCGGACCACCTGAGGTAAGTTTTCATTCCGGCTTGATCAAGGGCAGGGAGACCCGCAACGGGCCAGGCTTCATGCCAGACCATGTGGAACCGAACAAGCATTCCTGGTCCTACGTGGCTTCAAACATGACAGACCGATCCGGCAGGAACGAGGCGTGTTCCGGGCGAGGAACGGCACAACCGAACGAGCCCTAAGCATATCTGGAGCATGTTCCACTGCCAGCAGAAAACTGTAAATGAGTTGTGGCACATTTGAAGGAATGCTCGAACCGTACCTTCAGAGTCACTGCCATGTCCGTCACCTCCGATCCGCCCGTCACTTTCCTACTACACTGAAAATTTGGTTGCCCCGACGAGGGCGGCGTTTGGCAAGGTAGGAGAAGTCGATCGAGGAGGCCTCCGTTCAGTACCACACATATATATCTTGGCCAGCTCTAGACTGACAGATGGTACCGGGTATCATCGACGAGCGGTAAGAGTAGGGAAGCCGCTGCCGAAGATCAAAGTGACGATGAGCTCACTATCGTCCTCGACGCCCGTGGTCGCCGTCGAGCACCGCCGCGCCACGCTCCGCTCTCGCGGCTCGACCGTCTGTTCCAGAGGTTTCTGACTCGTTTTGACTACTACCGTCGACAACATCCACGCAAGCGATCCGGGCCGCATGAATCGGAAACAACCGCGGGGAAAACCCAGGGGCTCACTATTTCAAATAGCTGCCGAGCATTATTGAATCCTTCATTTTCATTCTTGTCGTCTGAATATGTGAAATGAAACACACCTTCTTTCGATCTTCTGTCTGAACTTTACACCTGCACATGTGCTCTGAAGATTATTTGTGCTCCAGACATCCAATCTATCTTTTGCATTTTCCTAGCAAAAAAAAAAAAAAATCTATCTTTTGCATTAGTAGAGCATGGACAGTGGAGGTGCTTAAGCGTCCTTTTGCATTATAGGAAAGAGATTTTATTCGGTCTTCTAGCCTTCTAGCAAGCTTCATTGCCCGGTGAAAGTCACCAGTTGAAAGAAGACAGCATCAAGAGCTCATAAAGAAGATTGTGATGGGGTTTTCAGTTTGCATTTGATGTTTCCACTTAACATTGCAGTACATACTGACTGCACGGTACAAAAGACCACATGTATTTTTTTTTCTCTATTTAGCAACACGTTCCTGTGGAACGAGCTAAGCCATGTGCTCATATAAGTAGACAAATGCTGATCCCATCAGGGATATATGAAGAGCCTTACGATGGACAAGAGCATTTTGGAGCTCCGTGGAGCACTGTATTGATACAAGAAATAGAATACCTACTTCCCGAAGTATAGATAGCTTGCTAGATTATTCAGCCTCTATTTGATGGGTGTGACTGAGAGGTATCGGGAAAATTTGTTGTCTGATATCACCAATTGGCGTGGCACAGAACTACAACAGTGCTAATCAAAGTTTTGACAAGCCTGAGAATAATTCTGGCTGCATTGCAATACCAAACCTCACAATAATCTTGTGTCAGTCTCTGATCTCCAGTACGCTGTCGAAGTCGTGCTGAAGATCGCCGACATTAAGCGTCTCCAGCATAGCCACGGAAGCAGAGAAAAAGCCATTGGTTTGGGTATTGCAGCTGCCAGCTGAGTTTTTTTTCTCGGTGAGCTTGCTTATGTGATTGTTCTTGGTGGCCTTAATTATTATTACGGTCTGCATGTCCAACAAATCACAAAAGTTGCTTATGTGATTATTCTCGGGCTGTTGTTGTCCAAAGTATGAGGAATTTAGAAGCTGGTGTGGGTGTTTGAGGCCTATAAGAGGCTGCGTAAGTTGTGTTGCGGGTGCTTGCGGACCAGGCCATGCTCTAATCGGCCCGGTGGCCATGCTGGCCAAGCATGGTTTCACAAAGAGTCAAAGACATCCTCCCTCAAAAAAAAAAAAAAAAAAAAAAAAAAAAAAAAAAAAGAGTCAAAGACATCCGACAGCCAATTGAGGCACCGCCGTACCGCATGGCTCCTGTCAGTTTGAGGCGTCTGGGCTGCCTCAACATTGTCAACGTTGCGAGCCCTGGTCTCTCTGGAGTCGGCGGCAGCAGACAAGAACAGGCTCCTGGTGCCGCCATGAGCCTGTACTTTGCTACGCATGGATGCGCCGCGGCCGTCGTGTCACCTGTGCTCCTCGCTGTCATTCTTCCCTTTTACGGTGCCATGGTCACACGCAGTGGCTAGACAGGTTGAGGGAGCCCACTGGCCACGTGACGCATTCCAGACTCTGTTTTTTCTGATCATCTGCTTGCAACTCCCAGTCGACCTTAACTAAAAAACGGATCTCATGCATGCCCATGTTGCTCTGCATTAGCTCCTTGAAATATCTTGATTTGATTTGTCCAATTTTGCTGAAATTTATATTAGCACCTTCTTCCCAGCAAATGCTGACCGATTCATATTGAATCCTTCATTTCAGTTTTGTTGTATGAACATGTGAAATAAAACCCTTTCATGTCAGAAGCTCCATTGCCATATGAAAGTCACCGGATGGGAGCCCAATGAAAGTCACCAGCGAAGCTATTGGTCTCCGTCCTCCATTTAAGGGTGCATGTTGGAGCTCACAAAGAAGTTCGTCATTCAAGTTTTTGGTTTGCACGTTACAATAGATCACATGGACTATTTTCTATTTAATGACACATGTACTCGGCACTACTCTCAACCGATGTGCTTACTCAACAAAAAAGAAAAAAAAAAGGGGGGGGGGGGGGGGGGGAGTGACGAACGCTAACATGAAAAACAGAAGATGGTGTACATATACATACAATTTTCTAGACCATTCGATCTCCATTATTTATGGGTATGAGAGGTTCTAGGACTGGGGAAGTGTGAGGGGTGCTGTATTACAAGGGCCGTTGTGCAAAGCAAATTTGAAGCAGAGCTCCTTCATGTTGCTGCTTGACCAGTCTGCATGGGCTATGCAATTCACTTTCATAATTGTTGCTTCACCACTCTGCAAGCTTGACGATGAGAGGAACTTGGATCTTGCTGCTGAGAGACTACAACGACGAGGCTAGTAGGACGATCACAGCTGCTTGTATCAGCTGGTGAATTTGATCCTGATGTATTTCCACTTTTAAAATGTTCTGCTGAACTACACCGACCAAATTCCTCCTTCTAGCTCTCGTATCAGGCATCTATTTATTAATGAACAGAGATGACTGTAGAGTTTCCGCTTTTCACATGATCGAGTCGGAAGTGTCGGTGAACGGACACAGATAGTACATCACATAAATAGCACAAATTTACATCTTTTAAGTTATTACATTGAGTTAAATATATTCAAACACGTGAGTAGCAACAGCGGAAGTCTAAAAGTACATCAACTACTGCTCTCGACGATACATGGCCGCACATCGAAGCCCTACGATATGGACCTGGAGACGATCTCTGCTGGAACTCCAACAAGCGACCGCGGAAGCAAGACAAACCTGCACAAAAACATAAAGAGCCAAACCCTGATCAACTAATACTCAGCAAGACTTACCCGTCAACATGGCCAACTACAGCCGACTCCTAGCATGCAAAGGCTACAAGGGGTAGGCTGACTCAAGTTGCGAAAACGGCACTAATTACTTGGTCCTTACTTTCAAGTTTTAGCTCAATTTAAGTAATTAACCAAGTATCATGTTCTGCAACTAACAACTATAACAGGCAAGTAGAATAATCAGGCAAGTAGATAGTACAGTAAATATAGTAAGTAAAGCAATAATCATATATATATATCATCATCATCCATAATCACACTACGATGTAGCGCACTGAACAAGGGTGCTCATTTCCGAGAGCGGCGGCATCGATGTACATCCTGCAGGAGAAACCTGACCACACGACATATGCGCCCGCGAGCAGACCACATATGGCAACCTTTCACAAAGCCCCCGCAAGGCCGAAATCTAGCTGCTGCTCCCGGCGGAATATGAGGACCACCCCCACGCGACACCCGGCCCCGCCGTTGTCCGCGGGTTGTCCCATTCCCCCGTAGCAGCAGGGTAAGGTTCGTCCCCACGGTTGCTAAGCTACGTCGGTTTACTGGTGCCCATATCACCAGCATGTGAATCAGTACAAGTCAAACTTGCTCAATAAGGCCAACAACGAACGGTCCTTAATCGACACAGACGGGGCTACCACCGTGAAGGCTCAGCCTTCCCAAACCATCCTATACAAACAATCCCCGTCCGGTCTCCAACAAACCTATAATTCTTCTAGTACAATCCAGGGTGTCATAAACCTGCCATGCGAGTGGGACCTACCACTCGACTTCTACCGATCGCTATCAACTACGCCTAGCAGCACTAACGACTGACCAAAAAGACCTATCTACCTCGAAACAGGGATTAACCAAGGATAACCAGGAAGGGTAAACCTAGTGCAAGTCTACGGTTCCAATCAACTCCTATAAACCTAATGCACAAACACTTCTAGACCTCATACATAGTGAGAAAAGAAAACCGAAAACACAGGTCGGAATGCACCGGGGCTTGCCTGGCTCAGGGATGACGCTAGAACTAGCACAGTCAGAAAAGCGATCAGTCAGTGGCTCCTCCTGAGCTGCTCAGCATCATAGTCCTCCATCTGCTCCTGGATCACCTCGCGAGCTATATGGCATGACAAGGGAATGCAAGTTAGATGCAATGAAATGATGCAATCAAGTTTAATTATACTTTCGTCTGAAGTATTTCCTTCATTAACTCTTGTTTAAGTTAATTACATAAATTAACTTAAGTTGGTTAAATAGATTAAATTAATTTCAAAAATTATTTTATGTCCAGTGGCATTTTTCTGGTGAAGAGCACCACTGAAAGTGATTTACAGTGAAGTTTGGTGATTTATTGTAATACAGATTATTTATAACAATTTAAACAATGCAGAACACGATTTAAATCATAAGAAAATAATTAAACACGATATGACAGTGGAAAAATGCTCTGTAAGTGTGTTATCAGATACTTTACAAGCATGCAAGAGTTCGTGATTTAAGGAGCTTCAAAGGATTTATTAAGAATTAAACACGATCAACACAATTTCCATTTTTACAGAAAACAATTTCCATTTTTCGTTGGATAGATCTTGGAACAAGGAGTCCAATAAAATTGGATTGGGATTTTTCTGATTTATTTTCGATTTTATATGAATTTTACCAATTTCTGTGATTTCCAGAGAATTAAAGAAATTCGGGGAAATCAAGAAAAAGAAATGGGCCGAACTGGAACTGGGCCTCGGGCTGGGCTAGATGGGCCACAGGCTGGACCTGGTCTGGGCTGGGGGTTTGGGCCCCAGCGGATCTGGCCGGAGGGTCACCGGACCGCGGCGGCGGCTCGGAGAAAGGAGGGTACGGGGAGGCTCAGCGGGAGACGGCGAACTCGTCGGTGGGGGATCTCGTCGACGGCGACGGCGGTAGGAGGCCGGCGGCAAGCGGCGGAGGGCGGCGGAAACACGACGACGTCGCGGCGGCGTTACAGAGGGCGAGAGAGGGAACGGCGAGGGGCAAGAGCTTCACCTTGGCGAAATCTAGCTCGTCGTCGGTGATGTCGTCAGGGACGAACGGCGAGGTGGCTCGTCGGCGTGGAGCTCTTCGTGGCGTTCGTCGGTGGCGGAGAACAGCTTCGAATCCGGCGGTCCGACTACGGAAAATGAAAGGAATAGAGGTCACGGGGTGCACAGACACGCGAAGTTGCTGGAGATTCAAACGAATAGCCGAGAGGCTCACCAGAGGTGGGGGATTTGCCGGCGAGGTCGGAGGAGCTCGCGAGGCCGGCGTTGGAGGAGACGGGCTCGCGCGCGAAGGCTCTCGGCGGAAGGTGAAGAGAGGCGGCCATGGCGAGCTTGGAGGTGCCCTGGCGCCGCTCGCGGCGGAGCAGCTCGACGGGGGACGGCTTGGCGACGGCGAGCTCGACTCGGCGGCGATGGCGTTGGGGTGGCGGCGGGATTTGAAGAGGGAGGAGCTAGGGTTTGCAGGCCGAGGAGGGGAGCAGCTAAAAAGGGAGCGGCGTCCGCGGCCGGGGAGAGGAGGGGACGTGGTGCGCTCGGTCGTCGCCGGCCACGCGGCGGCCACCGCCACCGGCGCCCAATGGAGGACGACGACGCGGGCCCAAAGAGGCTGACAGGCGGGCCCGTGCTCTTTTCTTTTTCCACGATTTAAATCGAGCAAAGTTTGCCGAATTATCCAGAGCACTTCCCGAACTCCAAAAATTCTGAAACATTCCGGAGCGGTGGAGCGAAGATCCAGCTCCAACTTTGCGTTTGGGTCGATGCAGTTTGGAGCTCCAGATTTTGAATTAAACATCGAGGAACATCAAGATTTGCATGAATTTCTTTGAATTTTTAGAGGCACTTCCAGAATTTGAAAAATTCTGAAAAATTCTCCAAAATTCTCATATCCGAAGGGCTATCACCAGAATTTTTGGTTGGCTCAAGTTGTTACTGAAATTTCTGAGTTCCTTCACAAGCATGAGTTTGTCAATTATTTGAACATTTATTTCGAATTTCAGACTTAACTTGAATTGCTTTGGTTCAGTTTGATATGGTTGCAGATTTTTTTGTTGCAGTGACACAGGGGTGTCACAATGACCCTCACATCACAGTGGCTGTAAAAAAGATAATAACAAGAAATTCTCAAAAAAAAAAAACATCCAGCCCTTAATCCATTCTCCGGTAATTTTCAATCAAATCCATCCCAACAACCCGCATCGTATAGGATCCTACCGCCCCATGTGAAAAACACTGGAAGACAAAATAAGGTTGCAGATAGAAGTTATTTTTTTTGTTCAATCAGTGTAGCAACTGTGTACTTCTGATGGTCGCCGACATTTGTCGGTGATTATATTTGGCTCGATATCTCTTAGAAGTCAAAGCCAATGACTGTAGCTTCCAAAGCCAAGGCTGAGATTAATAAAATCTTTCCATTATCTAAAAGCGTCTTTCCTTTCGGACCCCCGTCGATCAGCATAGAAAATGTAAACATGGTTGTCTTTCACATGTGCCGCCTAAGGAGAAACCACATGCCTGTACTCTTCGAAGGAGCGACTCGTAGACAAATGCCGAGCAAAGATCCCATACTACATGCCCGATGTGACACCCCGTGTCACTGGTACAGCAAACACTCCAAAGCTAAACTGAACCCAAGTCAATTCAGTTCAAATTCGAAATCCTTTGTTCAAATAAATGTCAAACAATGCTTGTGAAGCAAGTCAAAAATTTCAATAACAACTTGTCCAACTAATAATTTCTGCAGCAATAACATCTGAAATGAGAATTTTGGGAGATTTTTCCATGATTTTTAAAATTCTGGAAGTGTCTCTAAAAATTCAGAGAAATTCATGCGAATCCTGCTGTTACTCGAATTTTAATTCAAATTATGTTGCTCAAACCTACCTGGACCCAAAAGATAAGTTGGAGCCGGATATTTATCCTATTTTCTCAGAAATTCATACAAATCTGGCAGCATGAAATTCAAGTTTCTTCAAATTTGGGTCAGATTTGATCTTCGTGAAGGAACTCCAAGTTTTTCAATGACAACCTACGCCAAACAAAAATTCTATGGATAGCACGTCTAGAATAAGAATTTTGGAGAATTTTGCAGAATTTTTGGAAAAGGTTTGGATGCTCAAATAAATCTACAAACCTTAAAAAGTGTCCAACTTTGACCAGCCGCAGTTTAAATTCTGTTCAAAATCCAGATGTGCATGTTATACCACGGTGTTTGCCATATCTTGATCTACCAGCCTGCCAAGTTTCACGAATTTTGGAGCGCATTTGCTAATTTAATTCGTGTGCACAAAAGTGGAGAAAACGTTTGACCAGGAAATCCGGGTAAAAGAAAAGATGTCGCCGGGCCCACTCGTCAGCGGCTTCTCTCTCACTGAATCCACCCGGCGCTTTTGCGCCACGTCGCCGCCGGTGTACAGCTCGCCGCACTGCCCCCACCCCGCTCCCGGCCGCGGGCGCCTCCATAAACCGGCCCCGCCCCCGGCTTCTCCGTCACGCGCCGCCATTTCCGCCCCCAAACCCTAGTTCCCTTTACTCGCTTTCTTCCTCGCTCCGCCGCCCTCTGCTGCAGCTCGTCGCGCCGCCATCGAGCCCTCCCGCCGGCGAAAGCCACTGCCCGAAGCTGCGCCAAGGAGTTATCGAGCTCGCCCAACCGCTCTCTTCCCTCCTCTGCGCCAGGAGCGCGCGGATTGAGCGGCTTTGCCGCCATGGCCGCCGGGTAGCTGAGCTCCATGACGCCGCCCCATTGTCCTTCTCCGGTGAGCTCAAATTCGATTCCTCGCGCCTGTGACTTAGAAACTCTCTCGCGCACTTCCCTCAACCATCTTTTCCCCTTTTGCGCCACTCAGGCCGCCGGAGCAACTGTTTTCCTCGCTGCCGGTCAACCTTGCTCCGCCACCCCACCGGTGAACTACGTCCTCCAAGCGTCCCCGTCGACGATATCTACCGTACCGAGGTCCAGCGCCGACGTGGTGAGGCTGGTACTCGCGCCATCTCCGTTGGACGACCTCGCCGTCGACCGGAACGCCGCCGCGAAGACCACGCCGAGCCGCCTTCCCGTCACCGACCGCCTCCCGAACCTCCTCGTCGTCGCCATCTCCCACGCCAAGGTCCGCGCGAGAGTGGTGAGCACCCATCCCCCATCCGCTCGCCACCTCTCCTATTCCCGTGGCCGGAACGGCAGCCGTGCCAGTGTCGGCGCCGCCGCGCGCCACGGGCGCGGGCACGCCCCCGGATCCGGTGCGGCGGCGCCTGGATCCGGTGTGGCCCGGAGTCTGTGGCTCATTGTGCGGCCCAGATCTGATTGGCCACCTGAAAATACCCCTTTTCCTAATTTGTTTAAATCTCCATAAAATCTCAAGAAACTTGTAAAATCGATAGAAAACGAAATACACATCAAAAAAATGCAAATCCAATTTTGTTGGACTCCTGGTACTCAGATATATCCAACAAAATTGTCAAATCGAATAAAGGCATTTATCTGTTTTCTGTATAGATGCATAAATGGAAAATCTTGTTTAATTCATAATAAATCTCGTGATGCTCCTTAAATCATAAACTCTTGCAGGGTTGTAAATCATGTGATTACACACTTACAGATCATTTTGCCACTATCACACCTTGCTTAATTATTTTCTTATGAATTAAATCGTGTTCTGTCCTATTTAAATCATTATAAATAATTCGTATTACAATAAATCACCAAACTTCACAATAATTCATTTTCAGTGGTACTCTTCACCAGAAAAATGCCACTGGACACAAATTAATTTTTCAAAACTAATTAATTTAATTAATCCTCTCAAGTTAATTAAAGTAATTAACTTAATCAAGAGTCAATGAAGGAAATACTTCAGACGAAGATAATTAATTAAATTTTGCACTTACAGTGTAAATGACTGTCCTATAAAATAATTAAATCGTATTGCATCATATCATTGCATCTGACATGCATTATTTCCTTGTCATGACGTGTAGTGACAGAGGAGACTCCGGAGCCCCTGGACTTTCAGCTGCCAGAGCAGCCGCAGGAGGAGCAGCAGACTGACACCACCGCTGACTTTGGTAGTGCCGTACCTGAGCCAGGCAAGCCCCAGTGCATTCCGACCTGTGTTTTCGTTTTTCTTTTATCACTATGAATGAGGTCTAGAATTGCTTGTGCATTAGGTTTATAGGAGTTGATTGGAACCGTAGAATTGCATTAGGTTACCCTTCCTGGTTATCCTTGTCAATCCCTGATTAGAGATAGTTAGGTCTTTTTGGTAAGTCGTTAGTGCTGCTAGGAGTAGTTGATAGCAGTCGGTAGAAGTCGAGTGGTAGGTCCCACTCGCATGGCAGGTTTATGACACCCTGTTTTGTACTAGAAGAATTATAGGCTTGTTGAGACCTGACGGGGGATTGTTTGTATAGGAGGGTTGGAGAAGGCTGGGCCTTCACGGTGGTAGCCCCGTCTGTGTCGGTTAAGAACCGTTCGTTGTTGGCCCTATTGAGCAAGTTTGAACGTACTGATTCACATGCTGGTGTGTGTGGGCCCAGTAAACCGACGTAGCCTGTGTTGCTCTGGATGTCTGGTGGATACCTAGCTCTTTCTATCATGGTACGGTTGGGAGAGAACGGATCACTTCCCGAACGGGGCGTACGTCTAGGACGGGGACCGTGTCGGGAAGACCCTTTCTCGGGAGGAGTAGGATTCGGCTTGCTCTGGTGGTGCACAGGTGAAAGGTTGCCATATCTGGTCTGTTCGCGGGCGCATATGGCGTGTGGTCAGGTTTCTCTTGCAGGATGTACATCGATGCCGCCGCTCTCGGAATGAGCACCCCCTTGTTCAGTGCGTCACATCGTAGTGTGATTATGGATGATGATGATGATAGGATGATGATGATATATGTATATCTTACTGCTTTATTTACTTGCAGTATTACTTGCTTGTTTTACTTGCCTGTTCTAGTTGTTAGCTGCAAAATATGATACTTGGTTAAATACTAAACTTGAGCTAAAACTTGAAAGTAAGGACCAAGTAATTAGTGCTGTTTTTGCAACTTGAGTCAGCCTACCCCTTGTGGCCTTTGCATACTAGGGGTCGGCTGCAGTTGGCCATGTTGACGGGTAAGTCTTGCTGAGTATTAGTTGCTCAGGGTTTGGCTCTCTATGTTTTTGTACAGGTGTGTCTTTACTTCCGCTGGCATGTTGGTTGGAGTTTGTTGATATGAGGTCTTCAGGTCCACATCGTAGGGCTTCGATGTGCGACCAGGTATCGCCGAGTGTGTAGTTATTGTATCTTTGTAGACTTCCGCTGTACTACTCACATGTTTTAAATCATTTGGACTTAATGTAACAATTTAAAGATGTAAATTAGTGCTATTTATGTGATGTACTATCTGTGTTTGTTCATCAGCACTTCCGACTCGATTCTGTGAAAAGCGAAAACGCTACACCCGAAGCCCTCTCGATCCCAACCAAGCGACCGAAGCTGCCGGCACAATTCTTCATGCCCTGGAGCCATGTGCATCCAACAAAGGCGGCAGGGGACATCATTGATGGCAACAACAGGGGGAAGCATCAATGATGCAAGATCACCAAGGCATCACGTTGCTGCCGCTGTTAGTTGATCGCGTTGATATATGGGTATCTATCAGGTGAGACTCCACTAAATTAGATACATGGGACTCCTCACAATAATTTGATTAAAAATGTTGGGAAAATTGATTAAAAATATTGGGAAATAGGGCATACAAAATCTCTGCACGTCCTCCATTCTGGTGGTGCTTCTTGCTTCTATCCAATTTATAATATTCCAATAGGACAATACTATCAAATGTAGGCACCGTAGTCTTTCACATGCATCGTCGTGCCACCTGTCGCCTACTCCCTGTGCGGCTAGGTCTGCAACTGTGCTCGTCGAGGCACCGCATGATACTCCATTGGTGCTTCAGACAGCACCACGCCGTACGTGCGGCTCGATCTTGTATTCGAGATTGCTTGCGTGGAGTTCGTGTATTAAGTTTTTCGTTGGATATTAACTCCATGGTAGAATATCAAGGTGGAGGCAATCGAATAGACTTAATGAAAGAAAATAATAAACAAATTAAGCTGGGGTGGAGGGCGTCGAACTATCGGTGACTAATAGAATGCCAAAACCTTTGTCTGGTGCTATTGGCCGTAACTGAGTCGTGAGATTTCATCGTATCATATAGCAGCACTCCTGCCGGTACGCACCCGTTCCTGGTACTTTCAAGTAATAATCTAGCAAAAATGTTGTGAAAATCCATAAGCTTGTAATGTAGCTTTAAATAAAAAAGTGAACTTGACCTCAGAGTAAAAACTCGACCTGCCGGGGGTAAGACCGCCCCGACGGCATTTGCTAAGGAGAAGAGCCTCTCACGCAGGCCGAGAAAACCCCCGAACCCCCTCCCCGATCCTACACAGGAACTCAGCTGGCCGTTGTGAGCTTCGGCACGAGTCTTAACCATGTGCTTTGACCTGGAGAAGGCGAGGGGATTTTGTTACCACTGTGCGCGCAGCAGTACCGACTGCAGCAACAGTGCCGCGCACTGTGCGCTACAGTACCACGCGCCCAACAGTGTTTGCAGGGGCCGCGGGTCGAACCCCCGACCAGCAAGGTGCGAACCGCACGTCTTGCCACCAGGCCGACAGCCCTGGTCCTTGACCTCAGAGTAGCATTAACATTTGTATGTATAGTAGTCTGCAAGAATTAAATTGGTGAATATTAAGGGTAAATCATATTTAAATACTCTTAGCAACACATAATGACTAGCTAGGGACATAAAGATGGCTAATGCACGTCTCCGTCCAACGCCGCGCCATCAGTTCAACGCCGTCAGTTCAACGCCGCACCACGTCATTACTACGGCTGCAACGCAGTACCACGGGGTGCGTGGTGGCAGGCATGTTTCGGTGCGGGAAGCCACTCGCCGCGTGAGGTTCTGTTTTCTCCTCTGCTAGCAATGACCGATCGGCCCTGACTGGAAAAAAATGATCTCAAGTTGATGCTGCCTACTTCATACAGTACATTAGCACCTTGAAAATATTCCCATTTTGACCAAATTTTTGCTCAAACATATTGGCTCCCTCTTGCTGGACTATGCTGACCGCTTGCCACTTAACCCTTCATTTTGTTGTTTGAACATGTCAGCCTTCTCTTCTCTGATCTTTACACAACTGCTCTGATCGATGAGAGGGAAGGACGTGAATTGGTCGCAGAAAATGTGTTACAATATTTGGAGAGTTGGATGGAGGTGTCCGGAGTGAACAATAATATGACATGATCGGTTTAGCCTTCATATGTGGATATATGACTGGTAATGGTTGCTCTGAATGAATGTTTCAGTTCATTGTTCTGGGCTGAGGACTCTGGAATTTGTTCGCGTAAATTGACAGAAGGTAGTATCTTAATGATTTGTATGCTAAAATTCAAGGTCATCTCTTGATGATCTAAACAAACTCTGAATGGAGACCCAGGGGTAAGCCTGATGGAACAGTCGTGCTATTGGGATTGTGCTCGAGATGTTATCTCAAAAAATGACCAAGCAAGAGACACCAGCTGCAAGGCACGTACACTTGAAGTGTCTTGACATGATCAGTGATTGCAAAACTAGGACAAATTAATGATGGAACAATGAACCCTTCAGCAATCTAGCTCCATCACCAGATGAGAAAGTCCACCATGGGAGTAGACAACAGTGAACTGCAGGCTGCATAAAGAGATGTTGCAGTTCACCAGCAAAACTTTTGGTCTCTGTCCTCTATATGGTGCTGTTAGGCTACATCAAAAGTATGTGATCGGAGTTTTCAGTTTGATGTTTTACACCAACCATAGTGATAATATATATACATGGTAGAAGATATCGATCAGATTTACTTTTTTTTGATATTTTGTGACACATGGTACGTACCTAGCCAGCTAGCCTTAAGCCATGTGCTCCATGAATGAAAGAAAACAAAAAGAATTGAAAAGCTCTGATCGCACCAGGTATATAGCATTATCATGCTATTTTAGGGAAAAGAGCATTACGGATGTTTCAACATCTCTATGTTATAAAACTTGAAAAAGAAGTACCTATTTCTGGAGCTATGGATCAGTTGCTAGATCATTTGATCTTAATGGGTCTGAGAGGTATTGGGAAAAGGTTGTTCTCCATGGGTACGGCTTGAGGATGTCTAAATGCACCTCCTTAAAGGAATTTTAAAGCCTCTTTAGCGAGTTGTACATATTTAGTTGTTTCTCCACTGGTCATCATGCATTCGCTCTGCAGTTAGGGGTGGTTCTCGAGCCAGCTCGACTCGGCTCGCTCTAGCTCATTTGAATAATGAGCTTGGTCAGCTCGGCTAATGAACGCAAACCAATTAAAATTGTAGCTCGGCTCTGCCCACTATTTGCTCATGAGCTAGCTCATTATAGCTCAACAGCTAAGTGTGAACAAATATCCTGTTTAAGAGCTTTTAAAAGAGGAAAATCAATGAAAAACATGGATAAAAAATAAAGCTCATTTTGCATCTATGATGAAGAAAGATAGAAATAACACAAAATTATTCTTTGTTACGTAATAAACAAACCATAGTGTTCCCGTTACGTGATGAAGAGAGTATGACTTGTCTGTCTCCTCTGTTTCATTGTTCATGTTTATATAGAAGCCCAATAAGGCAACAATTCAAAGGTACCAATTTATAATTGTCATAATTTATTTCTTGTCATATCATATCCGAGACAGGACTTTTGATATCCTCTGTTTCTCACATGAATAAATACAAGAGTATTCAATTCACAGTTTGGCATAAAGTTTGTGATTCGTCCATTCGTCCACTATATGGATAGAATTTCATTGCATGTTGATGTTTAAATTTTAGGAATCATTAGTTATTAACCAAACAAATAAATTAAGGGTGTAAATGACTAATGCACCGTATCTCCCATCCTGAGATTAATTAATGCCCTTGCAACCACATCCCATCAAAAACTATGTTAGGCCTATTCAAAAATATGGATTTCAACATGCATCCTTTCTATCAAGGACACAATAATCAATGAAAACTATGGAACACATCATTTCATTCTTCTTAGCGCTCCTCCGTAAGAGACCATAACCATGTCACACAACAAGAAACTAGTATCGGTCGCTGTCTTCACCATGGCCTTGTTCCTCGTTCTAACTCTTAGGAGATTCGGAATAGTATGTTTCAACAAATTAAACATTTTCGTTCATGTTTAATTTCGTTTTGTTGTTGCAAGGGCGGAGGCCGCAGCTGATTGCGAAGTCGAGACCTTTTTCAAGTGCTTTAGCGCACAGCTGTGCGCGATGGGGTGCCAGTACGAGGGTTACGCCGGCGGCCACTCACTACAACAAATTTGTTGTTCCATGACAAAATCTGGATGACGTTTAAAAAAGCGTCACAAACAATATCATTCTATGATGATCTGCAAGTGAACGTCACAAACATTGTTATTCTATGACGATCTATCAGTGAGCACTGCCATTCTGTGACGGTACATATTTGTCATGGATCATCGTCGTGCAGCTCCAAAAACTAATCAATGTTTGGAATTTTGACACACGTTGGAGTTTTAATTGGGCACCCATGCCAGTTTGGCTGCGGGTTCCAAAAACAATGTGTACACAGGAGATGATCGGACACGTCTCCAAGTATCTATAGTTCCTTAGCACTGTGGTACGTATCAGTGCGTTAGTTGACTTTTGGATTTTTTTTAGAGAGAGCGTTATTTGATTGAACGTCGTACTAATAGGACTTGTATTTGTACATTGCGCACGCTAGTGTGTTGTCGTCGAATGGGCCGGCCGTTTTAGGCCCAAAGCCGTGTCCTGTTATAAAATCCGGGTAAACCCTAAACTACCGTCATCTCTCTCCCATTCACCTCAGTCGCCGCCGCCTTTCTCTGTTCTCTCCTCATCCTCTTCCCTTCTCCCTGGTGCGCATCAATCCCTTCTCGTCGCGTGCGCCCGGCCTTGCTCTCCCTCAAATCAGTCGAGCGGCGTCCACGGCGAGCGGCGAGGGGCTCGGATCTACGGCGAAAGGCGAGGGGCTCGGATCTACGGTGAGCGGCGCTCGGATCTACAGCAAGCGGCGTCCACGGCGACAGCGAGGGGCTACCAGGCTCGGTGACGGTGGGCTCCCTGGCTCGGCGGCGGGCGGCGGGCGGCACACAGGCGCAGCGGCGGGCGGCACCCAGACGCGTCGTGAGGGCTCCCAGGCTCAGCGGCGCGGGGCTCCCAAGCTCGGCGGCGGCGCCGTCCAGGCGCGACGGCGAGGGTCTCCCAGGCGCGACGGCAACGTGAAACCTTTGTTTCGATTTTCATCTGTGATTATCAGTCGTAGCTTTGTAGCATTATTGTTGCACTGATTTCGATTGGCATGAGCGGAGCCTTTGTAAAGTTGTGTGTACTGATTTTGAGAAGCTGCTTGTGTGATGATTTTGATTGCCAGTTCGATTGTGAATTTGGGATGCCTAATTCTGTAAACCTGGATTCGTCATGGATGGGTGACCGTGGGGTACAGAATGAAACTAGGCTGGGACCAAGAATCGTGACGCCAACGGATCGTCATGGATGGCCGAGAGTTCCGTGACGATTATACGAAAATGTCACTTGGTTTAATCTATGACGCGAGATACATGATGAAACCAGTATTCGTCATGAACTTGGCTTTGTGACGGTTTTTGGTGATTTATGACAAATTCAAAACGTCATTGATCTTTAGATTTCTTGTAGTGACTGCGCCAATAACAAATGTGTGTGCACTAAGCCGTGCGGTAGCGGGCCACCGCCGGCGCCAGGAGACGATGAAGACGCGCCTCCGCCGGAGGACCACGGCTCCAGGAATTAATGTTCTGGTTAGGGATGCTGGTCAAATGTATGATGGAGCGGCAGGATCGTGTGTCGGCACAACAAGCGTGTGTGCTCTGTATTTAGCCGGTAAAATATACTGAAGTTAGATAGTGACTGTTTCCGTACATCTTATCAGTGCCGCGGTAAAGAATTACTCATGCATGTTGATTTCCTTATAATAAAAACGGGCTGCATCTGCATGGTGACGATATATCTTGTATCTTTTGCGTGTGCTGAACTCTAGAGTTTTAGTGAGTCCACCAATATTAATGTCTTATCAGATGAGCGCCTACGGTTGAACGGAAATTGTTGCCGCTTAAGAAAAACAAAGGACAATGCTCAAGATAATTCAAAGGCATGTTTATTGAACGCATCAAATATAGGATGCATCACGGATGTTGACAACAGCACTTTGTATTCCAACAAGAGGCACCATCACCAGATAAGCCTTTCTCTTTGCAGTAATCGCTGCACTCTGGTACAGCACAAGGGATCGTCGGGGATGTGGAGCACATAAAGGGTGGTTGATGTCTACGGATGAAACTAGGGCGCCTCTCGAGCCTACACACAAATAAATGAAAATATGATTGATATGAACATATTTTAAAAATAATGCAAAGTAAAAGAGGGGTGCTCTCTTACATCTCTTGAGCTTGACAGGATGGAAATGTGGTGGACATGGCCCCAAAAACCAAGAAAAGAGAGATGGCCAAGTACAAAATCCTAGTCATTTTGATGGTGAGGAGTACCATGCGGAAGGAATTGTAGTCTTCTTTTTGTGAGAGGAAGAGAGTACTACTTGTATGTCTTCCCTGTTTTCATCGTCTATATGTTTATATAGAAGTCAGACAAATCCAAGTAGCTTATATATTATTCCTGAAGTTTTGCGCCATCTTATCATATCCAAGGCAGGACTTTTCATATCTTATTATAGGCCTTCTAAATCATCCTATCCATTCATTTGGAGAGGGGCGGCGGGGTGGGGGGGGGGGGGGGGGGGGGGGGTATCTTGTTCTCCTCCGTTACTGATGGAAAAGTCTATCTGTATGAAGCTAACATTACCAAACAACCGCAAAGAACACTCTACAAATGACCATGTGTCCAAGTTATCAAATCAGAAGAATCTCCCTCCACACTGGAGCGCACGGCTGACCAAAATGGCCCTGCAAAATAATAAATTGCGGTAACATCTGGCCACGGTCGACCATTTCTTTTTTTTTATGAAAAAATAATTTTATTCTGACCTCTGTAACATGTGTTACATGTAATCATTATAATGCAATCGCAAATATAGACAACAGGGCAAAAGAGCCACTAAAAAGGAAAAACAAAAGCACCTATTGTTCACGTTCAAGCGCAGTGAAGGACAACGGAGGTCTTTAACCTATGGTGGAGCCCAATATTGGTGAATCGAGTTTAGAACGAGCACGAGCTATATCAAGATCGTCAAGCTACATATACAATAGACACCCAAATCAAGCTGAGAGCCACATAATCGAGGTCCTGTGCCTACAGTTGAGCTTGGAGAGTTTTTTTTTTTTTTTTTTTTTTGAAAAAGTATAGCTTGGAGACTTTCAAATTTGAGAGGTTATGCTTATGGACAAACTAGCTGGAGGCTAGCGAGGGGAGATTCTGTACTTAAGTCGAAAGCAGAATTCGGGTGCTAGAAACAATAAAACACCCGTGTATGATGTATCTTTTCCATTCAAAAGACAATTAATGGTGATCTTTTACCTCTTAAGAGGTAATCGTTCATCAATCTATTTAAAATGGACACTCCACAATTATTTCTGTTGCCGTAAAATTTTTCCCTTATTAAAACGACTTGATATATTCTTATAATCGAATAAGTCCGTGACTACCTAAAAACTAATATAAGGCATGTCGATATTTTGATACCATGCACTTGGAGTATCTGAGTAGTCATCTATTGTATAGGAAACAAGGGTGTAATTGAGTAATGCACAGTAGTAGGTCCGAAATTTGGATTTCAGTATCCATCTAGCAAAACAAACCACAAGAAAGCCACAACGATAGCATCTATAACTATTAAACACCTCGATTAATCCAACACCTCTTATTTTTAAGATCCTTTATAAACATGTAGCATAATTTGTTTTTTGAGGATTCATAAATATAAAATGGAGGCAGCCTAATCTTTTTCTGCAGGAGACATTATTAATTAATTGTTGACCAGAGATGGAGAATAAATGATTAATGCATCATACAAGGAGTAAAATATTAAATATTTGGATTTGCATACCGTCTATCTAGCACATTTAACAAAAACTATCATATTAGAACATCTTAAAGAAATGACAGAAAAACTAACTCTAAAACAAATAATCAGGGTTTAGTCCGAAAAAGAACACCTTCCATAGCCCCCCAAAACCTCCCGTACTATTTTAGTTCTAGCTAAATTCCTCTTTTTTGTAGCTACAAATAAGAGAAGAGTTGGGCATCCTCCTCGTCCCGCGCCAGTGCAAGAGCCTTTTGCATCAGGATGCATACAACAACAAGAGTGAAATTATTACAAAGTTTGAGGATCGAAGACTCAAATGAAGTCTAAACATAAAGCCTAGTTATGCCACGACCATCCACGCTTGCAAACATGCCCCATAGCCACCACTTTCAGTATATGGCACGTATTTGCCACCTCCTATCTGTAGATCACTTTTTGCAACAATCCCCAAAAGCGAAACTAGCATGCATGCATATGCCTTTGAAGACTGCCTGCATTAAATTAACATTTGATTTTTTTTAAAACAATATCATTTCGGCATAGCCATACTGACCAGAACATAGCCGCCACTCCTACAAGGATTAGTTTCGTTTCTTTAAACCCTTTGAAGAGAGCCAACCAATCACGATATGATTAATATCGTGCGACACGGTAAGGCCAGTGACAATGTTTATCATTCTCTGAACGGACCTAGCAATATGACACTGAAAAACAATAAGTGATTGATAATTGTGTTTTGGTTGCAGAAACTACATTTGGGACTACCTTTCTATTTCTTTTTTTTCTCAAATTATCTTTTGTCAAGATGACCCGTTTTACTAGGTACCATAAGATGATTTTTTTTACCTTAATGGGAAGTATAATTTTCCATAACTTCTTTGTGGGGGACAGGGTTAGAATGTAACAACATTGTATTACACATTGAAGCGGCCGGGACTTGGCTATTTGCATGTAAATTGCATTTGAAAGAATCCCATCTTTCACCAGTGAGTCTTATGTCCAATTCGCAAAAAAAAAAAAGTTGAGTCTTATGTCCACTAATTTTGAAATCTTGTTGTTCCAATCTATTAATTTGTTGCGTACAATCGGTCTCTCTTGAAATTTAAGTTCAGGGGAATGGAACGGAAGACCCCCTTCACAGTAATATGTTTAATTTCCTTCTGGCCACATTATACCGTGCATGATATCGCTTAGTTGTGTATTATCCAACCTTTGCTAACTAGATGCACATTGTAACACTTTTTTCACGGCTCAAATTTATGCGATGGCGCTACCCCTTCCATGCATGCCCTTTTTTTTTGGCCTCTTCTCTAAGTGATGAGAGAATTGTTTATCTGGATGGTTGAAGACTGCTATCTGCTTGGCTGCGTCCCATCTCTGCCCAACTGCTGTTTTTTTTTTTTTTTTGATCTCTGCCCAACTGCTGTTATGCCGTTGAGTGAAATCCACAAAAATTCTTGTCGTAAAGAAAAATATTACCCTGGTACATTAATTTCGTTCCAAAATTGGCTTGGGTGTATGCGCAACAGCAACAAGGTAGAAACCCGACGCCCTACAGCCATCGTCCGTTAATTAATTTCCAGCTGGCAAAATCAGAACGCGTACGTCACACACTCCTACTTTTGACCGACTGTTGCTACCTGCGGCGAGCAGGACAGGAGTACCTGGACGGGTTCGCGAATCTGACAAATAGGGCATCCGTTCCCTCTCTCTCTCCACAAAACAAAACCATCTCACGCGGTCCATTTTCTAATTAATCCCCTCGGTCCACCACCGGAGACCATGGCTCCGCCGGCAGTTTCCTGGTCCGACGGCCTCCCCGTCGACCTCCTCCTCCTTATCTTGCTGCATCTCCACTGCCTCGCCGACCGCGCATCCTTCGCCGTAGTCTGCCGCAGCTGGCGACAAGCGCAGGCACTGATGCATCGCCAGCAGGCACCGCGTCAGATCTCGTTGCTGCTCTCCCCATCATCAGCCTCCATCACGTGCTTCCTCTCGGGCTCCAGCCGCCGGATCCGCAGCCTGCAGGCTGACCTCAGCCGCGCTCGCCTCTGCGGCGCCTATCCCGGCGGCTGGTTCGCCGCCGTGCTCGGCCCGTGCAGCGGCCATGTGCTCGCCAATCTCTTCTCCCAGGCGAGGATTCCCCTGCCCCACAGGATGCGGCTCACATCACGCAACTTCTCGTCGGTGACGCCGGTCATCGTCCGAGCGGTGGTGCTATCGGCCGCGCCGGACGCCGACCGCTGCATCGCTGTGGCTATCGTCTCCGGCTCATCAAACGTCGCCTTGTGCCATCCCGGGGTCGACCAGTACTGGACTGAGTTAGACAGGTATTTTGGCGCACATGCATTTGCATTGTATTCATAGGTATATATAGTACATCGAGGATTGGAGTACAAGTAAGGATTACAACAGAATATCACAACTACACGGTGATTGATCTCTATCCTATATCCGAGAATATCTTCAGGATATGAACGGCACAACAAACTGACAACGGCATAACAGCCTGACGATATGTTCAGTTAACATCCCCCCGCAATGTCAACCTAGTGCCACGAGATTGATATTGGAACGAATCTTCTCCAACATTTGCTTAGTTGCCGGCTTCGTGAATATGTCAGCAACCTGATCTCCAGTCGAGATAAAACGAACTTCCAACGCACCAAGAGCCACCTTTTCTCTGACGAAATGAAAGTCAACTTCAATATGTTTTGTTCGTGCATGAAACACCGGATTTGCACTCAAATAGGTAGCACCTAAGTTATCACACCATAAAACAGGTTCCCTTGGTTGAGAGACACAAAGTTCCTTAAGCAGAGACTGAATCCAAGTAGCTTCAGCTGTACCATTCGCTAGCGCTTTGTATTCAGCTTCAGTAGAGGAACGAGAAACTGTCGGCTGCTTCCGTGCTCTGAGACCAAGTTAGACAGGTATTTTGACGCACATGCATTTGCATTGTATTCATAGGTATATATAGTACATCGAGGATTGGAGTACAAGTAAGGATTACAACAGAATATCACAACTACACGGTGATTGATCTCTATCCTATATCCGAGAATATCTTCAGGATATGAACGGCACAACAAACTGACAACGGCATAACAGCCTGACGATATGTTCAGTTAACAGACTGCATGCGATCCGGACGTTAGCGGGTTCCAAGACATGGTGTACCACCAAGGGGAAGGGGTGATGCGGGGCTTCCATGCCGTTGCAGACACCGGCAGCGTGGCGGTGTTCACAGAAGCCAGCATCGGCCGCGCGCGGGGTCCCTCAATCATCGCCAGGGCAAGGTACCACATCATACAAAAAATGAACCATGTTTGTTTCCTGTCAAATTCGGCCTCAGTTACCCGCTACCTAGTTGTCTCCCGTGACAAGTTGCTAATGGTGATGCGCTACTACCGCGAAGAAGGAGCAGGCGGTGTGTGCCGGACTTTGCTGTTTAGGGTGTTTGAGATGCAAGAAGTGATATTGTCCCATGGATTTTACTGGGCATCCTGGGTGGAGATGGAAAACTTGGATGGCCGGGTGCTCTTTGTCGGGAGAGGTTGCTCTAGGGCATACGAAGCATCTGAGCTCCAAGGATTCTCGGAGGGCAGCGTCTACTTTCTGGACGATGCAAAGTTCGACATATCATTAGCGCTTAGCAACACATCGGAGTACCCTTGCAGCGATTTGGGCATGTATTCCATGTCTGCTGCGACTACTGCGCGGCCTAGTTTGGTTGCGCCGCTCTACGGCACAAAAACTTATCTCTCCCTGGTCGATGATACGGCTAGAAACGAGGGTACGAAAGTTTTGATTGAGACGAAAGAAGAGGAAGCACAGCCCAGTGGGAGCAACATCTTTGGCATCCGTTGGAACTTCCCATCTGAGCCATTCTCCAAGTTCTCGCCTCCTATCTGGTTTGCACCATGCACTACGGGAAACCCCTCGTTTGCCGTGTGCCATAGAGTTTGCCGAGCACTTTATCATGGGCACACGGCAAAAAGCATATTTGCCGAGTGCCGCACTCGGCATACAATAGGCACCCGGCATACAGTGTGTTGCCGAGCGCCACGTGGCCGGCACACGGCAAATATCACACTTTGCCGTGTGCCACGTGGCAAACACACGGCAAACCTGCCGGCCAGCACTCGGCAAAAGACAACACTCGGCAAACTTTGACGTCCGTTAGAATTTTGTTGACGGCCGTTGAACGAGGTGGGCCCGGGTACTCGGCAAAAAGGAACACACGGCAAAATATTTATTTTTTGCCGAGTGTGCGACCGAGGCACTCGGCAAAGAAACCACTTTGCCGTGTGCCCCGCGCCAGCACACGGCAAAAAGGCTTTGCCGTGTGCACTCGGCAAAGTTGGGGTTGAGGTCTGACGGACGTCAAGACCTTTTTTTTGCCGAGCGCCAGGTTGGGCACACGGCAAAGGTTTGCCGTGTGCCCGACAAAAGGCACACGGCAAAGTACTGTTTGCCGGTACCGGTTTGCCGTGTGCCTTTTGCCGAGTGTTGCACACGGCAAACCCTTTGCCGTGTGCTTTTGGCCCTTTGCCGTGTGCCCTGGGCACACGGCAAATGATGGGTTTCCCGTAGTGATGATGTCGGGTCAGAATATGTTGGTGCCATGCTAGAGGTACATCTATGATATGTAACCATTTCTCCCGAAACACATCTATCTAAGAGATTAATGAAATGTTCCAGTAACGGTGCTAGAGGCTTCGTGGAGTAAATTTCGGAATATGTTGGTGCCATGCTAGAGGCATTGTGGAATAACAATTTTATTTTTCATGTATATGATGGAAACCTTTCTCAAAAGTCATATATGAGCTTATTATATATCATGTTCATCATGTTCCAGTGGTTGTGTTCATGTGAGATCTACTCAAGTTACTGATAACACGTAAATCATTTGAAGCTTGGTTTTGGTCTCTACTCCAAAAATGTGATCCAGACAAAGAGTTGATGAAGCTCGCGTGCCATAGATTGTAGACTATATTGATGCTATTTCGCCCATCTTGGATGGAGATTTAGTAATAGGCTTATGTCTTGGACATGCCTTTCATCCGAACTATTGCTGTTTTATTTCTCTATCATGTGCTATGTGGCACACGGATGCGCTGCAAACTCTATAATAAATCTGTCCTAGCCTATTGAAGTGAAGGCTGGGACGTCTTTTCCCACTATCGAAAAAATGTTGCGTCTGTTTCATTGATCATACATATATTAGTTGTGGGACAGGGATTCTCAGCTATCGATCAGCAGGCTTCTTTGTGAATTGTCGTGCTCCTCCCATGCCATTTGTGCCCATGGAAAATTGAACTATCGATAGGAGCTTATAAATCTATGCCCCCACTGTAGCTTCCATGTCACAACATGTCAGGGTTGTAGAAGTCTCATTAGTTTAAAATTCTAACCAAAATTTAAATAAAAAATTCAGATATAGATGTTAGTATGTCATACTGTCATATGATCTCTCTGTATGAAAGATATTATGTATGCTCAATGTCTGCTTCTAGTGGGTATATATCCTTAAAATTATGTGCCCTAAGTAATATAAAAATGAAGGGAATAAATTCTATAGGCTTCCTTTGGGCTTTCATAGTCAGCAGTATATACTAGTCTGTCAGCGGATGTCTAGGCTTGCCGTAAACTTTTGATAAAAAAAAATTACATTGCTACAAAGTTCGTGTAAAAGTTGGCATTATTTGTTAAGAGAACTGTCAAGTCAAATAATACCCATTGTAATGCATCTCTACAGAATTAAACATTTTGATAACTTGTTAAGAAATAAATATCTAGATAGCAATTCGTTATATATCTTTGTTCTGTTTTTCATCTTATTTGGCAGAAGATATACAATCTTTGGCTAATAAAACGTGATTAGAAATGTTGCAGTTGTAGGAAACCAGTAAACATCCCATTAGCTGGGATCACATTTGTAACCTCATACATAAAATTGTTTGTTAATTTTTTTTCTTTGCTATATCATTTCTATCGACCTCTGTCAAGTACAGGATCAACATATATATACAACGGTAAGCTAGAGTATTTTCAGTAACTCATAATGAAGGGACCTGAATACTAACTAATTGTACTAGTACAATGCCCGTGCTAATGCTACGGCGATAATTAACCAACCAAAAAAGATGATATGTTGTAGAAACCCATCATAAAAATTGATAGATTTAAGATTCATCATATAAATAAAACATAGAAACAATAATTTTTATTGCAGAATACAATCTCTGTAAATAAAATACATGACTACATTTCCATCTCTCGAAACCAACTAAGTCTTGTGGTGCAAGAATTTCCTGTGCATTATATGTCATCATAGCATTTCCTTGCTCAACGACATTGTGTACTGTATGAGTTGATTATAATTTCTAGCCATACAATTATTTGTTTCTTCCTTTTGCTATTTCCTATCGAAGAGGGTAAGATTTTTCTATCGCTTTTAGAGGTAGAAAAAAAAGCAATGAAGTCATCATTCTGTATTAGAAATTAAATTGTTGTGTGAGCTTCTCCCTTCTCTATTCTAATTAAGTTAAGCTAGCCTTTCTTCTTTTTTACCTCACTACTGCTACTACTGCTGCATCTCCCTCACATTGTGGAGTTTTTTTGGTCCATGATGTATGTTGCTGTTGAAATATAAGGATTAGAGACAGCATGAAGGAAGTTTCATTTATCAGGTAAGCTTCTCCATTTGCTTCGACATGTAGAACATTGTATCACATCACTCAATTTGTGTTGCCATCATGGACCATACTGTATTCCATTCAGATTGATATATTAGTTATCAAAAATTGTCCTCCTTTCTATAAAAATGTAAAAAAAAAAATCCTTATACACGTGCTCAGTTACTATTTGGTACTCTTTTGAGGATGCTGTCTATAAAAAATAACCCTGGGAATAGGTGTTATTGCTCATAGTTTGCTGAAGCAAAACACAAGTGAGGGTCATGCGTTTAAACACCTAATGTACTGATAGCCTATTATGTGCATTTTATCATGCTGTTTTTAGCATGAATTTATTTCGCAATATATTTTTGGTTGATTTACCAAAAAACAAAGGAATAATGTAAATTTGTATGAAATGTCCACGGTGTATTGTGACTAATTGTAGATGCATGATTTGCAGTCAATCGTGTGTTCCTGGGCCGGTGAGTAAATTTTGTGGATGATGGTTTCAGCACTTTCTGAAACAGTTGTCAACAAGATTGGGGGGTGGGTGTTGGGGGGGGGGGGGGGGGGGGGGGGGGGGGTGGGTGTTGGTGGGGCGCTGTGAAGATATGGATTCTCAAGGAACTCATATGATCTCTCTGTGCTTGGAGATAGGGAGGTTGAAGGCTAAAATGAAAACGATCATGTCTGTGGACTCAACCATGCATAGTGTGCCCTGCTAATGTGGAGCTTCTGCTGAAGATAATCTGCGTCCATACAATTCCATATTCTGTATTTGTATCAAACACGTGTAATTCTTGAAACAAGCACGCATGGTTTTTTACTTTGTTTGGCCTCCTGTTGTGCTTCAAACTTGGCTGCTACCTCCACGTAAAAATTATTTTGGGTATTTTATGGGATTGGATAGAACAGTTAACACTTTTCCTTTACATGCTCCCTTCTATGAAAGAATATGTAGGTCGCACCTTATTTTCTGCTCATATTTTTTCTGTCAATAATACTTTTTATATAAACTTATGGTTGTCATGGTTCGTCGAATCTACATGTTTTTGTGCAGCTAAGTTTGTGCCGCTTGAACGCACCAAGAAATGTTAGTGCATATTTAACTCTGTTTTTAATTTGTATACATGATTCTTTGACATCAAGTGCGCCCGCGGCAACGCGCGGGGCTCTCAACTAGTTAGAACAATGAATTCCCAGATTTTGTGCTACAGAAAGGAGGTAAGCGTCGTATCAAAGATTTAACACTGGATTGATATTGTTACATTTTCACCAATTTTTTTTGTTTTGAAGAATGAAGATTGTGATTTAGTAGGATAATTAAGACAGGAGAACAGATTTTACTGTGTTCAAGGAGAGCATCAAATAAACGGTGCTCCCTCAGTCCCTTTTTATAAGGGATCGGGGGATGTATCGAGGAAAATAGCACAGAATGAAAATGACGAGTATGCCCTTCTACTATTGCTCTCCACGCCCACCATCTTCTCTTCCGCAGCCGCCGCCTCTCAAGCCTTGTCGGCGGCATCCCGGACAGCGCCGCCGCCACGGCCTTCTCCCCTCTCGCCACGACCTTGGCCCCGGGCCGCACGAGCATGCCCCTGCCGCTGCCTCGACCTGCCAAGCCCCCGCCCCGGACGCCGCGCCCGTCCAAGCTCACCCGAGCTCGCCCCGGCAGCATCCCCGCCCAAGTCCGTCCTCACCGCGAGCGGCTCACCGCCTTGGCAACCCCCATCAGCTCGCGCCTGCAGTAGCCAGCACGAGCTTGCTCTCGACGCAGGCGCCAGATCTCGCCACCGCCGCAAGCCGCTCCCCTCTGATGCAGCCCGCGCGAGCTCTCCCTTGCAGCAGCCCCGCCCGAACTTGTGGCAATGGTGGCTTTGAAGGGCGTGACGACGAGCTCCATCGCCGCCGCGTGGAGGCACCACTGCGAGAGCTCTGTAGTCTGCCCTTCTCTCGCATCCCGATCGAGCTCCCTGGCCTCGCGCCTGTGCTGGAGCTAGCTCAAGGTTGCCGATGGCCGAAGCCTTGCCATCCAGTAGTGGCTCGCATGGTGGATGTGGAGGGAGGTGAGCTTTGATCGACGGGCGGCGAGCGGCAAGGACGAGATGTCAGCGAGGAGCGGCATGACCGGATAAGGTTCGGCTAGATAGCGGAAGGAAGGGGAAAGAATCTCGTCTGAGACCCACTCATATCCTTTGAATCCCTTATATTTTGGTACAATTTCAAACTCTCCTAATTCCTTACATAAAAGGATGGAGGGAGTAGAGGGGGAGGGAGGGAGGTTGGGAGAGAGAGGAGTGCTTTTAATGGTTTGAAAGAGGACTAATTTTTTTGCATGCTTTAGGCTAACTGCACCTATATAATAATTGCTAGCACTAAATTTGGGGCTAAAAAATTTGGGGCTCCGTGCCATGATCGAGCGCGGCTCCTCTCTGTTGTAGTGGTGTTACTGTACAGGTACAGTAACAGCAACCATGCACCATTCAAACTTCATCGCTTGGCTCTAATTTTATCACTTAATCACCATCATCAATTAGGTTGTCCTGTTAATTAAGGAGGGGAAAATATTCTGAGGGAGAACGGTGGCCGTGTACTGTAGCATTACCGCTTTTCACAGGATCGAGTCGGAAGTGCTGATAAACAGACACAACAGTACATCACATAAAGAGCACAAATTTTTCATATTTAAGTTATTACAACAAGTCTTAAATGGATTAAAACACGTGAGTACACAGCGAAAATCTGAAGATACAAGAAATAACTACTACTCTCGACGATACAAGGCCGCACATCGAAGCCCTACGATGTGGACCTGCTGAGAAACTCCACCAAGCAAAATGCGAAGCAAAGACAACCTGCACAAAAACATAAAGAGCCAAACCCTGAGCAACTAATACTCAGCAAGACTTACCCGTCAACGTGGCTAACTACAGCCGACTCCTGAAAATGCAAAGGCTACAAGGGGTAGGCTGACTCACTTGCATAAAAGCGCACTAATTACTTGATCCTTACTTTCAAGTTTTATTTCCAATTAAGTACTTAACCAATAAAATAGTGCACTTATCTCTAAAACGGTATAAAGTAACAATATATCAGATAATAACTGTGTACAATAAGATATAAAGATAACAGTAATAATCTAGCATCATCATTATCATCATCCATAATCACACTACGATGTGGCGTAGTGAACAAGTGGGTGCTTATTTCCGAGAGCGGCGGCATCGATGTACATCCTGCAGGAGAAACCTGACCACACGCCATGTGCGCCACACAGGCCACACATAGCAACCTTTCACAAAGCCCCCGCAAGGCCGAAATCTAGCTGCTGCATCATGGCGAAACATTAGGTCCCACACGACACCCGGCCCCTCCGTTGCCCATGGTCCCATTTCCCCAGAGCGGCAGGATAAAGTTCGTCCCCACGATTGCTAAGCTACGTCCGTTTACTGGGCCCATAAAATACCAGCATGTGAATCAGTACGTTCAAGCTTGCTCAACAGGACCAACAACGAATGGTCCTTAACCGACGCAAACGGGGCTACCACCGTGAAGACCCAGCCTTCCCAAACCATCCTATCAAACATCCCCATCCGGTCTCCAACACATCATAACCTTCTAGCACAATCCAGGGTAAGAATTCCTATCCTGCGAGTGGGACCTACCACTCGACTTCTCCCGTTCGCTAGACCCTAAGCATAGCAGACTCTAACGGTAACCTAGAACCAACTAATACAAAGATAGGACCCAAGGTAAATCTGGAAGGGGATTCCTAATGCAGTTCTAGGGTTTCACATCAACTCCTAATAAACCTAATGCACAATCAATTACTAGCCCCAAACAAGTGAGAAAATAAAAATCTA
This sequence comes from Eragrostis nindensis, assembly GCA_012490785.1. NCBI lineage: Eukaryota > Viridiplantae > Streptophyta > Magnoliopsida > Poales > Poaceae > Eragrostis > Eragrostis nindensis. The sequence goes on along the minus strand of JAAXCT010000657.1, from coordinate 58,335 downwards.
CAAGGAAGGCATGCACTGGGGCTTGCCTGGCTCTGAGGCAAAGCTAGCACTAGCACAGTCAGTAGGGTCAGTCTGGGGCTCCTCCTGAACTGCTCAGCATCCTGCTACTCCAGACGCTCCGGAATCACCTCGAGAGCTATATGTCATAACAAGGAAAATAATGCACGCCAGATGCAATGATATGATACAGTAAGATTTATTTACTTGACAGGACAGTCATTTACGCTGTAAGTGCAAAACTTAGTTATTTATCTTCGTCTGAAGTATTTCCTTCATTGACTCTTAATTAAGTTAATTGCATAAATTAGCTTTGGTTATTAATTTCAAAATTAATTTATGTTCACTGGTATTTTTCTGGTGAAGAGCACCACTGGAAGTAATTTACAGTGAAGTGTCATGATTTATTGAATTAAGGAATATTTTTAACAATTTAAGCAAGACAGCAGATTAAATAAATCATAAGAAAATAATTAAGCAACATATGACAGTGGAAAAATGCTCTGTAGGTGTGTAGACAGATTAGTTACAAGCATGCAAAAATTTGGAATTTATTGATTTACAGAGAATTTATTATGATTTAAACAAGATTCGTTGTTTAAGCAATTTAACAGAAAACAGAAAAAGGATTTTATGAAGTTTGACAATTTGTTTAGATAGATCTGGGTACAAGGAGTCCAAAAAAATTGGATTTGCAAATTTCCGATGTGGCTTCGATTTACTATGAATTTTTGAAGCTTGTAACATTTTCTGGAAATTGGGAAAAATTGGGAGCCAATCGGAACTGAGCCACACCACGGGCCACACAGCGCGCTCAGCACAGCAGATCCGGCCCTGGATGAACCAGAGCTCGGGCGAGCTCGTCCATGGCGGCTCAGGTCGCCGGAGAGGGGCGGCGGCCCGCCAAAACTTAGGCAAACGATCACTAAAAATCCCGGAAAAAATACAACAACGAAGCACAGGTCACCGGGCATCCATTTGAGGGGTCTGGGGTCGACGGGGACCGCCGGAAAGCGGCCGGTGACGAGTACTGCGGCTGAGGCAACTACGGCAGCGATGCGAGCACGGTACAGAAGCAGGAAAACTTGGGGAAGGAGGACGGAGAGATTCACCTCAACGTCCTGAAGCGCGTCCCGGTGCTTATCGCCGAGGAGGGAGTCCGGAAGATAGAGCTCGTCGATGAGGCACGTGCAGTGGTGCGAATGGCAATGGGGAAAATCTCCAAGAACACCGCAAGAAGCGGTGAGAAAGGGAGAAAATGAGTCACAGAGGTGCATAGGCACGTTGAGCAGCTCTCGACGGGAGGAATTTTGAAATGGCTCACCGGAGAGAGGAAACGACGGCGACGGTCAAGCTCAGCCCATGGCCGGTCTTTGGGAATAAAACGAGTCGATCTCAAGCTGCAGTGAGGCACTGGAACCTGACGGGTCGAGGTAGTGGAGCTAGTCCAATGTGGACCTTGCGGTGGTGTCGGTTTCGTTGGGGAGCAACAAGCAGTGGCAGGCGCTCAAGCTCTTTGCGCGACGGTCGGCAATGGCGAGCGAGGTGGCGGCTAGGGTTAGGGTTTGGAGTGACGGCGGGAATGGGAGAGGACCGACTGAGAGAGCGAGGCGATGCGACTCTTATCCGCGGCGTACGGTCGGTGCTGGCGGCGTCCACCGCCGGTGAAGGCCAATCGGTGAAGGAGGAGTGGGACAGCGGGCTCGACGAGTTTTTCATTTTTCGTGAATTTTAGTCCAGCTGTTTTGCACGAATTAAAATCAGTACTTCCAGCCTTCCAAAAATTACAAAACATTCAGGGAGTGAAGAACACACATCCAGCTCCAACTTTTCTTTTGGGTCGATGCAGTTTTGAGCTCCAGAATTTGAAATAAAAATTCAGGAATGCAGCAGTTTGTGCTCACTTCACTGAATTTTTAGAGGATCTTCCAGAATTTGTAAAATCTTGGAAAATTCTCCAAAAATTCTCTTTTGTGGTATGCTTGCACAGGAATTTTTGGTTTGGCCAAGTTGTTATTGGAAATTTTGAATTGCTTCACAAGCTTAGGTTTGTTACGTGTTTGAACATTTGAAATTTGAATTCAGATTTGATGTATTTTAGTTTTGGTTCAGTTTGGAAGGTGATTTGCAGGTGTTTGGCTGCAGGTGACACGGGGTGTCACAGCCCTCCCCCTTAAAGGAATATCGTCCCGAGATTCAAGAAGAAGAAAGGAGGAAAAAGGAAAAACGACGAACGAAGAACAAAGATGCAAAAACGGAAGCAATAAACAAAAACTCACCTTGAAGGTAGAAAACCCGGAAAGTGAGAGTGTAGGAACTCCTCTGTCTCTCAAGTGGCCTCGGCCTCAGAGTGGTTGCTCCATTACACCTTATAGAATCTGATGGTTTTGTTTCTGGTGACTCAGTCTTTCTGATCAATCACCTTGATAGGCTGCTCGGGATATGCAAGATCTGGCTCAAGCTGCCCAACCTCACTGATCACCACATCTGCAGGAGCCTTTAGACACTTCTTCAACTGAGATACATGGAACACGTTGTGGACTCCCGAGAGGTTTGGTGGCAGCACCAAACGATAAGCAACAGGTCCACACTTCTCAGAAATCTGAAACGGTCCAATGTATCTTGGGGCAAGCTTCCCTCTGACACCGAACCGACGTACACCCTTCATAGGAGAGACACGAAGGTATACGTAGTCACCAAGTGCAAACACCAATGGTCGGCGTCTCTTATCAGCATAGCTCTTCTGTCGAGACTTGGCTGCACGTAGATTGGACTGAACAAGTCTAACTGTCTCCTCAGCCTCTGTCACAAGATCTGGCCCAAAAGTGACTCGCTCGCCAGACTCAACCCAGTTAAGGGGAGTACGGCAGCGACGTCCATACAATGCCTCGAACGGTGCCATCTTGATGCTCTCCTGATAACTGTTGTTGTAGGAGAACTCTGCCAGAGGTAGACACTCATCCCATTTCTTGCTGTGAGTCAGAACATAAGCACGGAGCATGTCCTCTAGTATCTGATTCACTCTCTCGGTCTGGCCATCTGTCGGAGGATGATAAGCTGAACTGCGAATAAGCTTAGTCTTCAAAGAAGCGTGTAGTTGCTCCCAGAAACGATTAACAAACTGCGAGCCCCAATCAGAAATGATTGTCTTAGGCATCCCATGCAAACAGATAATTCGAGAGATATAGAGCTGAGCATACTTCTTCACGTTGTAATGAGTGTGCACGGGGATGAAATGAGGCACCTTGGTCTAGCGATCAACAATCACCCATATAGAGTCATGATTCTGAGATGTGAGAGGCAATCCAACAATGAAATCCATACTGATATCCTCCCACTTCCAAGCAGGAACACTCAAAGGCTGAAGTAAACCTGCCGGCTTCACATGATCTGCCTTGACCCTTCTGCAAGTGTCACACTCAGAAACATATTGTGCGACTTCCCGCTTCATACGGGTCCACCAGAAACGACTCCTCAAGTCCTGATACATCTTGTTGGTGCCCGGGTGGATCGAATACTTGGACAAATGTGACTCATCAAGGATTTTCTTACGCAACTCAAAGTCCTTCGGAACAACCATCCTCTTCTTGAACCACAGGATTCCATCCTCATCCTCTCTGAAACACTGGACTCTGGCTTCCCAAGCTTGAGTCTTCTCTTAAGGTGATTCACCTTAGCATCTTTCTTCTGCGCTGCTACTATCTCATCACGCAAAGTAGAAACGAGTGATATATTGGCCAAGGAGCCATAAAGATACACTCGAACACTGGGCTCCTCATCTGCGGTGCAAACGGCGGTGAGGTGGTTACAATGAGCCTTCGACTCAGAGCATCGGCAACCACATTAGCCTTCCCTGGGTGATAATGAATCTCTAGGTCATAGTCCTTGATCAGCTCTAGCCATCTTCTTTGCCTCAAATTCAGATCTTACTGAGTGAAGATATACTTGAGACTCTTATGATCTGTGTAGATATGCACCAGGTTTCCCAACATACCGCCATACTTTCAAGGCAAGTACAACAGCTGCAAGCTCAAGATCATGGGTCGGGTAATTCTCTTCTGCCGCTTTAACTGCCGAGATACATAAGTGTTGGTCGTTTGACGCACCCACTTATATACCGCAAGAGTACGGGTATAGTTGTAGCACTTTTTCCCTTAGAGTATTCCAAAGTTTAATATCGAACCACAGAGAACAAGCGGGACTTAAACTATTATATTAAACTACTAAATTAATATGGCAAAGGTGTGTGTGGAAAGGGTGGTTAACAGCTAGAGATGAAAGGGCCTGCGGTTGTATCAAGATTATGAAAAAGATTCTCTCCTATGGTTTGGGGTACTGGCATGCAACTCAGGTCATGGTTCAATTGATAGGTTTAGTATTCTACAAGACATGGTGGTTTCGTTCGCCCCGATCCTGTCACGACAAGGTACTAATAGCTCCCCACTGGTTTCTTGCACTATGTAATAAACACGTATTGATCGGATACGAGTTCAAAGCATCACATAGACTGAACACATCAAAAGAGTATTGTAAGCGTGAGAGTTACATAACCAGATTTCCCTCGCCACGGAGAGAATATGAGATCTACTCACGCATCATACTGCAACACATGAACATGGGTACAGTAAGACGCAGGGTTTTGGCGTGGCCCCACAGGTGCCGATCGGCACGGCGGTGTGCCGGTCGGCACAGTCTTCCTTTTTGGTGGTGATGATCGGTGATCGCCGTCTTCGCCGCCACAACCTTCAACCTAGGTCAAAACCTCTGTATGTCTGCCTCCCTCCTTTACTTCGCGACCAAGATCTCCTCTTTATAGTCTCTTTCGGTTGTGGGCTGGATTTCACCGACTCCGACTCTGATATTTCTTCTGGGCTTCATATTCTCCGAGTGGGCTTTAAGTTTGGGGCCCGACCTCCATGGTGCCGGTCGGCACACGGGCCGTGCCGACCGGCACGGACTCCAATTTCCTTGCTCTTCGGGCCTCCGGCTGCTCTTTACTCGTAGTCTCCTTATCTTCTCTTGTTTCCTGCAAATACTTCCGAATACACAGAAACTACGCATATATATGATAATGGGGGTTAATTGTTAGCAATTATGACATAATAAAGTATAAAAACACCATATTGTCATATAAAATGCGCACCTAGAAAGCACCAACAATAAGCAATCACCCTACCGTCCTGCATTAGCACACAACCAAGACCAGTACCAGAAGCATCACAGTACACATCAAACGGCTATGTTGCAGCACATTGGGTTGTAAACTTGCGTACATAACATGTACTCCCTCGTCCCAGTTTAATTGGCACTCTAGCTTCATCCAGTTTTTCTAAAGTAATTGGCATTCTTACTTCCCAATGCACCTTTTTCTCCTCCCGATACACCTCTATCTTTATCTCTCTCCTCCTCGTTTTCTGCGCATCTACCTTAACCAACTTTTCTTAATCTCCGTGCCGAATGCTAAAACGTCAATTATTTTGTGACGGATGGAGTATTGATGAAAGCATCACATGACATAAATAGTACTTGAATCATGGTTACTGCAGTTTTCTTCATTCGTCATTAGTCCATGAATTTTACTAGAGCTACGGTTGTCCGCAGCCGGCCGTAGAGATGATTCAATTCATTTGTAAGAACTTGTCTCCATAGAATTGTACCGGGAGAAGGATTCTCAGCGAAAACCACGACTGATGTCACATACGTGAACAAATGAGGTTCGTAGTTGCAAAACAATCATGTCGAAGTCTCACGATCTGGAAGAAGACGGCAAAGAATTTGGCGCCAAGCCTGGTACACGTCCAGATTTCCCTCCTTAATAAATAGGAAAATGTAATAATTGATGATGATTAATTGAAAAAAATTAGAGCCAAGAGACGAGGTTCGGACGGTGGATTGTAGCTGTTACTATACCGGTACTGTAACACCTGTGTACAGAAGAGGAGCCACGCCCGCCATGATCCACTCGCACATGCTAATGTACGGCCCTGGTTACCTGTATCCAGCGGATGCGCCGCTGCTTATGCCATTGTTCCTTCTTGTATCACGCTGTTTAATGTTTTTAATCAGGTTCATCTGCTACCATGTCAAGGCATTGCCACCATATTGGCAATGGGTTATGTTGACACGTTCGAGCACCCCATCACTTTTGCTATCGTGCGGCTCATCATTTGATATTGTGCATCCATATCCTCCATGGTATGGACCATGCACACCTTGACAATTAATGACGAAGGCTACCTATCAGTCTCACTCCAAGTAGCACCTACCAGCTGACAGTATCCCCGCTTGGCTGGGGGGGGGGGGGGGGGGGGGGGGGGGGGGGGGGGGGGGGTGGAGGTGTGGATTTGAGCTATCAGATTATCTTCAACTTCTTCTCAGATCTCAGCATATGTGGTGGCCCGATTATGATGTGTAAAGAGATCAAAATACTCTAAAGTAAGTAGGATAAATTTCTGGTGCAGTCTCAAAGAAGTCTTAAGCATCATGCAAAAAAATCAATTTGAGAGTGAAAACCTTAAAGTTTATCATGGTGAATCAAGTGATAAGACTGGCTAGGCTTGAAACGTCTACCCAAAATTTCTTCATTATTTATATTGCTAGAGAGCTCAAGGAAATGCAACCTGTTACGCTACTATACCTAACAGGTTGCATTTCCTTGGTAAGACTGGCAAGGCTAGAAACGTCTACCCAAAATCTCTACATTATTTATATGGCTAGAGAGCTCAAGGAAATGGAACCTGTTAAGCTACTATATCTCAACCAGTTGCACCCCGTTAAGCTACGTACTATACCTAAGCTACTATACATAAGAGACTGGCAAGGCTTGAAATGTCTACGCAAAATCTCTACATAATTTATATTGCTAGAGAGGTGTGCAATTCACTTATGGCTCCACAGCTGCACTAACGTGGAGGCTCCATCAGGCTTTAGACGTGGAAATAGGAGCGGCGTATGTGGTCACCCCAAGACTTGAACTCAAGACCACTAGATTGATACCATGTAAGATAGACAGATTGTGTGTAATGTTTGGTTGTATTGCATTGAGCCTTTTGGCCGGTATGTATAAGAGTACAAGACATGGGGCCAAGTTACCTCCTGGATAAAGGTTGGAATCCTAGATCATAATATCTAAATTACCAAATAAGCTCTCACACTACCATCTACTATTTGCAACAGAGTAAAATAAATGAATGCCGATACAATCATTATCAGTGGCGGACGTAGAGAACAAGTTGAGGTGGGGCTGAACCTCCATGTTCTTCTTCCACCTCCCACCTCATTCCTCTACTCCTCCTTATCCTTGCTTCAAAACACCAATTTTTCATGCTATTTTTTTCAAGAAAGTTTAGGGGAGGCTTGAGGGGGCTCTAATGGGATGGCAGCCGGGAGGAGGGGGGGGGGGGGGGGGGGGGGGGGCTGGAGCCCCCCCAGCCCCCCGGCTGGATCCGCCCCTGATCATTATCTTCATATTCTTATGGCATACATATTTTAGTTCATCACGCTTATGGAAGAGATCAAAAGTTCTTCCTACCTGGGAAATACTTAATGCATCTTTCACTTAATTTTCTTACAGATTTTCTCAGTGAGATAGGCTATATCAGCAAGTCACGATGTTAGGTAGGGCGAGCGGCGATTAACAAGATGCAAGGCGGGTGACAACGGAATCGTATGCTTCATAAGATATGAACTAAATTGTCGGGGCAAGACGACCATCCTGAAACAAGCCGTTGTTATTTTATCAGCCTCAATGTCCACCAAACGCTTCAACGGCATGTGGCGGCACCGCGCAGTGCTTTTTTGGCACGGGCATCACGTATGTCGTGTTGGATGGTGTGGCCATGATACGATTGGTGGGCACAAAGTTCTGAGTCATCCCGCTCAGGTCTGTTTTGGTGGACGGCTGACCGTCGACGAACGAGGCAACCGGCACCGCAGTAGAGAGTGGCGGCGTCACTGTCGCTTCCAATCAGATCAGATGAGGCGACACAATCGCGAGCAGTGCAGTGACTTGGTATTTGTGGCCCCAATGAGATTTCATTCGCTGCCCTCCTACCGTCTCTGCTAATTATTGTTTTCCCGCACCGTCAAAAGGAAACAGAAACCCTTCCCCTTCCGGTGCCCGCCGCCAGCTGTCGTGCTCTACGCGACACACACTTGTTGGACGACGCTGGGACACGAAGCTCTGATTTGACCTATTATGGTAGTCTTTCTTTGCATGGCCATGGATTTGGATGGAAATGGATGGAGCAAGACAATGCCATGGCCGTCCGTGAGAGCTCCAAAGAGGATAAGGATTGGTTCTTTTTTTTTATTTGGCCCCTGCCTTTTTGCAAAAATGACCTTTTGAAAGTAGCTTTTATAAAATAATATTTAGATGAGCAAGAAGGACATAAAATAAAACAAACAAAAACTTTATTCAGTTCTTCATATATAAATTGTACTCCCTCCGTCCCAATTTAATTGACGTTTTAGCTCTTGGCACGGAGGTTAATTAAGAAGAGTTGGTAAAAGTAGGTGTGCATAAAACGAGGAGAAGAGAGATAGAGATGTATTGGAAAGAGAGAAATGTGCATTGAGAATGAGAATGCCAATTATTTTGGGAAAACTAGAGGATGCTAGGATGTCAAATAAATTTGGCAGAGAGAGTATTTAACAAATGTCATAAATTATACAAGCTCAAAAATGATCTACAAATATCAAATATACACTTGATCACCTTAATCTATGGTCTCATGCATGAATTAAACACTATACAGACAGTGTAATAGACAAATCACTGTAGCGGTCTTTGTGCGATAATAATCAAGATACTCACATACAATCGTTGTGTTGTAGCACTATGGATGCCCTTAGATATCTGACCCACTCATGGAAGGACATGCCAAGAAAACTGGCCCATATACCTAAACAAGCTACCAAAAGGAACCTTAATAATATGAAATTACTACAGGTAGTGATCTTTGAGACAGGTGCGGATGGAATCGATATTGTGTAGCCTGGCGCTTTGAAATAGGTTGGGCGAACCGGTTTTCCATTGCGGACTTGCTTTTATATTAGCATGCTTAAAACATCCAAATTCCCAGAATTAATACAACAAAACAAGATCCAATATGAGTATAAACTTTATTTTAATATGTTTTATTTTTTAAAAAAATGCAACATTTTGAACGTATTAGTTCAATATGTTTTTTATGTTGTTTCAACCTTTTACAAAAATGCTGAACAAATAAGGTGAACTACTAATGAATAATGTTTGATTCCACATGGATATATATTTATTGATTATTTCAACGTTATGAACGTATTATTTCAAGAGTTTTCTAGTTTGTTTGAAATAGTGGGATCAAAATCACTGATCTAGTTCTTATTAAATGTTCAGCTATTTCTTACTTTGTAATATTTTTCAACAGCGTTGATAAGTTTTCAGAAAAATGTTGAATTGGCTTAACCTATTCATATAGAATAAATAATAAAATAATAATTATTTAAATAATAATACCAATATGAAAGAGTGAACTGCAGCCTAGCTACTTCTTTTTGGCCTTGACGGGTCGTGCTAAAGTTTGAGGTAGCTCAGGCCACAGCAAAATTTAAGAAGGATCGCTCTATATTGGTCCAAGAGAGGTGTGTTAGGAGAGCGCGCAATCGGTGTCGGTGGTCGCCACGTGTCATGGCAAGTCTCTTCTTTCTCCTCTCGACCTTCTTCCTCCCCTCTGTTGCTGTCCCCGCCCAGCGAACCACGCGCTCTCGTGGCCTCCGGCGGTCGGTGCCCGCGCATTCCGCAAGAGCATTTTGTTTTGTCCGGTTGGACGACTTGTCCATGATATGAAGGCAGGAAGATCCAGTTCACTGCGCCTTGGACGAAGGAGAGGCAACCGGCACTGCTGCAGCGAGTGGCGTCACAGTCGTGGACCACGACTCATCAAGTGCGTGCAACGACCTCGTGTTTGCTTGCTCCTCGGCCTCCCCATCCCTGGCTAAAGAAAACAGAAACTGTCCCTATCCTCGCATCAACCAAATTCCCCTGGGCCGAATCTCCTCCTGGCCTCCGCCTCGACGGCCGGCGAGAACACTGCTCCGCACGCGCCGGAGACGCGGGGCCACGATTGCTTCTCCAGCCTTCCTGATCCAGGCGGCGGGACTGACTGAGGAAGCGCCCTGCTCACGGAAGAGGATGAGATCGATCTGGAGCGCCGCCGCTCGCCGTAGACCACAAGATCGCGCCAGAGCTGCTGGGCCGCCGCTAACGCTGGAGCTGGTAAAAGCCATGTTCTCTTCCGATGTGCAGTTTTCTTTCCTTCTTTTTTTTTGTTTCGGATTTCCTACTGGCACTTACTGGTTCTCTTTTGTTCAGTCCTCACTCACTCCCATGGCCCTGAAACCCTAATCTGCTGCGCCCGGATCGAAGCCGCACTGCCGCCCCCAGGCTCACTCACCAATCGACGCTCCAGCTGCACGGCCTGCCTCCAGCTGTGGTTAGTCCCTACCTTAATTTCTGAGCTTCGCATCCCTTTCCCCTCCCCTCTGTCTCCACGTATCACGTCCGGGCGGAGCTCAGGTCAGCCACCGTGCCTGAGACCCGGATCCGCCAACACCCGATCAACATCGTCATCGCTGGTTTAGTGGTCTTGCCGCCGCCTGATCTGGAGATAGTCTTCTCTATTTCTCAATTCTAACTCTCGCTTATACATATACATCAAGTTCATGTTCCATCCATTGGCATCCTTGTGCTCTTGCCTTTCTGACTGCCCTACCAAGGCATTTGCATGTGATAAATAGTTCAAACTACGGCGTTGCCGCGCATACTTTATGGCCATTGTTGTTACCTTTGTTTTGGTAATCTTAAATATATGAATACATGAGGGATATGAATATATGAATACATGGCCACCGTTTTTAGCTTTGTGTTGTGGCCACCGTTTTTTTATTTACCATACAAGGTATGGAGAAGTGTTGCCGCAATAATGTAGATACATTCGCAGTACATCATAGTTGTTATTAGACATATCCAAAGAGCTCTTTGGATTAAGTGTTAGTTAGACACAGCAGACAAGTTGCAATGTAAAAGGGGGAAAAGGCAATGATTTCCTATATTCTATAGCACCTCTTGTTCGACATCTTGGGTTATTAACCTAGGAGGCTATAATGTAGCTTGCTGAAGGAGTTAAAAGAAAAAGGGAACACTCCTAATAATTCCTGGAAAATCCAAGTGTTATCTTGGACAGATGATTGTCATGAAATAAAAAGAACATGGAGTTCTAAATTACATTGTTGCAATGGTACAAGATCTCAGTTGATATATCCACATATTTCAGTTCAGTAATGCTATCATAAACATGGGGCTATCTCAAGCAAGATTAATTTACATAGAAGCAGATTGCCCTCAGCGAATCTCTTCTCTTTTTTTTTTTCTAATTTCGATTTTTGGAACATGAAAAGAAAAGCATGCATCTAGGATTACAGAAATATTAACCAATTAGTGTAGATAAAATGTAATGAATATAGGAAGTGTTTCACTTGAAATGTAAGAGAATTTTCTGCTTCCAGAGCTATTTTTACTCTGAGAAGTTTCATTTTCGTTCAGAAATCAGAATAATAAATAACAATCTGAGAGAAAACTGTACCCAATGAGCAGATTCTAAAGCCTGGTACTAGCCTGTCATTGTGCTAATGTAAGTGTCATTGATGGCAACTTTTGGTAGAAACGACAAGATATATCAGCCAAGTATTTTAAGTTCAGACTGCATTTAAAATTACATAACTGCAAGAAATGTAGCAGCGAGGCACACAGGGCGTGCTGCAGAAAAGGTCTGGAGCAGCTGTTTTGCTTTCAGCAATGGCAGCATTGCAATTCAAGTAAATTTAATATGGTAGATCATTTATCCATTGATTCGGACAGACTGTAGAGTGTACTCAAATTAACGTGGTTAGAGAGAGAGAGAGAGAGAGAGAGAGAGAGAGAGAGATGGGAAAATGGTTAGAGTCTGAATTATTTATTGATTCAAATCCATATACAGGTTAGAGTCTGAATTATTTATTGATTCAAATCCATATACAGGTTAGAGTCTGAATTTATTCCAAGGCATATAAAACCTGTTATCTTCATGAGATAATACATGTATGCTGGATCGTGACGATGTGATAGAGGTTCCTCCATAACTACAAGACCTCCCATCCCATATCTGGTGCATTTTAGTTTCTGAAGTCCAAACATGAATGCAGTCACAATGTTTTGAAATAATAGTGATAATTTATTTCATGCGCTCTATATTCATCATACCATCTAATGTGAATTTTATTCTTTTCGATTCAAATGCAGGTCCCGAAGATAGCTTCTGTGAATGCTGTGAAAGATTGATGTTTTGAGCTGCCTGTCAGGAAACAGGTGAGCCAAATTCTAACCATGCTTTTGTGCATATATTAGTTGGACATTCTCAGAAACTGGTGCAGAGATTGAATTCTTTGGAATTGTTAGTCAGGCTTTACAAAGAAGGAACTAGATCTTCTCTTCCTAGAATAAGGTTTCCTCACATCTAAACCAGATCTCAAGGTTGTCCCCATTCTCCAGATTACGCTCGGGCTTCTATCTCTACCTGCTAAGGAAATTTGTGGGATCTGCCTCTAAGACACTTAATTGGGAGGCGCTGCTGTGCATGAGCTCGCACACGACAAATAAGTAGGTGAGCAAAACCCTTATCGAGTTTTTATATATCCATTCGTTGGAGCTTTTTTCGGAAGCAAGCTGTGCATAGTTAATGGTTAATGAACTGTTTCAACTTAATTACTCTTCACTAAGCAGGAGCCAGATCGGAGCCAGCATGGTTAATGAAGCGGTACAGATAAAGAGGATGGAGATGGAGCTAGCAGATAGGCCACCTGAACTCACCGTGGACAACCACAGGGAGATCCTTGTACGCCTGCCCAGCAAGGACGTCCTCCGCTGTGGCACAGTCTGTAAGGCATGGCGCAGCATCACCACAAATCCGGACTTCCTCGCCGACCATGCACGCCGCCAGCAGACTGATCAGGTACTCCTGTACAAGTATGTGCAGCGTGAGTTTCCGTCCACTGATCACAGAGTCGTGGATATCCTATTGGAGGCACTCCATGTTTCTGGAGATGAGGCGAGACGGCAGCACCTCATCCCCTTCCCCAACAAGACGAGGGACTGGCTCCTGATTGCTACGAGCTACGGTGTCCTCCTATTAAGGAAGGGTGAGGGGCTGTACCTTCTCTGCAACCCCTTGACAAAGAGGTGGGCAGACCTCCCATGGCTTCCTCGGATTCAGCAGAGAGACAAGATCATTCATGATAAGGAGTACGCCTTTTACTTCTACCAGCCGTCCGATGAGTATCGTCTTTTGTGCCGTCGTGATTTGTCTGCCAAGGGGACATGGTGCATCCTCTCCACAGGGCAGTCCCAACCACGATCCATCGATACGCAGACTGCCGAGGCTGCTGGGATAACGGAACTTGTGCCCTGCCTACGCGAGACAGTGACAACGCCAGTTTCTCTCCATGGGCATCTGCACTGGCCACCACACCAGAGCTCAGTTAGGGACCAGATGTCGTACCCCAATTCTGGAGCACTAGCGTTTACCGTATCAGTCCCTGGATCAGACGCTGATACGACGCTTACACAGAATGACATCACAGTCTCATACCCTCTTTATAATATTACCAAGTCTCATACAAGCCCTTTTATTATAAAAGGTCTTACAACAAGGCCAGCGGCCTGACCACAAGAACAGACAACACACTGACTAGCTGCTACAGCAGCAGCACTAGACTACTACTCCAGCGGAAGACGGAACGGCACCACTCCAACAGGCAGACTTGCGGGCAGGCTGAACCCTAATCTTCACCTCCATCAGCTTCTATCTCTGGCTCATCTTCTGAATGATTGAAGCAAGAGTGAGTACTTAAGGTACTCAGCAAGCCTAACACGAGGGGTAAGTTATGCAAGGGGTTTATCAAAGGATAGGCTGAGGTTTATCACAACAAGGCGTGAAAGCTAAGTTTATGCAAGGTTGTTTTGAAAACAAAGCAGTTCGCAATCTACTCAAGTATCTGTAGAGATTAGTGGGGTTGGGCGGCCCTGGGGGAGTTACTGTCCATCCCGCCAGTGCCTCAAGTTTTATCACTGGCCGACAACCAGCACACGGCTCCAAACCGGTGTATTCCGAAAAACACGCCAAGGATAACTCACACAGAAAGTCTAATCATAGTGTGGCCGATGCTTTCGCGTTGTCCAATACCGTGGAACACGGCTTTCCGGAAAGTTTCTTAACCTTGGCCAAGGGTGCACAAATTTCCCCACAAGGTGGTCCAGTCCTCCCTATCGTCATAGTTTGGACTGTCCCACTAAAGGTTCCATACCTACTTGGTACCACCACGGCATCCCCCACGGACATCACCAGGGGCTTCACAATCATTAATATGGCCAGTCATAAATGCCGGATCTCGAACACCCACCAACGAACGAGTCTTCTCCTGGGACTCCGTTGCATCTCCTGCCTCCGGGGGGTACCGGGTGAGTACTAGTAGGGTGTGGTTCCAATCCCGTACCCATATACGGCTTGTGGCTGCGCGAGAGGTGCTAGGCAAAGGCGGCACAAGAACCGGTCCTTATACGACCGAACCAGGCATCTTCAATAGCCAATCCACAAGTGGAAGGGCGTCCCAGAGATAGCCTCCCCACTGAGGACTACCTCGCCTGGTCCCGCCAGAAAAACATCCCTCACTAGGGTTGCACTTATTATTAACCACCCAATTTCACATTTACACACACCACCAAGACACACGCATTTACACGAAAATCATGTGAGCAGTATTAATTAAACACATGGTGAAAGTCCTAAGCGGCAAAGCAATCCAACATATCATTAAGGAATTTAATGACGTTGGTTCCTAGGGTTAACAAGGATACAGGATATAATCAAGTCAAGGCAGGCAATCAAATATTGCATAGGACCATTCTAGCATTTAAATCCATTTAAATACCATGCACATTTATTTGTAAACAGCTCTAATAGGATATTTTGCAAACATAGGATCAACATGATCAAAGGGAGTTAGACTTGCCTTCAACAAGGTCTTCTTCTTCTAAGTCCTCGTATTCCAGGTCCTCGGTTCTTCAACGACTTGATTATCTAGCGATAAAAGAAAATAAATCTACCGCTCAACAAACAATTAAACAAGCAATAAATCAAATAAAACCAAATAGAGACCAAGGTTAGAGTTGGATCTGGTGGTAATGAATAGAGGATGATTTTAGATGAATTTTGGCGAAAGAATCGCCAAAATCAGAGTTGAAACGGAGGAGATATCGATTATTCAATTTTTGGGAAAGGAGATTAATCAGGATTATGCCAACTTAATAAGGCATTGCCATAATCCTAATTAATCTGGAGTGATCAAGGGTTGGAAAATGATTAGAAAGGAAAATAGGATTTTTGGAAATTTTCTGAGAATTTTCTGATATTGGAAAATGGTTCGAAACAGGATTTTGTGTACACTATCCGTGTGAACTTAGTGTTTTCAGAGAGGATGTGAGGCTGAGGGGTCAGGGGTCTGGGGGTCTATTTGGTAAATACAGAAAGATGACAGGGACCTATCTGCAATTTTGGAAAAGTTCAGGGGTCTCGGTGTAAAAAGATAGGGGCTAAAAGGTAATTACAGAAAAGTTTAGGGTCTTTTCTGTAAAAAGACAGGACTTAAACAGAATTAATAAAAAGATCAGGGGCTTATCTGCAAAAGGACAGGGCCCTGGGATTTTTTGGGTATTTTGGAATTGTTTTTGAATGGGAAAAGATGGTGGACTTGGTGCACCATGAACCGAGGGGGTTCATGGGTCTATGGTCTTTGTGGACCGAGAGCACGGAGGAAAAGGTTGAGGGGGGCTGCTGACTGGGCTGGGGAGACCGGGTCAAGCGGGCCCCACGGGATGACGTGGCGTCGCCACGTCGGCGGCCACGTCAGACACGGCGGCGGGCTCGGTCAACGCGGCCGGAGATAGGGCGCGCGCGGCGGCGCGACGCCGGAATGCTCGACGCCGGTGCCTGGGGTGGACGGCGTGCGACGAGAGCTCGTCGCCGGGACGAACGCATGACGGGGAAGCTTCTCGGGCTAGACGTCGACGACGGGAATGGATAGAGTGGCGGCGCGACATCGCCGGAGCAGGGCGGCGTGCCGGCGAGTGAGGGGAAACGGCGAGGGTGTGCGCTGAGTGCGAGTTTGTGCGCGCGGGAAGGTGCGGCGAGGTGCGGTGAAGGTGAAGCGAGGCTCGGCACGGCCGGGCGCGGACGGGAGGGCTGTCGGCGACGGGGTCGCGCGGTGGCGGGCGGCGGCGCACGGCGCGGATGCTCGCGCGAGAGGGGAGAGAGGAAGACGAGGGATGCGGGAGATAGAGAAGGTTGCGATGATGCTCACCAAGGGCTCGGTCGACCGGGGGAGTGACGGAAGAGGGCCGGCGACGGAGAGGGAAGCGGCGGCTAGATCGGCGTCGATCTTCTCGCACGGGGCTCAACTGGGGAAGAGAAGGGCACGGCGAAGTTAAGCGTAGAAGGGAGAAGCTAGGGGCTGGAGAAGAATTCGACGGAACTGACCGACGGCGGAGGGAGAGCTCGCCGGTGTGTTCGCCGGAGCGAGGAAAGAGAGGAGGAAAGAATGGTGAGGACTGAAGATGGGAGCTCGAGAGAGAGGGCTTGGGGCTTGTTTATAGACGGGCGGAGGCGGTGGCGCTCCGTGGCGCGCGCGGCAAGTAAGCCCGAAGGCGGTGGGCCAGTGAGGCGGTGCGGCGGCTGACGCGGCGGATGGGCGCGGCATGGGCGACGCGACGGGGCGAGAGGTGGAGGACGGTACGGCGGGGCCCGCTGGCAGCGAGACGGAGGGAGGAGACGGGCTGGCAGGCTGCACGGGAGGAGTTGGGCCGGGCGGCTGCGGCCCAGGAGGAAAGAAAAAGAAAAGGGAGGAAGAAGAGTTGGGCCGGCCGGATGGAAAGGAAAAGGGAAAGGCGGCCCGGAAAGAAGGAAAAGATTTAATCTTTTCCCAGAATTTGAGTTTGGAAAGATTTCGAATTCAAACCAAAAGAGAAAACAAACAAACACTCAAAATAAATCCAATAAATCCTCAAAATGCAATATGATAAGGTTTTTGTGCAAGTTTTCAAAATAAAATTTTAAAATTGGGGTGGTTTGGCTATCTTAAATCACACACTTCATTTTAATTTGTTCTAAATTTGAAAAATTTCAAATTTTTAGTGAAATTCAATCATGGGCAAAAATTAGGGTGTGACAGATCTACCCCACTTAAAGAGAATCTCGTCCTCGAGATTCAAGCTGCCTAGCGGAAAGGGAAGGGCAGAAAGATCTTTGTTCTTGTATCTGTTTCCAGGTGATCCATTGTTTTTCCATATTGCTAACTTTGAAGTGGAGCCTACCCACTTAAAAGACTTTGACCCAGAGAGATTGGATTTTTGTGCAAACCGGTTGAAAACCACATGCAGTAATAGTTTCAAGTTCCGAATGGAAACATGGCTCCAAAAATCCAGATATAACTCGTGAACGAGTTGGGTTGTTAAGGTACTCACCGGGGACAACTTCTGGTGCTCCATTAGTTTCCCGAGCGTTGATATGGTTTACTCGGCTTCGACCGGTGGTTTGGCTGCTCCTTTGCTGTTGTCCGGAGGATTGTTGTCCACTGCGTCCAACTCCTGATGCTGTAGTCCTATTGCTTGCCTGGTGTGACTGAGTTGGAGCATTATTCCGATTCAGGTAAGGACATCTAGCAACCATATGGCCTGGCTCGCGACAGTGAAAGCAAGTTCTCTTGTCAATGTTATAAGGCTGGGCAACGCTGGAACTGCTCTTCTGTTCACTACCAGAATTTTGGTTACTATATACTGGTGCTGAGCTCGGTTGATTGGACGCTGAAGTTCTGTACTGCATTGTTGGCTGATACTTCGATTTCTGAAAATTATCATTAGACCTTGATTTCTGGTTTCTTTCCTGCTGCTGGAATTTCTGATCATTGAATTTGCGCTTTCTGTCCTGCTCAATGTGGGAGCGTGCATCCTCCAGAAGAAGTGCACGGTTCATGAGAGTGTTGAAATCTGGATATATGTGAGTGACCAACTGCACTCTCAAATTAAGACTGAGTCCTTTCCTGAAACGATCCTGTTTCTTTTGTCAGTACTGATCTCTTCGGGTGCATAGCGTGCTAACTTCATGAACTTTCTAATATACTGATTCACTGTCATTGCTCCCTGCTTCAGAGAGCGGAATTCATCAGCCTTCATTTCAATCACACCCTCAGGGATGTGATACCTCCTGAACTCCTCTTGGAATTCCTCCCAGGTAATTGCATCCGTATTCTCTGCACCCTCACGGTAGTTATCCCACCATTCGCCTGCTGCTCCCTTGAGCTGGTGAGATGCCAATAACACTTTCTCCCTGTCATCTGCATTCACCAAGTGCAATTTCTTGGAGATATCACGCAGCCAATCATCAGCTGCTAGAGGATCCTCCTCAGTACCCTCGAAGGTCGGGGGCCTGAGTCTCATGAATTCTGACATTTTGCTCTGCTGGCCTGGAGCTCTGTCCATGAGTCCCTGTGCAATAATCTCCATCAGGCGGGTCTGATTATCCATCACAGCCACTAGGTTGGTGACAGGTGCTGCGGGTATTCTTCCACCTCTTCTACCACCTCTACCACGGTTCTGTTGTCCCTCACTTCTATTCTGGTTATTGTTTTCTTCAACCTCATCCTGTACTTCCTGCTGATTTTGACTTATTTCATCCTCCTGGTGATCCTGCTCATTGTCATGTCTGCCTCCACCTCTACCTCCTCCTCTACCTCTGCCACATTGATTATTATTTCTTCCTCTACCACGTCCACGCCCTACATTGTGGACATCATCCTGATTATCATCTTGAGCATTACGCTCTCGGCGTTGGCGCTGCTGAATTCTGGCAGATCTTTTGGGAGGCATCTGCTTGTCGGGATAAGGAGAGATGAGAAGGGATTTACGGGAAATCTAAAGCTACGAGCAGAACAAGATAATGGAAAAGAATTTCCGAATACCTTGCGCACACTCAAACAGAAGAATCAGCATCGATACAATCATTACAGCAAACATAGCATCATAACAGGGGCTCGATCACACATATTCAAGTCCTTCTATATAGCCGGACTCGACGGTTAAACCTAGACAACAGGACTCGACAGCAGGGTGACGCTAAGTACAACGGCACTCTACAGTCTAGCTTGAGAGCCGCTTTTGCTTGATGCTGACAGGCCTTCTGATGGCTCGTCTTCTACAGATTCTTGGTTTGACTGAAGTCTCTTGTACTTTTGACTTGTAGTTGTCGGGACTGGAGAGATCAGATCTCTTTGCTGAGGGCTTCCCAACGGGTGCGACCTTTTGGAAGGAGAAATTTTCCAAAATGGGAGAGAAGTACATAGAAAAAGTTTTGCAAATAGTTTTTAGGTATAAAATAGCACTCATTCTCACTCGATCCGTCCTAGGGTTCAACCTACGAGCAAGTATGGCTCTGATACCACTCTGTCGTACCCCATTTCTGGAGCACTAGCGTTTACCGTATCAGTCCCTGGATCAGACGCTGATACGACGCTTACACAGAATGACATCACAGTCTCATACCCTCTTTATAATATTACCAAGTCTCATACAAGCCCTTTTATTACAAAAGGTCTTACAACAAGGCCAGCGGCCTGACCACAAGAACAGACAACACACTGACTAGCTGCTACAGCAGCAGCACTAGACTACTACTCCAGCGGAAGACGGAACGGCACCACTCCAACAGGCAGACTTGCGGGCAGGCTGAACCCTAATCTTCACCTCCATCAGCTTCTATCTCTGGCTCATCTTCTGAATGATTGAAGCAAGAGTGAGTACTTAAGGTACTCAGCAAGCCTAACACGAGGGGTAAGTTATGCAAGGGGTTTATCAAAGGATAGGCTGAGGTTTATCACAACAAGGCGTGAAAGCCAAGTTTATGCAAGGTTGTTTTGAAAACAAAGCAGTTCGCAATCTAATCAAGTATCTGTAGAGATTAGTGGGGTTGGGCGGCCCTGGGGGAGTTACTGTCCATCCCGCCAGTGCCTCAAGTTTTATCACTGGCCGTCAACCAGCACACGGCTCCAAACCGGTGTATTCCGAAAAACACGCCAAGGATAACTCACACAGAAAGTCTAATCATAGTGTGGCCGATGCTTTCGCGTTGTCCAATACCGTGGAACACGGCTTTCCGGAAAGTTTCTTAACCTTGGCCAAGGATGCACAAATTTCCCCACAAGGTGGTCCAGTCCTCCCTATCGTCATAGTTTGGACTGTCCCACTAAAAGTTCCATACCTACTTGGTACCACCACGGCATCCCCCACGGACATCACCAGGGGCTTCACAATCATAAAAATATGGCCAGTCATAAATGCCGGATCTCGAACACCCACCAACGAACGAGTCTTCTCCTGGGACTCCGTTGCATCTCCTGCCTCCGAGGGGTACCGGGTGAGTACTAGTAGGGTGTGGTTCCAATCCCGTACCCATATACGGCTTGTGGCTGCGCGAGAGGTGCTAGGCAAAGGCGGCACAAGAACCGGTCCTTATACGACCGAACCAGGCATCTTCAATAGCCAATCCACGAGTGGAAGGGCGTCCCAAAGATAGCCTCCCCACTGAGGACTACCTCGCCTGGTCCCGCCAGAAAAACATCCCTCACTAGGGTTGCACTTATTATTAACCACCCAATTTCCCATTTACACACACCACCAAGACACACGCATTTACACGAAAATCATGTGAGCAGTATTTATTAAACACATGGTGAAAGTCCTAAGCGGCAAAGCAATCCAACATATCATTAAGGAATTTAATGACGTTGGTTCCTAGGGTTAACAAGGATACAGGATATAATCAAGTCAAGGCAGGCAATCAAATATTGCATAGGACCATTCTAGCATTTAAATCCATTTAAATACCATGCACATTTATTTGTAAACAGCTCTAAATAGGATATTTTGCAAACATAGGATCAACATGATCAAAGGGAGTTAGACTTGCCTTCAACAAGGTCTTCTTCTTCTAAGTCCTCGTATTCCAGGTCCTCGGGTTCTTCAACGACTTGATTATCTAGCGATAAAAGAAAATAAATCTACCGCTCAACAAACAATTAAACAAGCAATAAATCAAATGAAACCAAATAGAGACCAAGGTTAGATTGGATCTGGTGGTAATGAATAGAGGATGATTTTAGATGAATTTTGGCGAAAGAATCGCCAAAATCAGAGTTGAAACGGAGGAGATATCGATTATTCAATTTTTGGGAAAGGAAATTAATCAGGATTAAGCCAACTTAATAAGGCATTGCCATAATCCTAATTAATCTGGAGTGATCAAGGGTTGGAAAATGATTAGAAAGGAAAATAGGATTTTTGGAAATTTTCTGAGAATTTTCTGATATTGGAAAATGGTCAAAACAGGATTTTGTGTACACTATCCGTGTGAACTTAGTGTTTTCAGAGAGGATGTGAGGCTGACGTGTGGGGTCAGGGGTCTGGGGGTCTATTTGGTAGATACAGAAAGATGACAGGGACCTATCTGCAATTTTGGAAAAGTTCAGGGTCTCGGTGTAAAAAGATAGGGGCTAAAAGGTAATTACAGAAAAGTTTAGGGTCTTTTCTGTAAAAAGACAGGACTTAAACAGAATTAATAAAAAGATCAGGGGCTTATCTGCAAAAGGACAGGGCCCTGGGATTTTTTGGGTATTTTGGAATTGTTTTTGAATGGGAAAAGATGGTGGACTTGGTGCACCATGAACCGAGGGGGTTCATGGGTCTATGGTCTTTGTGGACCGAGAGCACGGAGGAAAAGGTTGAGGGGGGCTGCTGACTGGGCTGGGGAGACCGGGTCAAGCGGGCCCCACGGGATGACGTGGCGTCGCCACGTCGGCGGCCACGTCAGACACGGCGGCGGGCTCGGTCAACGCGGCCGGAGATAGGGCGCGCGCGGCGGCGCGACGCCGGAATGCTCGACGCCGGTGCCTGGGGTGGACGGCGTGCGACGAGAGCTCGTCGCCGGGGACGAACGCATGACGGGGAAGCTTCTCGGGCTAGACGTCGACGACGGGAATGGATAGAGTGGCGGCGCGACATCGCCGGAGCAGGGCGGCGTGCCGGCGAGTGAGGGGGAAACGGCGAGGGTGTGCGCTGAGTGCGAGTTTGTGCGCGCGGGAAGGTGCGGCGAGGTGCGGTGAAGGTGAAGCGAGGCTCGGCACGGCCGGGCGCGGACGGGAGGGCTGTCGGCGACGGGGTCGCGCGGTGGCGGGCGGCGGCGTACGGCGCGGATGCTCGCGCGAGAGGGGAGAGAGGAAGACGAGGGATGCGGGAGATAGAGAAGGTTGCGATGATGCTCACCAAGGGCTCGGTCGACCGGGGGAGTGACGGAAGAGGGCCGGCGACGGAGAGGGAAGCGGCGGCTAGATCGGCGTCGATCTTCTCGCACGGGGCTCAACTGGGGAAGAGAAGGGCACGGCGAAGTTAAGCGTAGAAGGGAGAAGCTAGGGGCTGGAGAAGAATTCGACGGAACTGACCGACGGCGGAGGGAGAGCTCGCCGGTGTGTTCGCCGGAGCGAGGAAAGAGAGGGAGGAAAGAATGGTGAGGACTGAAGATGGGAGCTCGGAGAGAGGGCTTGGGGCTTGTTTATAGACGGGCGGAGGCGGTGGCGCTCCGTGGCGCGCGCGGCAAGTAAGCCCGAAGGCGGTGGCGCCAGTGAGGCGGTGCGGCGGCTGACGCGGCGGAGTGGGCGCGGCATGGGCGACGCGACGGGGCGAGAGGTGGAGGACGGTACGGCGGGGCCCGCTGGCAGCGAGACGGAGGGAGGAGACGGGCTGGCAGGCTGCACGGGAGGAGTTGGGCCGGGCGGCTGCGGCCCAGGAGGGAAAGAAAAAGAAAAGGGAGGAAGAAGAGTTGGGCCGGCCGGATGGAAAGGAAAAGGGAAAGGCGGCCCGGAAAGAAGGAAAAGATTTAATCTTTTCCCAGAATTTGAGTTTGGAAAGATTTCGAATTCAAACCAAAAGAGAAAAACAAACAAACACTCAAAATAAATCCAATAAATCCTCAAAATGCATATGATAAGGTTTTTGTGCAAGTTTTCAAAATAAAAATTTTAAAATTGGGGTGGTTTGGCTATCTTAAATCACACACTTCATTTTAATTTGTTCTAAATTTGAAAAATTTCAAATTTTTAGTGAAATTCAATCATGGGCAAAAATTAGGGTGTGACACCAGACTAGAATGGTGGTGTTTGACATCACATCGGAGAAATTCACCCAAATGGCCGGCCCACCAACAACGACAGGCACTCTTGTGAAGTTGTTTGACATGGATGGACTACTCGTGGGAGCTGACTATGGGAAGGAGGAGCACATTGATCTCTGGTTCCTTGAGAACTATGGCACTGATGCTAGGTGGGAACTACGGCACCAGGTTGCCATTCCATGGGAACCTTACAATGCAGGAAGAATTTTACTACAATGGGATCTGGTGTCAGTGGCTGCAGCGGGTGATAGCGATGGCAATGTCATACTTGGTAACAGCTACGGTTTAGTAGTATACAATATAAAGAGGAGGCAGACTGTCAAGACCATTGACACTCTAGTGACATCGGATTGCAATGATGTCCTCGTATCACGGCATATGTTCAGGGCCAACCTGGTGCAGCATCCACACTTTGCCGTGCGGCCCTCTGCTGACTTGCCTTTTGTTCACTTCTAGCCCTGGTTGGTGTATTTGGTAAGATTTCCATGTTTTATTGAGATTTTTCAGTGTTGTTGTTCCAACACATACTCTTGTCTTACACTATTTAACTCCAGTGAACACATACTCTTGTTTTATTGATGTTTGATCTATGTGCCCATTGTACCGTAGGTATCTTAACTGAAGAACAGGCTGCAAACCATAAGTTGCATTCTCCAAATGGCATCCCACAAAGACTAGTAATTTCAATTCAGTGTCCAGCATCAAGACAGTGCCAGTAGAGAATTACACAAGTAGCGATGGGTATCTAACAAGAAGAATGGTAGATCACCAGACTGTCTCAACACTCTTCTAAGTGTTCAGGCTGGTGTTGATGGAATCACAAATAACTGAAACTATGTTCCTGGTACGAGTTTGCTGATTTTTTGTTTCAAGTCAAAGTTGTGTAACTCTTGCTTTGTTTGATGAATTCAAGTTATGTTGCCTTCTACGGTTCTACCCTATCAATTGTTTGAATTCCAATCGAAGATTCGGGCCTGCTGAGATTTTGTATACCCCAAAGATGCCGATGAATATTATGCAGTTCTGATTTCCAATAAAGCATGATCTTCAAATTTTACAGGAAATATATTTTTATTAAATTGGAAAATTGTTGCCCTTTATTCGAGTTTTCTGAGTGTTCTTCATGCTTGAGTAGATGTGACTGGAGCAGTTGTGCTTGCTCTTGTTCTTGAACAAATACTTCAGAGCTGATTGCACAGAACCATGCTGCGCTGCAGAAATAAAAGGTTCAGGTTATCTAAATGAGAACAGTCATATTAATTCTGATGACTCAGAATGATGACAATGTTTTTTGCTTTACCACAAGTGTGTTCTACAATTTAGAGAACCCCTTATTTGCTTTACCACAAGAGTTGTAAGCAACATCAAAATGATGACAAGGGCCTTTTGCATGTAACAATCACCTCCTACTGAGGAGTGAGGAGCATATAGCATATTTTATCATGAGTTCATAACAAATTTAGAATCTTTTCAAGCTGCTCTGGCTGATCCTTCATGAGAAAGCAGGTGCCGCGTGTTGGCAGGAACTGGTGAGTATCACTTGTTTGGATTGCTGTATCTCAGTCAGAAGGTCTTGAGCCTGTCAAGGCCATCTTCGAGAGAAGACTGTGCAATGGCAATGGTGATACGGAGCCAATTCTTGTATACCACAGCACATCCTGTACAAATTGCTTGCTACTTGTTACTTTTCTAATAATAATACAATGATCAGCACAACAGTATGAACCGAAGTACAGTTTCATATCATGGATGACACCATGTGGGAGAACTATACCGGGCAAAACGACTACCAACTCTTCTTTTGCCAACCTGCAGCAGAAGTCCATGTGGTCTTTTATGTCTTGCAGGCGGGACAACTCCAGTTTTACCTGTAGCAAGCCAAGGAAACCCCCCCCCCCCATTATAAAATTACCATGGTCTCATGCATGGAACATCACTGATCTACTCACATACCATCACAAAACATTGATGAAATTGATGTCCTTCAGCTTTTCCCAGCATATAGCTGCAGCTTCTCTTAGAATATTGATGGGTTTGCTGAAGAACTCGAGCTTTGTGTTCTCTAGGAGTTGCGGAATGGCTCCCTGACAAATAACAATTTGTCTCAAAGTGGATGATGGTGCAAATAATTTTGTATTCGTTAGGCACACTTTAAGGTCTTGCTTTTCTATCCGCATAGATAATGTAGTTTTAGTCACCTGGACAAACGTCAAAGCTTGGCTAGATTCGCTTGTATAGTCTGTGTCCTTTTTTGGTTTCTTTTCCTTTTCCTTTTTGCCTTCCTGTACAGTTCTTTGAGATTTTTGCTCTTTATTTTAATATAAAGTCACACAGTAGGGGCCTCCCTTGCTGTAATTCCGTTCAAAAAAAAAAAAACCTGGACGAACGTCGAAGGGTCAGTGGAGATTTCAATGTACTAGCTCCACCACGTACTAGTCCTGAAAACTGCACTACTGGTTATGAAATTTGTTATATCAAAGTACTAGATGAGACGAACCATAGTCCTCTGAAATACACCATTAGGATCATTGATCACTCCATCCAAGCCGCCACCCAGGAACAAACCATCTCTTTGATATAGATTTCTTCTCCCAGAATGTCAGGTGCGCATACACCTCATCTGTAATGACAAAGATGCCAAGTTTCCGCATGGTCTCAGCAACCTACAGATTCATGGAAGAAAAAACCATACATTCAGATCGTTCCCCAGGAGCTCATTAACTAAGCCAGATAAACTTAGAAGCACATACCTTGGCAAGGTGCTCATAACTATAGACATTGCCGCAGGGGTTTCGGGCATAGACAATGACGATGGCAATTATGTTCTTGTCGGTAAGAGCTTGGACGCTTTCAGTGTTGACCTCCCAGTCTTTCTCCGGTAGAAGATCGAAGTACCGGGCTTCCATTCCGCTGAAGACAGCTCGAGCCTCGTAGAACCGGTAGCCTAGTCTCGGAAGCAGGATGTTGGCTAGTCGTGCAGTTTTCAGGACTATCTCGATCAAATCTGATTGCAACCAGACCAAATTTTTAGCTAGCTATTGTCTAGATATTTTTCGCCAAAAAAAAAACATTGTCTAGGTAGAGCACCATTGAGTTTGTAACATATCTGTTGACTTACCTGATTAAGAACCTCTCTTTCGGTGATCTCAGATTGACTAGCACAATTTGTCTTCAAACTGTAGCTTGTCATACACAACGGGCAAATTTGGATTTGATGAGAACATGTCCATCGTCTTCATCATATCTGTAGCATGTTGGGCACCAAGTATCGAGATATATTCCCTTTGATTCAATTCTCCAACAGAGGCAGGTTATTATGCATGAGCTAGTCTCCATATACACAAAAGATAACTTTGGTAGAACACAAATTCCCAGATTTTATGCCACAGAAAGGAGGTTCCCATGCATATTGTCAGCACATGAACAGTGGACATTATTACGGGCAGGTACGATATCCTTTCATTGTAATCGTCAATGAAAACATTGTACGAAAGATTTAACACTGAACTTGATATTGTTTCATTTTCACAAACAATGTTTTGCTTCGAAGATTGTGATTTCGTAGGAGAATTAAGACATGAGAATCGTTGTTCACCGTGTTTAAGCAGTGGGTGCAGCATCAAATAAATTGTAGAGAGAGGGGGAAGTGCTCTGAATGCTTTGAAAGAGGACTAATTTTTTTCATGCTTAAGGCTAACTACACCTATATAATAATTGCTAGCACTAATTTTGGGCCTCAAATATTTGGGGACCTAAGCAATCGCTCCACTCGCACATGCTATTGTATAACTCTCTGGTAACCGATATCCTAGCGGATGCATCACTACCGATGCTATTGTTCCTTCTTGTGTCATGTTGTTTAATGGTTTGAATCAGGTTCATCGGCCACCATTTCAAGATGTTGCCACCAATGTTGATATTGGCAATGGGCTACGTTGACACATTCGAGCACCCCATCACTTTTGCCATCGTGCGGTTATCGTTTGGGCTTTGCTGATTTTGTGCATCTGTATCCTCCATGGCATTGACTATGTCCAGCTCGACGGTGATGAGGCTACCTATCAGTTCTCATTCCAGTAGCACCTACGAACCGACAATATCCCTACTTGGCGCATGGGTGGGGGTGGAGGGTTTGTGTTGCAATGTCCATCTATAAGATTATCTTCAACTTCTTCTCAGTTCTCATCATCTGTGGCGGAAGATAAACTTTTGGTTCACTTTCCAAAGAAGTCGTAAGCATCATGTAAAAAGAGATCATTTGATCTTTTTACATGACGCTTAAGACTATCTACAATCATCAGGTAAAGCACTGATCTTGGTGAATCCGGTGATAAGACTGGCAAGGCTTGAAACATCTGCCCCAAATCTCTAATATTTATATTGCTGGAGATCAGACTCAAGGCAATACAACCTAATATGCAAGAGAGTAAAATATATCAATGCCGATATACCTTCATATTCATATGGCACACATATTTGGGTTCATCAGGCTTATGAGAGACATGCATCAAAAGTTCTTTCTACACGGGCAATGCATCATTCACTCAATTTCGATAGGCTATATCAGCAAAGTCGCGAGGTCAGGCAGGGTGAGCGATCACGATTAATGAGATGCAAGGCGGGCGACAGCGGAATCGTATGCTGTATGTACATCATGTACTATATTAACTGAATTACCCAAGCAATATAAAGCATCCAGAAACAAGCCGTTTTTATTTCAGAAGTTCCACTAAGAATGTTCTACCAAAGGCTTCAGATGCTTGAAGGCATCATCAGCCAAGCGTGTTCTAGGCACGGGCATCACGTACGTATGTCATGTTGGGCGATCATACGAATGGTGGGCATGAAGCTCTGAGTCATCCGGTCTGCCACCGTCGACGAACGAGGCAACCGGCACCGCCGCAGCGAGTGGCGAGGTCCAACCAGACCAGGTGAGTCGAGTGCCTGCTGTGGAGTGGAGTGACTTGGCATTTGTGCCCCCCAACGATATTTCAGTCGCAGTCCTACCGTATCTGGTAATTATTGTTTTCCCCAACAGGCAAAAGGAAACGGAAGCCTCCTTCCCTTTCCTCGCATCTCTATCTCTCTCAGACCGCGCTCCAATTCCCCGCTGGATCTCTCAGACCGCTCGGGGAGGAGGCCCGTTCGTGATAGATCGCAGCGGAGCTGCCGCCCACGCCGGAGCTGGTAAAAATCTAGACCTTTCTCCCCCGTTTTCTTCATTTTCTTGCAGACTGCCAGTCTGTGCTAGACAAAATTTCCTACTGGCACTCGCAGAAAACACGGCATCCTTGTCTCGCTCCCTCAAGGTTCGTCCCAAACCCTAGAGACCCTGCAGTGAATCCATGACGGCGCCGCCACCTGCGAGTCTTCTCTGCCCCTGCTGCCGTGGTAAACCCCCTGCCTCTTCTCAGCTTCGCCTTCAATCTCCCTCTCGATCTCCACGTACGTATCCTGTCTAGGCGGAGCTCCGGTGAGCCACCGTGCTCGAGATCCGAATTCGCCTGCTTAGCGTCAACGTCGCCGCCGCTGAGGGCTGCGCCCGATCTGGGGAGTGGGGACAGTGTTCCCTACCTTTCGTGTCCATTTCTCACTCTCGCTAGTACGTATATGAAGTTCATGTTCTCTCCTCTATTTCCACGGAAGGAAGGAAACTGAAGCGAACCCGATCTGGTGTGAGGAGTTCATTTGGTCACCAACGCTTGGAATTCCATTTCACAGCTTCTCAGTAGTCCGTCATATACTGGAGGATGTGGACGAAAATTAATGTAGGCTGTTTCTCCATCGCTAGAAGGTTGTTGGCATATCCATGCATTTTCGATTTATGGGTGCCGAAATTTCTGCTGCTAGTGAGGTCACAACTAGGAACGAAAACCCCAATCCATTCACTGTGTAAGTGAGCAGGTGGTGTCTTGTTCTAAAATAAGATTGGGGTCTTGTTTTACTAGCCTAAGGGTCGTGAGCAGGTGGTTTACTGCTAATTTCACAGGAGTAGGGCGGCACTGGGAAACAGTTGGCTTGATTTCTTTGTGCTCTTTCGTTTCTGGCTAGCTGCCCTAGATGGTCATTTTCTTGCGATAAAATACTTCACAGATTGTTCTTTTTCTAGGTTTCTCCGTTCTTATACTTGATAGTAGTACACAGACTGAGGACCTTTTTGTATATTGGCGGGCATAGATCCTCACACTCATTTTGCTGGTACAGTTTGTGTTCCTGCAGTGTTTTACGAAACAATTGTCAGATATTTTGATCCCAAAATGTACTTCATTATTTGTTGTAGCAAATGCTAGAATCTGAATTTATTCTAAGGCATAAAAACCCTGTGATCTTAATGTGATAAGAAACATATCCTCGGTGACGTCGGTGACGAGGATGTGCTGCTATGTCTGGTGCATTTTAGCTAGTTTTCTAGTGCTTGCGAGCCTACAATTAGGAACAACGGCCCTGATTAATTCACTGTTTTATTCTATCTTACCTCTCCATGCGTTATTGATCAGTA
The DNA here is from genome assembly GCA_012490785.1 of Eragrostis nindensis. NCBI lineage: Eukaryota > Viridiplantae > Streptophyta > Magnoliopsida > Poales > Poaceae > Eragrostis > Eragrostis nindensis. Next base: position 28,497 of record JAAXCT010000657.1, on the reverse strand, counting down.
ATGCTGCTTCTCATGATTCTTTCTTCTTTGGTGCTGAGACTTCTCGGTCTCTGATCTATTTTTTTTTTTTTTGCGAACACGCAAAAGCTTTGCGTGTCAGAATTTATAGAAGAAGAAGGGTGCAAAGAGGCACCAGATAGTTACACCGGTTCACGACAAGGCCAGGATCTGGCCGATCAGGATGCTATGTTTATGTTACATTGCTATTATCTATAACCGCAACCTGATCTCTAACTGGATTATCGCTAGCTACGCCCTGCATATTATGCTCATTCCACAGCTGGCCCAATCGCTTGGCTCCGGCGTATGTCCATAATCGTGCCTCCTCTTTACAACGTGCATATATGGCACCCACTGTTGCTAGTTCTCCTTCAAATACCCTGGCATTTCTTTCCTTCCAGATTAGCCAGATCATAAGCACGAACAAGGAGTCGAAGCCTCGTCTCTGTTGCTGCGATATGCTTCTTCGCCACTGCCGCCATCCATGTTGCCAGGTGTTGGTGTTCGGCCTCGATGGCAGGTTTAGATCTTGTGCGATATGCTGCCAGACCTGCCGCATAAAAGAGCAAAGCCAGAATAGGTGTTGGTGTCCTTCCTGCTCCGGCCACATAGGGGACATTGAATGTGTGAATCCATATTGCGTCTCCTCATCCTGTCCGCTGTCCAGAGGCGACCATGTAAAGCCAGCCATACATGGTGACGAACTCTTGGGGGAGCCCAACTCTTCCATAGGATCCTTGCACATGGCATTTTCCTCTTGTCTTCGAAGAAGGACAGATATGCGGATTTGGCTGTATAGGTTCCGGATGTTTCTTTGGTCCATATCCATCGATCTTGAGTATTTTGCTGCAAGTTGAAGCTATCGAGTTGGTCTCTAAGTTGGATGTATTCCCACATTACTTGGGTTGTCAGGGCTCCAGTTATGTCCTGCATCCAACGTCGATCAGGGAGGCCTTCTGAGACTTTCCTAGTTTGCTGCACCTTGGGATCAACGGCCTGGGTCAGTGCTGGGAATGCATCAATTATGGACGTGCCATTGAACCACTTGTCAGTCCAAAATAGTGCCCGGGCGCCGTCGCCAAGCTGTACTACCGTCGCATCACGAAATAGCTTGATCACTATTGGCTCGAACTGCATCGCAAGTTGGCGCCAACATGTGTCCTCTGTGAATTGCAACCAGAGCCATCTAACACGAAGGGCATAACCCATGAGTTTTAGATTAACAATGCCAAGGCCTCCATAAATATTTGGCTGGCAAACTGTGATCCATGCAACCCGGCACTGCGAGCCATGAGCCGAATCTGTTCCAGTCCATAAGAATGCTCTGCTTTTCTTGTCAATAAGGTCAATTGCCCAACCTGGTAGGATCAACACCATGGATAGGTATATTGGGATTGCAGTGAGGACCGATTTGACCAACGCTTCACGTCCACTAGGATGTAAGAGCTTTCCTTTCCAAGTCGGAATACGCCTCGCGACCTTGTCGATGACTGGCTGGATGAATGCTTTCGGAATGCGTTTCACCGACAAAGGAAGGCCCAAGTATTTGCAGGGGAAATGGGTCACCTGACACGGTAGGATTGCAGTAGCACTCGCGATGTCCTCATCTGTACACCTGATAGGTGTTATGGAGCATTTGTCGAAGTTGGTTCTGAGGCCTGAAGCTCCACCGAAAGAGAGTAAGATAGCTCTGATTGTTAACAGCTCCACCGGCAACATGTTCAGGAAGATGATAACGTCGTCGGCGTAGAGTGATGCCCGGTGTTTTATTTCATGATTCCTTAGTGGCTTCAGTAGCTGGTCCTCGGCTGCTTTCTCGATCATGCGGTTTAAGACCTCCATAACAAGGATAAAGAGCATGGGAGAAAGAGGATCCCCCTGGCGCAACCCTCTCTGATGAGTGATTGAGAGTCCAGGTACCCCATTCAGCATTATGCGAGATGACGAGTTGGCCAAAATTAAGGAGATCCACTCACGCCACTTTGAGCTGAATCCCATATGCGCAAGTACTTCGAGGAGAAAGGGCCATGAAACGGTGTCAAAGGCCTTAGTTATATCCAGCTTCAGTAATATGCTTGAGTGCTTTTTCCTATATAACTTCTTTGCTGCAAGACGAACATAGTTGAAATTATCTAGGATTGATCGGGACTTGATGAAAGCACTCTGATTATGTGACACCAGGCTCTGTAGGTGTGGGGCTAGCCTATTAGCAAGCAGCTTGGAAAATATTTTTCCAAAACCATGAATAAGGCTTATGGGCCTGTAATCAGCGATGTCCACAGCCTCGTCCTTCTTAGCCAATAGAACAACTAGCGCCGTGTTCAGGAATTGGAAGCCACGACTGTCCATTGTTGACAGCTTGTTCAGTGCGTCAATAACCTCCTTTTTTATTATGGACCAAGCTGATTTAAAGAAAGCTCCAGTGAATCCGTCTGGCCCAGGTGACTTGTCTGGGGGCATGTCCTTTACTACCGTCCACACCTCCTCCTCTGAGAATGGACTGTCCAAATGACCAAGATCAACAGAGGGCAGGCCCAAGGCAGACAAATTGAGTGTGTGTGAGCGCTGTGTTGCTGTGCCTATCATTTGATCATAGTACTGAAACAGCAGCTCTGCTTTGTCGTCGTGGGAGAATGCCACTTGATCATTGTATCGTAGCTTGGCAATAGAATTCTTACGACGCCGGTGCCTTGCTTGAATTTGGAAGAACCTTGTATTTGCATCACCTTCCGAGAGCCATGTCACTCTGGACCTTTGCCTTGCTATCGTTCTCTCTAATGAGGCCAGCCCAAGACACTTTAGTTTGAGATCCCTTCTGAACCATTGCTCTAACGGCGTCAACTGTCTTTCTTCCTGAGCTGCATCAAAACGAAACACTAACTCCTTGGCCATAGACAGTTGTAGCCGGACGCTGCCCACCGAATTTTGGCTCCACTTTTGCAAAGCTTTTGCCGTGTTGGAGAGAAGCCAGTCAAGCTTGCAAAGAGGAAGCATGTTTTCCGGCGGTTTCCATGCCTCCTGTACGGTCTGCAAGTAGCCATCCATGCGCAACCAGAAATTCTCAAAGCGGAACCTGTGGTACTTTGGAGTGGCTAAGTTGGTGGTGAGGACAATTGGGCAGTGATCCGACATGGAGGAGCTTGAGGCTTGTAGGAAGCAATTTGGGAAAATGTCATCCCAAGAGACGGTGCAGAAGAGACGATCAAGTCGAACCATTGTTGGGTTAGTCCTTTCGTTACTCCAAGTGAATCGCCTCCCGTGGAGGTCCACCTCCTTCAACATCAGGTCATCTAAGCAGCGGCGAAAGCGCCTCATCCACCTGTAGTCAAAATTGGAGGTGTTCTTGTCTTGAGCCTGGTAAATCAGATTGAAGTCTCCCATTACTGCCCATGGATCCTGATGTGATTGCCTTATGCTTCTAATTTCATCGAGGAAATCGAGTTTATCTTCGTCAGATTGCGGCCCGTACACTGTCGTTAGGCGCCATGGGACGGAGGCCGCAGCGGATTGCATACAGGCAGTGATTGTGTATGATCTGATATCAACCTCTGAAACGGACCAAATATCCCTGCGCCATGCTAACAGAATACCGCCCCTTGTTTGTGTGGCTGGGAGATACGCGTAGTCGAAGTCGACTCCGAGCATTTGCATTATAATTCGATTGGTGATTACACTTAGTTTTGTTTCACTAAGGCACACCAAGGATGCATGTTCGGAGTGGACTGCGTCACGCACAACATTACGACGCGCCGCCAAGTTTAGGCCGCGCACATTCCACACAAGAATGTTTTCCGACGGAAAATCCATCGCAAAACCAACCGACAACCAATACAACGCCGGCTTAAGCCTGGCCTACCTGGCACCGATCGGCCAGCAACTCGGATTGCATTGCCTCCGAAGTGACTCCTTTCGTGAAGAGCTCGGCCAAAGCAATTATGTGGCGCTGTGAAAGTGGCTGCTTGAAGAGTTCGTCGAAGGCTGAGCAGGCTTCAGGTGAAGGTACTTCGTCTTGCTTTATGAGCCCGAGCTTCTACATGATCCGTCGCTGTGCTCTTTTGATTGAATTCTGTGGCAGAATTTTCTCTTTTTTTGCTAGCCTCTTGCTGCGCCTCGGCAGTGTGCCCGAACCGGAACACCTCCTGGCTAGCCTGATGGGTGCGCGACGTTTGGGGCCACCAGCAGCTAGGATCGGCTGATTTAGGGGCGTCTGGTAGGTCTGGATGAAGTCGCTAATCCTCTCATGATGATCCTCTTGTGAGCTGGGCTGGGAGCCATCATTAGCTTGGCTGCGTTCGACATCATGCATGTCGGGCTGAATATCTGCTGTAGCCGGTGGGTGATGATAGGCCTCTGCATTTTCTTTCGGCCCATGCATGGAAGTCTCCCGAACCCCATCCGTGTTCAAACTGCTCCCCCTTACATTCAATGCAGGGTTGGAGGCACGAAGCAACGGAAATACCAGCTCTTCGAGCATTGGGTCCTCCCTGCGTGGTATGGGCAGTTGACGTGCAACCAGCTGGATGTCAGCGCAGGGGTCAGCTTCACTTTGCTTTCGGCGGGTCAGCAACCTCGGAATCCGCTCTTGCTCCTGTGGCTGAGCAGCTAGGCCATGACCTTTCGGCGTTGTAGCAGCCTTGACATGAACTTGTGCTTCACTTGTTGGATGGCCCACAGTCTTCAATGCAACGTTCCTTTCCAACGGTCGATCAGCCTCCCTGCCGGACGCCGCCGGCGAGACCGGCGCGCGAACGGAAGCCGCCACCGCGGATGCCTCAGCAGTTGGCCTCCTCTTTTCACCAGGAATGAAACCGTTGCAGAGGTCGCCGGAGGCTCGCCGGAGCTCACTGGACGCCGGAGCGTCGGAGCACTCAACGGCTGCGCCTTCTACGGCTTCCCTCTCGGACGTCGGCGGAGCGTCCTCGGTCGGCACGTAACGCTTCCGGGAAAACCGACCACGTGCTCGGCGACGGCGCTTGGGGTTTCGCGGCGGCGAGTCGTCGTCGTCACTAGACGCCCCTGACGGCGGGGTGGGCGGCGGGGAGCACGTCGGCGAGTCCGGGGGGAGCCGGACTAGCAGCCTTCTGACACGAATATTCACTGTGTACTTGAGGGTCCGACGACCCAGCTCGAATGGAGTTTCCGCATCCGCCGGCTCCGGGATGACGAGGGTCCTTGACTCAGGAATGAACTCAGGCCGTGCTGTCCTTGCGTCCACCCGGAACACAGTGAGATCTCGGCGGGCGGCCGTGTCTGGGTCGACGCTTTCGATGATGCAGAATGGCCGCAGCAAATCAGCCGCTGTTGTGTACTCCCAGGCATGGATGGGGATGCCTTCCAACTCGATCTGCACCTTGTGGTAAAGTGTACTGTGCTCAGCATTGGCTAGACGACTCCATGGCTTGAGGACGAGCTTGAATTTTGGTGTGTGGACCGTGCGGTCTCCCTTGAGGATCGATAGGAAGGTGCCGTGATCCGGGAGCTTGAGTAAGAAATCCTCGGGAGGAGCCACCCGGTGAATCTCAAGACTCCTGTCGTCGATGTCGAACTTGGCCGCTATCGCCTGCAGTGCATCTTGTGGCGAAACAGCCGGTCGAGTGCCGACCACTTGAACGAACACCGCCAGACATGTAAGCTCGGCCTCGCGTTGCTCTATGTCGCTTGTCCGATCAATGAAGCAGAAGTCCGGGAAATTTTCCCGGCCGCAGCCTGGTGACGGTGGGCGAGATGGCGACGAAGGCCGGCCGCGGTCGGAGGGTGTGGGGGAGCCGTCGTCGCCACGCCGCACAACTTGTCTTCGTCTCTGGCCTCCACCCCGGCGACCACGTCTCCGTCTGCGCCGGCTTCGTTGCGGTTGCTCCGCGTCGGGTTTCGGCCCCGTCCCCGTCGCCTCGCGGATACCCGACCTCTGCGGTGCTTGTCGTGGAGGCGCCGTGGCCGCGCCCACGCCCGCCGGCTTGCCACTGCATCGGCTCGGCGCCGCCATGGATAGACGCGGCCAGCTGCACTCAAAGGAACGATGGCCCGGTCTACCGCAGCGCAGACAGCGGGTTGGCTCACGGCAGCTCGCCTTGCGATGGCCCTTTTCCAGACAGTTGAAGCATCGACCGAGCATGGCGGCTGGGACCTGTACCCGTCGCAGATGCTGGGACGCTTCCCGTCGGCGGCTGCGCCTGCTCCGTACCACGCGCCAGCCGTCGACATCCGGCGCAGCATCCTGGACCCGATGGATCTCGGAGCGCAGCCGGATGCGGGCCGGCAGCGGCGGCTGCGGAGAGGGCTGCCGGGGCCGCGGCTCGTCATTGTGCCGCTGCGGACTGTTGTCTTGCCGGCCACACAGCGCGTCCCGGTAGGAAGCATGGACCGGGGCGGACTGCTCTGGGGATGGGGTGTCTTGCCAGCGTTGGTGCTTGGTGCGGCCAACGGAGGGGTAGAAGGGAGTAGCAAACGGAGAGAGGGGTGGGGACGGGGACGCCGGAGCCGGAGTGGCCGCCGGCGGAGGGCTAGCAGGCTTGTTGGTGGGCGCCGGGGCCGGGGTGACCGCCGGCGAGAGGGTGGTGTGATGGGAGGGAGAGAACGCTCTCATCTCAGACGCGTGCAAGCAGGTGGAATCAATCGTCTCTGATCTATGTCATTCTGTAGTGTAGCACGTCAGCTATTCTTAAATATGAATAGATTCTCATTCTGATCAAGCTAGCATATTGAATGTGACTACTTTTTTTCATCTCTGTATTCTCATGATGTGCTCGATTTCATCATAGACCATTGAGTTAATTCATAAGTTTTTACAAACTATGGCGTGCGGTTTCAAGATATGTGCAAAATCAGTAGTAATCTGATAATATTTCTTACTTATTTTGCGGTTTCTTGCCTAACCAATAAGTAATCATTATGATGGTTGTTAATATCTTTCTAGTGTTTTTATGTGACCACAAGAATGCAGTCGCTTTGCTCCAAATATTGGTGTCATTAACTTCATGCATTCTACATTCGTCATCTAATTAATTAATGTAATTTTCTATTTTTTTATTTAGATGCAGGTTTCTTAGATAGCTTTTGTGTACGATTTTAAAGATTGATGCTTTGAGCTGCCGGTCAGGAACGAGGTAAGCCAAACTCTAACGAGTATTTATGCATCCATTAGTTGGATTTTTCTCAGAAATTGGCGAACTGTTGAATTTCTTTGACTTGTTCGTCAGGCTTTACTAAACAAGAACCGATCTTCTCTCCGTGGGAAAAAGTTTCCAGCCATCAAACCAGGCCCGAAGCTAAAGCTTGCACCATCTCCAGATCAACAGCAGGGCTTCTGTCTCTCTCTGCCATCTTGCAGGACCTGCCTTAAGCCACTTGGAAGCCAATACCCGTGTACAAGCTCGAGAGAACTAGGTGAGCCAAACCCTTGTCGAGTTTTTGTTTATACATTTGTTGGAGCTTTTCCAGAAGCAAATGTAGAGATTGAACAGTTTCAAATTAAAACATTCTGAAAGCATTTGTGGTTGACGACATGTACTTGATCTTCGAGGGGCACCGGCCATGCCCGACTGGAGATAGTATTCCCTGCCTTGCGTGTCCATTTCTCACTCTCGCTAGTACCCTGAAAGCATGAATTTCATGTTCACTTCTTTGTTTTCCTGGAAAGAAACTGAGAAGGCGGTGACAGGAGTTCATTCAGTCACCAATCCTTCAAATTCCCTTTCATAGCTTCTGGAGTAGTTAGTCTGATATATGCTGGATGTTGTGGATGCACATGTAGGCAGTTTCTCCATCGCCAGAAGGTTGTTGGTATATATCCATGCATTTTTTATTTATGGATTCCTAAATCCTAACTCTCTGTTCTGTTGGATGCCTACATTTCTGGTGCTAGTGAGCTCACAACTAGGAAAACAAAAGGCCTAATCGATCTATGCCGGCTTAATTACTTTGCGCCCTTCCCTTTCTCGCCGTGCTAGGATATTGTTCCTCGAGGTCTCTCCATTGCATCATAGGCCATTGAGACAAATTCATAAGTATTTGAAATCATGGCATGTGGTTTCACGAGTATTTGCAAATCAGTAGTAATTTTATGATATTTTGTACTTATTTTGTGATTTTTCCAAACTAACTAATTAACCATTACGATGGTAGTTTATATAGTCAATACTAACTAATTCACTTTGTTTCACAAAATTGCTATTTGATTCATTTCATGCGTTCTATATTCATCATCTCATGTAATTTTCTATTTTTTTTTATTCAGAGCACGTTCCGTAGATAGCTTTTGTGTACTATTTGAAAGATTGATTCTTTGACCTGCCGATCGGAAATGGGGTAAGACAAACTCTAACTAGCTTCTATTCATCCATTAGCTGGAGTTTCCTCAGAAATTGGCAAACAGGTTTAACTTTTTTGACTTGTTCATCAGGCTTTACTAAGCAGGAACTGGATCTTATCTTCCTGGGAAAAAGTTTCCTCTCATCTGAACGAGACCCCCAACCTCTCATCTGTTCTCCAGATCAACACTTGGGCTTCTGTCTCTCTCTCTATCGAGGGATTTTGCGGGACCTCGCTTGGGAGCCCCCGACGTTCATGATCTCTTGTGTGTCGAGAACTAGGTGAGCGAAACCATTATTGAGTTTCTCTTTATCCATTTGTTGGAACGTTTTTCAGAAGCAAGTGTAGAGACTGAACTGTTTCAATTTAGCAGGAGTCAGATCTGAGCCAATATGGGTGATGCAGCGGCACAGATAAAACGGATGGAGATGGAGCTAGCTGAGGCGCCACCTCGTCTTACTGAGGACAACCACAGGGAGATCCTTGTACGCCTGCCAGCCAAGGACGTCCTCCGCTATGGTATCGTCTGCAAGTCATGGCGCAACATTACCACGAACCAAGACTTCCTCGCTGCCCATGCACATCGGCAGCACCCAGACCAGGCACTCCTATACAAGTACCTGTATCGTGAGCTACCGCCCAACAACAGCTGGGCCGTTGACATTGCGCTGGAAGCGCTCCATGCTTCAGGAGACGATGCGAGCCGGCGGTGCCTCATCCGCTACCCCAACACGATGCGCAGCTGGCTTTTGCTCGCCACGAGTGACGGTGTCCTCCTGTTCAGAAAGGATGAAGGGTGGTACTACCTCTGCAACCCCATGACAAAGAAGTGGGCAGACCTACCCCGACTTTATCATGGTCCGTTACAATACAATACCGTCGATGATAAAGAGTATGCCTTCTACTTCCACCGGTCATCTAATCAGTATCGTCTCTTGTGCCGTCGGGATGCATCCACCAATGGGACATGGTGCATCCTCTCCACCGGGGAGGCTGAGCCACGTGACATCAACACAGAGACTGCTGAGGCTGCTGGGATAACAGAGCTTATTCCCTGCCTGCGCATAGTGGTGACAACTCCAGTGGCTCTCCATGGTCGTCTGCACTGGCCGCCACACCAGGGCGCAGTTGCCAACCAGACAAGCATGGTTGTCTTTGACATCTTGTCAGAGACATTCACCAAAATGGCAGGCCCATCGACAACGACAGACACTCCTGTGAAGCTGTTTCATATGGATGGGCTACTCGTAGGAGCTGACTTTGTGAAGGAGCAGCACATTGACCTCTGGTTCCTTGAGAGCTATGGCAGTGACGCTAGCTGGAAACTCCGGCACAGAGTTACCATGCCAGGGAGAGCTTACAATATGGTACCAAATATGAGTCAACTGTCTATGGCCGCGGTTGGTGACCAGGAAGGTGAAGCGCCCCGGTTATCCCAGGAGCTAAAACACTTTATTATACCAGTCCCTGGATCAGTCGCTGGTACAATCAAGTCTTACAACAGGTGATATTACAAGTCGCGACCTGGCAGGGGTCGATTAAGAAGCAACAAGAACACTAGTAGATAAGCAACAGTAAACACAAAGCTAAACCAGAAGATGACTTCTAGGTCATCAAACGGCATAGCGGAAGCAACTAAGCGGTAGACTAATGCCACAGGCAGCTCGGGTGCGGACGAGACCAAGCTCAATCGTCTTCCTCACCGTCGGCGTCGACGAAGTCTGGATCTTCCTCTGTAATCAGCAAGCAAGAATGAGTACAGAAGTACTCAGCAAGTCGCAACCCTTACCCTACCATCAATGGATAAAGGTATGCATTTGGCAGTAGCAAGGTAAAGGCCATCAGGTTTAACATTGCAATAAAGCAAGTTTTACACATGCAGGGGTTCAGTTTAATAAGCATTTTAGCAAAAGCATCAAATTAAGAAATTAAGGGGTTGGTCAAGTTTTACGTTGCCGGACACCCCGTCCACGACAACCTTCGGCGAAAGGCCGGACCTATTCTCAAAAACAACTCACGCATCAAGGAGATAGCACCCATCCCATGCTAGTTCTTGGACCGAACCAAAGCCATGTCCGTGACCGTGGACTCGGCTATTCGAATAGATTTTAACACTCTGCAGAGGTTGTACGCTGTACCCACAATCTGAGTGCATCACAAGCCACCCGCGACGTGGGTGTGAAGACTCACAAAGCCATTACCCATCACAGCATCGTCCCGACTAATCGCCATGGGAGTTGTCCAGGGGTCTAGCCTCTGATCTAGGCCTCGACCGGGTCGCACACGTCTGCATCACGTCCACCTGCTCCATGGGCTCCCATTGCATCTCCAGCCTCCAGGCGATTAACAGACTAGCTGGCGGGGTTTAGACTAAGCCGTGCCGCATACACGGTAGTGTGGTCGCACTGAATAAACGGCTAGGTAGGATGTCACAAGCAACTCGGTCCTTATACGAGCCAAGGCAATCATCTCCACATATATGAACCCACCACAGAGGCGGCATTCATCTCCCAATCACTTGTCATAAGCACACCACAGAGGCGACACTTAATCTTCCATAAACATCATCAGGATCACCTCAGCTCTAACCCAAGTTCATTCATTCATCTTTCTTAAGTTATCACCCAACCCTACTACTACCACACAACACCAATCACGGTTTTCACATTTGCAAAATCTAGATATAAGTAGAGCACTTAGTGATACACAGTCCTAAGCATTTCTATAACAAGGCAATCATCCATGCATAAGTAAATGTCACACATGGATATCCTAGGTTTAACAGGGAATAATTTAGGACGGATAATATAAGGCTCAGTGGTCTTGGTCATACTACACAAAGGTTTTGCAAACACAAGGATAATCATTTCATGCAATAAAGCGGCTGCTACGGGTTGTGTTTATAAAACATAGGAGCAGTATGATCAAAGGGAAAACGGATTGTGACTTGCCTTCGTTGACGTCCTCGGGAAGTTCCTGCTCGAAGTCTCCGGCTCCTGGTTCCTGCTCCTCCTCCTCCTCGTACTCGTACTCTCCGTTAGCTAAACGACCGGCAAACAAGCAAACAAACACAAATAAATACAAAAGAAATAGAGGATGAGCTCTATAAAAGATGAAACTGGTAGAAATGGATAGAGCTCGATTTTAGATGAATTTAGGAAGAAGAATCGGGTCAATCGGAGCTTGGATGGTGGAGATATCGATTTTATAGTGGAGGCTATGGATTAATTCCGAAAATAAATTCGTGGGAATATTTCAAGTCGAGCAGCACACGAGTGCTTGGGCTGCTGGTGGTGCTCGGTTGACAAAGGAAAAGGGTAGATTAAGTGGGCCGGGGAGGTGGAGTGGTGTTGGGGATGCTCCACGGCAGCTTGGTCGGGGCGAGACGGCGTCGGGAAGGGAGATCAATGCGGAGGGGCGGTGCTTGGTTAAACACCAGATCAAAGAGAGAAGCGGAGGGAGGACGCTCACCTGCAGCTGGGCTGGACAGCGCGATGGCGAGGGAGCTCGCGGGGAGGGCTATTTATAGCCTGGGATGAACTCGAGTAGGGAGAGAGAGAAGCATCACCGTGGACGGCGACATTGAGGCGATGGCGCTGCTGTGCTATAGTCGCCGCTCCTGCGTGCGCAGAGCGGGACGTGGGCGGTGGCACGCGGCGCGAGGCTAGGTAGTGGCAGGCAGCATGCAGTGGCAAAGGTGAGGGAGAGGCTGCAGCGCTGAAGTGACGGCGCGGTTGACGCACACAGTGGTGCGCATGGATGAATAGCGACGGTGGGGCTCGGGCGGTGCGTCGCGATGTGGCACGCGCAGCAGTGCGACAGGACTGGGCAGCAGTGGGGAAAGTGGCCAGCTGGGGCAGTAGCGGCGCATGCAAGTGGGCACGAGCGGCTTGCGATGCAGAGCGACAAGATGGCGGGGCCAATGGCGTGGCGTATGAACTTGGGCTGACGAGACAGCGGGGCCAATGGTGTGGCGTATGGTTTTAGACTGACGAGACAACGACGAGACGACTCAGGAGTTGGTGTGTGGATTTAGGTTGACGAGACGACTCAAGCATAGTGCATAGTGTTGGCACAAGGTTCAAGACGACGAGACGACTCAAGCATAGTGCATAGTGTTGGCACAAGGTTCAAGACGACGAGACGACTCAAGCATAGTGCATAGTGTTGGCACAAGGTTCAAGACGACGAGACGACTCAAGCATAGTGCATAGTGTCGTCAGGTCATTCGAGATAATTAATGTGACGAGATGACTCATGCGGGGCCGAGCGATGTGCCAGCTTATGCGAAGGAATAAATGACGGTCACTGGGTAGGTGAAGGTAAAAACGCGCTGGACGGCAATTTAGCGCGCGAGGATGGAGAAGGGAAAGAAATAGACCAGACCGGAAAATCCAGTTGGTGTGGTCCAGAACAAGAGAGGGATTTTGAAAAGTTTTGAAAACTTCTGATTTAAGTTTTGATTTTTATTTAAAATTTTTAGGGTCGATTTTCAGGGCGTTACAGAAGGTAATGTCATGCTTGGTAACAAATGTGGCTTAATAGTGTACAACGTGAGGAGGAAGACAATGAAGACCATTGACTCTGTGGCGACACCAAATAACAATGTCGTTGTGTCACGGCATATGTTCAGTGTGAACCTGGTGCAGCATCCGCACTTTGCCACGCGGCCATCTGGTGATTTGCCATTTGTTTACTTTTAGCGCTGTTTTCTTGAATCCAAATAAGTAAGGTTCTCTTAACTGGGAGGGGTATCTGGTAAGATATTCAGGTGAATTAGACTCGTATTTGGTACTATTGGAGATGGTTAAATATATATTTCAGATGAATTAGACCTTGTTTTATTTATATTTTTCAGTGTTGTTCCCAAAACATACATTTTTCTTAACTATATTGGTGAAGTGGTCAAGCTAGTTTCATCTGTGTTTCAAACTTTCGATTGGTGTTTGATCTATGTGCCAATAGTGTATTTTCACTCGAGACTTTTATCGCTATGTTCACAACGATGAGAGGATTAGTGAATGGTTCACTGTCATGGGGTTCATTTCAACTCCCAGGATGACTAAAATAGTTGGCCAGTACCACAAGGTTTGATGTATCAGGGTAATTGTTTTATTTATGTTGCGTCACCTTGCCCAGCTAAAAACGCAATATTTATATGGTTTCACAACATATTAAAGACTGCCCACAGCTTCTTCCATCAGCCGGCCACTTCCACAGTCAACAATGCAAGCTTTGACACAGATCTCAAAATTCAGCATTTCCGGAGAAGAAAACACCAAAATTCAGGGCATGTTAACAGGCTTTGTCAGAGAAGCTTTTCTGGTTTCCAAATCTCATTGCTCTAATGTCCTCCTCCTTAGTGAGAGTGATATTACTTATTTCACTTAAAAGATCTAGCAGCTCCATCAATGTTGTGTGCACAGAGCGAACTATTTTTTTTACCTTGTACTGTATGTTAAAGAAGGTATACATTGAATATAAACAATTAAATTTGTAGCAACCTACAAAGAGTTTAACTTAAATGCTATGTGCTTTCACACAAGTTTCTGAAAACAATTTGTGATACTCCATTGCAGTATCCTTTTGAGAATATTGATTCCACCATCAGAAAACTAACCATCTGAGCTATGCTCAGTTTGCCAAATACAACTCATCTGTATAGCTGAGAATTAATCTTTGCCCAAGGGCTCTCTTTCTTTATTTTTCCAACCCATTTTCTCCGTTTGCTTATCAACATCGGTCATTTATAGATACACGAATTAAGAAGTCTTTGTGACTTATATCTCTGTCTCTAAATCATACTAACTTCTTTTTAATTACAAGAGTCAAGGATTTTTTATTTTTCAGAGCTCTTGCAGGTCCAGAGCGCTCTCACCATAAAAGCAGTCATCCTCACTCGAGATCTGGTGGCGTGAACTAACAGCGAACTCCGGCATGCAAGATCAGCCACTATTGCCCGCGGTCTGCTCCATCAGATCTTCCCCACGTCGAGCACCTGCACAAGCCACAATCACGATTTGTGGATCCCGGGACGATTGAGTCAAGGAACTGGAACGAACATAAATTTATAAAATATGATAGGAAAGGAGGTATACCTCTTATGATTGTTCCATTGTGAACGGGAACCGAATCATGTAATTTGGGAACGAAGTTTCCAAAACAAGGAATTCTGGTAACTGGTATGTTCCAACAGCGACGACGAGAATCACTAACTGCTCGCAGCGGCTGCTCTGTGTTCGTTATAATGTTCTATTTTCTTATAGTACGGAGAGCTCGAAAATTGTGTATACCTGGTGGTATGCATAAGTATAATAAGATATTTTTGTATGTTGGTCGCTCGAAAAATACTAAAATCAAATAGTCAGGGGATGAAAATTCAGCACCCAACATTCTATATTCAAATTTTCGTGCATCCAAAGTTCAAAAAAAGAAAAATCCATGCGCCCAACATACGACAAGGTATTATTTCTTAAAATTCAAAAAATAAGGTTATTTTCAAACTAATGTACGTTTTTATTAAGATGTGCTTTCATAATCCCATTCTGTATGTTTGTAGCTACATCTGCTTAAAAATGTGTTTTTGATTTCATTTCTTCCAGTTAATATTTAATTATTAAACTTAAGTCTGAGATATAACAAGATTGTGAATTAGAGTGAATACTGCTTGGCCAAAGGTACTATTTACAATTTGTTCCTCCTGTTTCCATGTAGTGCATCAGGGTGTACATACAAATAAGACCTTATGTTTTATACGATTTGCTCTTGCAGATTAAGATTTTATTACTCTCTATCTGAAAAAATAATTGTCATAAGTGTCATAGGTGGGTTGCTCTTCCTGTTTCCGCAATTCAAGCTAGAATGATGTCCAATGAAAGCTGATTATAACTTTTTGCCATACCTTTAGTTGTTTTTTGCCATTGGCCAATACTTATTGTGATAAGATAGCATTTTCCTATCGCCGTTAGATTAGATGGTGAAAAATAAGTAAAGCATCCACATCATCCATAGTAGGAATTGAATTGTTGTATGCACTTTCCCCCTTCTGTTCTAATTAGGTTCAGCCTTCCTTGGCGCATTCAGATCATGCAAAGTTTATAGAGGGAAGAAAGGCTCCATTGGAGGCTTAGACTTTTCTATGATGTCAAAAACAGGTTGAAGCTTGCCTGAACGGTCCACAATCTTTCTTGATAAAATGTAATATTACATACAAAGAATATTAATGCATGAAAGAGGAAACAATTATGTCGATTTATTGTGTATCTGTTTCAACTCTATAGTCATAGAAAGACCAAAGATTCGATAACAGTTTAGATATTTATAACTAATATACTTGGTCTTAATTTGAATCTGCTTCATTACTAGTTTAAATATTTTTTTACGATTTCAACTGTAATACATGTTTGACACACTGCTTCATCGCCTGCGGCAACGCGCGGGGGTCTCAGCTAGTTTCAATACGTTTTGGATTTTGTTTCAACCTTTTATGAAAAATGCTTAAAATATATTAAAAAATACTGATCTAGTTAATGTGAATCTAGTCATTAATAATGTTTGGTTCCACATGGATATATATTTATTAAACATTTTAAAATTTTCAACATTTTGAACGTATTTTTCTTGTTTGTTTGAACATGTGGGAGCAAGACCACTGAACTGGTTCGATCAAATGTTTAGCTATTTTGTATTTTTAAAATATTTTTCAACACCTTTGAAAACTCTTCATAAAATTGTTGAATTAGTATAATCTAATTCTTTAAAATGTTGAGTATACATATAGAATAAATAATGAAACCAATAAATTATTTAAATAAGAATACCAATATGCAAGAGTGAACCGCAGCCCACTTCTTATTGAGCTTAATTTGATGGGCTGCGCTACTCTATGGGCGTGATTGGTTCCCGTATCTACCTTGGCTCGCATGCGCACCAGAACCAGGCCCTGCATATCCAGGCTGTGTGCATGCAGACGTGTGTGATTGGTTTGCTTGCTTCACTTGGGCCAGGCTTAGCTGAGATGTTGATTGGTTGGCCTGGTTGCAAGCTCGCATGCATGGGTGAATGCAAGATTCGTGTGATTGGAAGGCTGCAGTCAGTTGGGTTTGATCACCGTTTCTCATTTTGGTGAGGTTACCACTGCTTTCACCATTTACTCTCTACAACTGAATATAACAGCGCACAATGGGTTCCTTCTGAAACTTAGACAGTATTTTCTGAACAGAAATAACCATCGCCATGCAACAGAATTTGATATTCACAAGGAAAAAAACTGAATCAAAATATGGACAAGCCATTACAATTTTCTAGTGTTTTCCTTCTGAAATTAAAGCAGAAGTAACGTGCTAGAAGTAGAGCAATGTATCAAATATAGCAGGAAAGTGAACTCTAAAAGTTGCAATGGAATCAGAAGATAGCCAAATTATAGTCCAATGCATCATATAATTATATATACCATTCAGTAAGCTGATTGATCCAAAGTCCACCACATAATGGACTGACCTCACCTTTACACTTAACAGATTCCTAATTAGTTTGTAAATGAGGGGCATTCTTGCCGCATCTCACTAACCCATAAGCTATAACATCAGACTAGCAGTTTGTAAAGACGGAGGGGCATTCTTGCCACACCTCACTAACCCATAATCTAACATCAGACTAGTAGTTTGTAAAGACGGAGGGGCAATCTTGCCGCACCTCACTGACCCATGAGCCAGCATTAGCTAATTAGAGAGTTCATATTATCTTACAACAAAAGAAGTGTGTTCCTTCCCCACTTGACTTGGTCCATCACCAGCACCAGCACCACCTCAGTCCACAAAATAATTCCACAACTGTCCAGCGTGCTGCACAAAATAAGAGTGTCCCAGCCCCATTTGACTTGCTCGATAAACTGCACCAGCACCACCTCACTTCACAAAAGAGTTCCACATCAACTGTCCGACATCGCTGCACAAAATATGGATCAACCAGCGGGCCTAACGACCTCACATGTAGTAGTGCTTGGCGAGGAAGGTCCTCAGCCACAGCACACGGTGAGACTCGCTCATCCCAACAAATGCAATGCCCTGAGCCTTGTTATCAACCAGATGAGAGAAAGCAACCATCAACGCCTCCTCGGTGAAACCGGGCATGTACATGACACTAGCATACAACTCAGGGTGCACCTCATCAGGTTTGGACTCACGAATGGCTTCAGCAACATTGTTTACAGCTGCTGTCATGTTGCTAAGAACCATGGCTTCATGTTCATCAAAACAAGACCTCTTCCTCTTAATGCCAGCAGCAGTGTTAGTAGACTCACCCTGATTGTTGGCCACCTCATTTGCATCCTTGGTAGCTTTCCCCTCATCAAACAGATCTACCTTCATGGAGCTATCACCAAACTCAGAAGGACAACCCAAAGGCTCGTTTGAGCCCATAGCAAACTTTCCTGTTGCCATTCCACTCCCAAAGATAGTCATCATCTGCTGATAGTTCTCGATGGGCTTGTTCAGAAAGTCAGCATCCTTAGGGTGTGCCTAACATGCATAAATTCAGAACAAAGTTAGAAATAAAATCATTAACTAGGTACAATAAGTCAAACTGAAAATGTTTTGTACTGGCTTGAGAATGTTGAGAGCATCACCTTAACATGACCATTGTAGTGCTCCTCCTCAAGCACTATCATGAAGTTGTCCTCATCCCAGTGAGCTCCACTCAATTCCCTGAGCTTGGAAACCTTGACCCACCTCTGCCTCCACTTACGCAAGTGATTGTACACTTGTACACCAGTCACTTCATTTCCAGAGAATTCCTGAAGGTCCTTGGCAACCTGATTTA
The DNA here is from genome assembly GCA_012490785.1 of Eragrostis nindensis. Lineage (NCBI taxonomy): Eukaryota > Viridiplantae > Streptophyta > Magnoliopsida > Poales > Poaceae > Eragrostis > Eragrostis nindensis. Next base: position 10,371 of record JAAXCT010000657.1, on the reverse strand, counting down.
GATGGACCTCTTTGAACCCTTTATCAGTTCGAACCCCGGAAGAAATGAGCTGGCACATGCGGCGAAGCACAAAGCCGGACATAACATTAGTCCACCGCATGGCACCCCTCTGAGGCTGACCAGCAGCAGGTGCTGCAACCTCCTCAACCTCATCAGCAACCACAACAGGAGGAAGTTCTCCAGCCATCACCTATTTCCAATTGTCAAACAAAATTAAAAGAAAAGAGAAATGTCATAAAAAGAATGTCCAAAATGCTTCAGAATCAGTAATAGAAGTAAATCATCACTGCATATATGTTGATCATTAATAATAAATAAATAATTGCATATGCCCAAATGCCTCATATCAGTAAAAAAAAGGATACAAATTTCAATTAATCATCATTGCACATGCCCAAATGCCTCACATAATTAACAAAGTACTAGATATGAGTTCAGATACAAATTTTAGTCATGGCATACATTTGAGTACAACAGATAATAACACCATAAGATAACACACATCCTAGATCATGACATTCTACACGTGGGAGTGGCCCCTATTGTTCCACATCTGCTGAGCCCATTCATCCCTTTTATTTGCCCAAGCTGAGTTATCATTCATAGAAACACCATGGCCATCCAAAGGTGGATTGCTGGTGTTAGGCTCCCAAGTTGACTCAGGAGGAATACACTCATCTTGACCATGTCTAAGGATCCAGTTATGTAGAATGCAACATGCAAGCACTAACTTGACTTGTGTCTTGTATGGATGAAAGGGTTTGTTGTCAAGAATGCGGAAACGATTCTTCAATGCCCCAAATGCACGCTCAACATGCACACGCAGACTTGAATGCCTCAAATTGAACAGCTCTCTCGGATTAGTTGGATAATTCCTTCACTATACTCATTCAGGTGGTATCTAGTACCACGGTAAGGAGGAAGGAAACCAGGTGACATGCATATCCATCATCAACTAAGTAGAATTTCCCTAAAACAAATTTGATGCAGATTCATTAGTCCTACTGTTTATGCATTAACAATCTAATTGAAGCTACTCAAAATTATTTTATTTTCCTGGTGCAACCCTTAACCCATCCTCTCGCTCTAGCGCATCAGCAAGAATGAGGGCATCATGTGCAGAACCCTCCCAGCCAGCCAATACATATGTGAAATATAGATTAAAATCAACTGCAGCTAGTACATTTTGGGTAGTGTAGTGCTTTCTACCCCTAAAGGCCGCTGCCATCTTGGCTGGTACTCTAGCACGCACATGAGTGCCGTCAATTGCACCCACACAATCCTACATGAGTCCCAAAAAATGTTGTTAAGTTATGCTCCCATGCATTGCCCGTTCATCCTACATAACTTATGGTAGTTGTTTTACCTTAAAATAGGGAAACCATCTTGAGCTAGTACTGATCTTAAGGGCTGTCTCATTTGATGGTGGCCTTATCATATCATCTCTAAGCTCACCAATGGCAAACAACACCTCCTTGAAGTATCTACCCACTGTCTCTACAGATCTCACAAAAGATTGGTGGATAACCCTGAAGCGTTGGTTGTGGCCAACCACATGCAGGAACATTGCAACTTGTTCTTCTACAGAGCTGTGTATGCTATCTCTTAGCAATTCTCTAGCCCTTAGCAAATTACAGAGTTCAAAAAACGGGGCTCTCCTCATACGTAGCATGTTTACACATTCTACATCATTGTTGTTGTAGATTTTGTTCAGTGTGTTTTGACGCTCTATGTCTCTTTGGCTCATAGGGGCATAGGTGATCTGAGGACCTCTGTTACGAGCCATTCTAAGCCTACTGAATATGAATGCATACATAGCTGTGACAAGAGCAGCTGCCTGAACAATAAGCAAACGCCTATTGTTTGTCGAAACCATCTATAAAAATAAAAGAAATTGCCGGCATCATTGTTATGAAAATATGCTCAGATTAATATCATGACATCACAAGCATGGGCATACACTCAGATTAATAGCAAGACAGAACAGGCATTGGCATAAGCTCAGATTATGAAAACTACACAAACATAGTCTGATTATTATCATGGCATCACTGGCATGTGCATATACTCAGATTAGTAGTATGACATCACAGGCATTGCATATGCTCAGTATGAAAACTAGAACAAAGACATATGGTAATATCATGGCATCCCAGTCATGGGCATGTACTCAGATTACTAGTATGACATCACTGGCAATGCATATCCTCAGATTTTTTGCTGTTACAGACCATATATACGCATCACAAAAACGACCACCAGAACAAGAAAAATAGAGCATAAATATGGAAAACGAAAAAAAAAAGCACCAGAGATGCATGCCTAATGGAGCAGAGAAGATGGAAGAGGGATGATTTGTTGTTACCGTAGCAGGACTGCAGCAACTTCAGAACAGAGCAGGGATCCAAGCCTGCAATGCGAACATGAAACAGAAATTAGAAAATCGAAGAACCACCAAGAACCTCGTGCCATTTGCATCTTGTACAAAGAAATTGGAGATTTAGAGAGAGAGAGAGAGAAATCAGTACTCCTGTTATTTAGAGATGAGGATTTTGGGGGAATAAACTTGCCTTCCTACAAATCACAACTCCAATCGGATTCTCCCTGTAAATCATCAATGGATTCTTTTAGATTTACATCTCATGCCTACTAAATCATGGGAGAGAGATGGGGATTAGGGAAGATAACTTGCCTTTTCTCCAGCAGCACCAACGAATCACCCCCACTGCAACAAAAAGTAGAGGGAACAGATTAGATCAAACCATGAGAGGAGAGGGAGAGGTGACGAACAGACATGAAGCTTGCCTCACCTGCGCAGAGAGAGAGCAAGAATGGAGTAAGGGCGGCGAGTGAGGGCGGCGGTGATATTTATCGGCGCGGTGAGCGCGGGAACCGGAAGCGGTAACCTTTGCATTTCCCGCGCGTACGCGCCTGCACGCGGTGAGGCGAAAAATTTCCCTTGCGCGCACGCAAGCTGCAGCGCGCGAGCCAGGCCCGCGAGAAACGGATTCCATTTTCGTTTCTCGGGAGCCTGGCTCGACGCTCCATTTTGCATCCGGCGGGACAGGCCCAGCTGTAGAAACAGGCAACCAATCAAACCAATCTTGCATCCAGCCGGCCTGGTTCGCTCATATCCGGGCAACCAATCAGGCCCTATGCTACTGCAATTTTTGAAGTAGCACGGCTAGGTATACGTGGTCCCGGCAAAATTAAAGAAGGATAGGCCTATACTTAGAATATTAGTCCAAGAGAGGTACATTGGGAGAGCGCGGCATCGGTGTCGGTGGCCGCCATGTGTTATGGCAAATTTCTTCTTTTCCCCTCGACCTTCTTCCTCCTCGCTCGCTGCCGCCCCGGCCCAGTGAACCATGCTCTGGTGGCCTCCGGCAGTCGGTGCCCGTGCATTCGGCAAGAGCATTTTGTTTTGTCAGTGATATGAAGGCGGTGAAGGACGGTCTCCAACATCCAGTTGGCTGCCTTGGACGAACGTACGAGAGGCAACCGGCACCGCTGCAGCGAGTGGCGTCACGGTCGCGTCTCCAACCAGGTGACTCATCAAGCGCGTGCAATGGCCTCGTGCGTGTACGTGTGCTTTCCCCTCTGGCTAAACAAAACAGAAACCGTCCCCATCCTCGCATCTCCCCAATTCTCTCAGCGTACCCTCCGCCTCGACGGCCGGCCAGAACACTGCTCCGCACGCGCCGGCGACGAGGGGCATCGATTGCTTCTCCAGTCTTCCTGATCAAGGCGGTGGAACTGACTGAGGAAGCGCCCTGCCCACGGAAGAGGACGAGATCGATCTAGAGCGCCGCCGCTCGCCGTAGACCACAAGATCGCGCCGGAGCTGCTGGCTGCGCCGCCGCTTACGCTGGAGTAGGTAAAAGCCATGTTCTCTTCCGATGTGCAGTTTTTGTTCCTTTTTTTTTCGGATTCCTACTGGCACTTACTGAAGCCTAGTTCTCTTTTGTTCAGTCCTCACTCACTCCGAAGGTCCGAAACCCTAGAGACTGGCCGTGACTGCTAATCTGCTGCCCCCGGATCAAGGCCGCACAGCCGCCAACTGTCTGTGGTTAGTCCCTGCATCTTCTGAGCTTCGCCTCCATTTCCCCACCCCTCTGTTTCACGTCCGGGCGGAACTCCGGTCAGCCACCGTGCCGGGGTGCCTGAGATCCGGATCCGCCAACACCGGATCAACGTCGTCGTCGCTGGGTTAATGGTCTTGCCGCCGCCTGATCTGGAGATAGATATTCGTCTCTGCCTTTCGTGTCTATATGCTACTCTCGCTTGTCATCAGAAGCAAGTGAATTCTGTTATTGGTGATAGGAGCTCGCCTCTTATCTGGAGTAGACTGACGGCATATGGTCATGTTCTCTTTTTTCACGAGGAGGAAAACAAAAAACACTGACACTGCGTTGGATGTTAGTATTGGGGGGCAAATTTGGCATTGGTATTCGGTAGCCTCCAATTCCAGTGTTTGGATGTACTGGAATTCGCTCTCGGAATCAACATCGAATGCACAAGGTTTCCGCCTTGCCTGCCTACCCCTTCGCTCAATTCGGAGCCCAGCGCTCGGTTATTCAGCGAAATTGGCCTGCGCGCACCGCGCCTACCTTTCCCCTCCCCGCCTCGTCAAAACAACGGTCCCTGTCCTCCCACTCCAGCCCACCACTGCAGAGGGAGAAGGCGACGGCTGCGTCCTCCGCAACAAACCGGCAGCACAGGTGAGCCGGCGCCCATCCCCTCGTCGTTCTCCCCAAGAATCGAGCCCCATCCCTCCCCTTTTCAATCCGCATGGATTTGCCCCGTCCCTTGCTCCCTTCTCATCTGCCATGGATTCGCCCCCATCCTCTTCATTTCTCAATCCTCCATGGATGAGCCCATCTCTCCAGCAGCAGCCCGTAGAGGGTTTCTCCAGCAGCACCTCCGGATCTAACGCCCCTAATCCCATCTCCCCTCCAATCCCTAGAAATTCTGTGACACACCAACTGAAAGCGAACATTTGGAATTTTTCAGATTATTTTTCTTGTTATGACCATTTCACAATATTCTCATGCCTTTTGTGTTTAAAGTCATATATATTGATTCAAATTATGCAACACTTGGGTTCAAAATATGTTCATTGATGTACAAACTAAAAGCTGTTCAAACATTATAATTTTTACAATTCAATGGGTTGTACATCCAAACAGGAATGGGAATTGGCTGCTACCTTTGATTCTAACTACCAATTATACGACATCCAAACAGCAGCATTGGCATTGCAGTCCATTTCCAATTGAGCTTGGTTTTGGCATTGGAGCTCAATTCATTCTGCGCTCTCAATGCCAAAATCCAAACGAGCTGAGAAGAAACTCGATGATGTGGTGACAGGAGTTCATTTATCTTACCAAGTTTTCATATTTTTTTTGCGAATGATCTTACCAAGTTTCAAATAATTCCATTTCTTCACAGATGCTGCAGTAGGCTGGCATATGCTGGATGTGTAGGCGCAGCGGTTCCCCTATCGCTAGAAGAGTGTATATGAATTGCGCATTTGATTAGGACAGGTGTCCAAACTCCCAATCCTGTGTTGGGTTCCTGATTTTCTAGAGCTAGTGACCCCACATCTAGGACCAAAAGCCCCAATCGATTCACTCTGTGTGTCTTTCTTACCTTTTCATGCATATTCTCTCTTCTTGGATGTTGAGACTGAGATTTCTATTCTGTAGAACTTCAGTTAATTTCTTTCCACCTTCTGCTCTCTCTTACCTGTCACTCTGTTCTGTAGCACTTCAGTTGATTTCAAATGTTTATCGATTTTTACCTCTATGCCAGCTGGTCCATATTCTACAGCCTACAATCATTAGCTGGTTACGATAACTCCCCTGTGTAAGTTAGCACTTGCAATTAAGCATCCTTCTAGGTTGCTCTTGCCTTTCTGGCTGCCCTACCAAGGCGTTTCTATGTGATAAATAGTTCAAAGGTTGTTTCTCCAGTCTTTACTGGATAGTAATCAGACTGATAACGTATTTGTATATTGGAGAGCCGAGACCTCACTCATTTGTTGCTACAGTTTGTGGTTCTGTGGTATTTTAGTAAACAATTGTCACATATTTCGATCACAAAGGGTACATTATTATATGTTGAAGCAAATCCATATACTAGTAGAATCTGAATTTATAGTAAGGAAGATGAAATATGTTATGTTCATGAGACAATACACATATGCTGGATGGTGCGGAAGTGCTAGAGGTTCATCCATATCTACTAGGGTGCTCCCATATCCGGTACATGAATACAGTTTCGAATAATTGTCTTGATTTATGTCATGCGCTCTGTATTCATAATACCATCTAATGTAATTTTTTATTCTTTTCGATTCAGATGCAGGTCCCTAACATAGTTTTGTGTACGCTGTGAAAGATTGATGTTTTGAGGTGCCAGTCAGGAACGAGGTGAGCCATATCTAACCAAGCTTTCATGCATATATTAGTTGGACTTCTCAGCAATTGGAGGAGATTGATTTTTTCTATTTGTTCGTCAGGCATTAGTAAGAAGGGACCAGATCTTCTCTCCCTGGACAAAGGTTTCCTCGCATCCAAATCAGACCTCAAACCCGCCCCCATTCTCCAGATTAACGCTCGGGCTTCTAGGCCACTTAATTGGGAGGCGCCACTGTGGATGAGCTCGCACACGACTGAGAAGTAGGTGAGCAAAACCCTTATCGAGTTTTTATATATATCCATTTGTGGTGATTTTAACAGAAGCAAGTGGTGCATAGATTCAAATGTTCCACTTAATTTCTCTTCACTAAGCAGGAGCTAGATCTGAGCAAACATGGGTAATGCGGGGGCCAAGATAAAACGGATGGTGATGGAACTAGCACATAGGCCACCTCAACTCACCTTGGACAACTACTGGGAGATCCTTGTACGCCTGCCCACCAAGGACGTCCTTCGCTGTGGAACAATCTGTAAGGCATGGCGCAGCATCACCACAAATCCGGACTTCCTCGCCGGCCATGCACGCCGCCAGCAGACTGATCAGGTACTCCTGTACAAGTACTCGTACCCTGAGTATCCGTCCAACGATCGTTGGGTCGTGGATATCATACTGGAGGCACTCCATGTCTCCGGAGATGAGGCGAGACGACAGCGCCTCATCCGCTACCCCAACAAGACGAGGGAGTGGCTCTTGATCTCCTCGAGCTACGGCGTCCACCTGTTCAGGAAGGGCGAGGGGCTGTACCTTCTCTGCAACCCTTTGACAAGAAAGTGGGCAGACCTCCCACGGCTTCCTCAGGCTCCGGGGAGAGATATAGGATCATCCAAGATAAAGAGTACGCCTTCTACTTCCACCAGCCGTCTGATGAGTATCGTCTTTTCTGCCGTTGTGATTTGTCTGCCAATGGGACATGGTGCATCCTCTCCACCGGGGCGACCCAACTGCGATACATCGATACGCAGAATGCTGAGGCTGCTGGGATAACTGAACTTGTGCCCTGCCTGCGGACAACCGTGACAACGCCAGTGTTCTCCACGGCCATCTGCACTGGCCACCACACAGGTCTCACTCAGCGACCAGACTAGCATGTGGTGTTTGACATGACATCAGAGACATTCACCCAAATGGTAGGCCCACCAACAACAACAGGCACTCTGTGAAGTTGTTTGCATGGACGGACTGCTGTGGAGCTATCTTTGGGAAGGAGGAGCACATTGATCTCTGGTTTCTTGAGAGCTATGGTACAGCCTCAAGGTGGGAAACTACGGACCAGGGCAATTCCATGGGGACTTTACGATGCAGCAAGAATAATAGCACCATTGAATCTATTGTCTGTGGCTGCAGCAGGTGATAGCGATGGCAATGTCATGCTTGGTGACACCTATGGTTTAGTAGTGTACAATGTCAAGAGGAGGCAGACTGTTAAGACCATCGACACTCTAGTGACATCAGATGACAACGGTGTCGTGGTGTCACGGCATATGTTCAGGGCCAACATGGTGCAGCATTAGCACTTTGCCATGCGATTCTCTGCTGAGTTGCCGTTTGTTTTGTTCACTCTTGCCCTGGTTGGTGTATCTTGTAAGATTTTCAGTTTCACTCTGCAGTTGGCACACTAGTACAAAAAGAGCCCAGTTGAATTGAATTTATATCAGTGGCGCACACCAACGGGTCCGTCACTGCTAGCCCGACGCCAGTTACTGTAGCAGACATCAGTGGCGGACGGACGGGCGTCATCGCGGCTACAGGACCAGCATGACCTAACAGTGGCGGTCTAAATGACGTCACTTCAACCCCCCACCGGAAGAGGTCAACAGGGCGGGTGGATTGACATCACAAGCGTTCGCCACCGCTGAGCTCTAAATCAGCGCGGACGATGTCGTCAGCCGAACCGCCACTGATATTGAGGGCGGAAATGGCGGACGGCGTGACGACAACGACCGCCACTAATTCTGATCCATCAGTGGCGGGCGCAAGTGACGTCACTACATCCACCACTGATAGTGCTGACGTCACTCCGTCCGCCTCTGATTTGCGCAACCAGTGGCGGATGAAGTGACGTCATGGCGCCGCCACTGCTAGCCCGCAGCTATATACTGCGCGTCTTCTCCCCGCGCGGGACCAGTAACGGATCATCTCGACATTGAGGTCCTATACGGCGGGGAAAAATTAGAAAACATGGGGGGAAAGGTTTTGATCTCGTTTTTTTGGAGGATTTGATCTAGGAGGTAAATCTTTGATATCCATCGGACCTTTTTGTGTTTTGATGTCTTTTTCATGGTTTAATTTTGAGGATAAAATTTATTTAGGGTTGCAAACATTTTCCTTCAATTGAGATGATTTATTTTTTTTTGAGGGGGAATTAGTAGATTCTATCTAATATGTTCACCTTCCAAGTCTTATGTTGTTTGTCTTGTGAGTTTTTATTGTAATTTAGAGATCAATGATTTTGTATGTATGCACCATATATGTAAGAGAGAGGGGATGGGGAATTAATATAGTCTTGTGTATGGCTTGAATAAAAATATTGTGTCAAATTTGTATAGCATTGTTATTCTTAATTTATAATTCGTATTCGTTGTTTATTATTTTTTTCAAATATTGTAGATGATGGATAGGTCTTGGATGTACAAGGGGGGTGGCGGAGATCCAATAATATATTTCGAGGAAGTCACCAAATTCTCCAAGCCGCCAAGGTTCACGCTGCACGTCACAAATACAAGGGCTATATATTGTCCTTGTAAGAGATGCAAGAATAATGTATGTTTGAGGAACATGAAACTATTCGTGACCACTTGTTGGAGAAGGGTTTCATGGATCACTACTCATCTGGATCAAACATGGTGAAACACCAGACACTCGAGAAGGCAACAACGTGCAGGGAAGTGTAGAAGGCAATAGTCACGCAGAGAGGGCACAAGACTACAATGAGCGTCATAGTGCAGATCAGTGTACGCCCAAGATGATGGCTCGGTACACGAGAGTGGAGGATGTGAAGGCCTCGATGTAGAGGAAATGCTCTGTCACATGGAGCAAGAGGATTTACTCCACAACCGAAAGAAGGCTTGGATAAGCAGAGATGTTGGATAAGGCATCGAGAGAGCCTCTGTACTCCCAAGACAAAGGATGTGAGAGTGACTTCACGGTATTAAAGACGGTGCTTCGACTCCTCACACTAAAGGCCAGCAACGGGTGGTCAGACAGTAGCTTCAATGAATTGCTGCTGGTTTTAAGCCGACACATTGCCGAAACCGAACGCTTTGCCCACAAGCACGTACCACTCAAAGAAGCTGTTGTCTCCGTTGACATTAGGCGTACAAAGAATACAGCTGGTCCGAATCACTGCATCCTGTACTGTAAAGAACACGCGGACAAGGTGAAGTGTCCAGTTTGTAACGCCAATCGGTACAAAAGATACGATGACAATGTTGATGACTCTTGTACCGTGAACATCAAGAAGAAGGGACGAAAGAGGAACAGAGGCGGCAGACCAGTCATCAGAACGGAAGGGGAAGAAGATGAGATTGAGTGCGAAAAATTCCGGCACTGGTGATGTGGTTACCTACCGGTAGCGATCGCTTGAAGCGTCTGTTAGCAAACTCCAGAGACGCCAAACTCATGACTTGGCATGCCGCTGAAGATGGGCGCAAGAAGGATGGAAAGCTTCGTCACCCGCGGATGCCCGACAGTGGAAAAAGTTTGACGTCGACAACCCTCAGTTCTCATACGATCCGAGGAATGTGAGCTTTGGCCTGAGTACAGATGGATGAATCCTTCGGTGGCATGAGGAACCCACATAGTACGTGGCCGGGGTTTCTATGCGTCTTCAATCTTCCTTCATGGCTGCGCCACAAAAGAAAGACCTCATGCTGAGTACCCTTATATCTG